>JAYESA010000013.1:111234593-111697093 GCA_036927795.1 Iris macrosiphon
CATGAGATGCTATCCCCCTTACCGTGTTCAGTGGGTACTCTATCACGTATATTTGATCATGTGCTTCGGGTATTAATTTTCTTGTGCTATCATGTGCTTCGTGTGCTCTCGCGTTTCAAGTGCGTGAGTTATTTATCATGTACGTAGCGTATCGTGGTTGGATCCAAGAGTATTAGTGGGGGAGGGGAGTAGGAGTTGGTTATGTGATCAAAGCCAAACAGTATTCATGTGTATGTCGGTTATGCAACTCATGCATAACGGAGTTATCGTAGTTTATTCATTTACGACCAAAGCCGATCACATAACGAACTTGTGCTCAAGGCACTTTGCTAGTATCCCTATTTTCTCACATGCAGCTACTTCTCTACTACTTGTATTATTCTCTAGTTTACATTGCAGCTACTTTATCTGCTCCACTGTGTATTTATTTTCCTACACATCTTGTATACTTTTCTATTGCTAGTAATATACACCTTACCATGTGTTTGGAGTTGCTTTCAGAGTTATGTACTTCGCTCCAGTCCTGACTGGGCATATTTTTTCCAGAGGATCCTGAGGATTTTTGCCCGACATTCTAAGGGCCGGGCGTCGAGGAGTGTTGTGACCCAGAGACTGAGGAGGAGCCAGTCGAGGAGACGCCGTTAGCACCCTAGTTAGCTAGGTGGGTTTTCCTAGGTTGTTCCCAGTTGATATTTTGGATGACTGACTGTATTTATTATTTTGTTGCTTCTGTGATATTGTAGACTTTAGACTTGGACTATATATTGTATATTGTACTTGCTCCTTGTTTTTTTGTTTCTTTGTTTCTTTGTGATATCTTATCGTGCTTTTACTCTTTCCCTAGTTATTGTGATTGAGGCATATATATATTACGTGGTTGCCCTCCTTTTGGAGAAGTTATATTGACTAATCATTGTGAGATATAGATTGTTGACCTAGAACGGACCTTTACAACGTTCTACCGTCGATTCTGCGGCGTAGGCTGGACGTACCTACGACTCATGTCCAATTTTTTGGGTGCGGATCATGACACATTTTTGGTGGCGGCCCATGCATGGTCTATTATGTAGGTCTACTATGTTGGTCGTAGTTTGCAGGTCTAGTTTCTAGGTCTACCTGCGATAGGATATAGGATATAGGATATAGGCTGAGAGAGTGTGTGCTAAATCATAACTAGGACCATTCCTGATTTTTGCTATCTTTAATTTTTCTGAAATAGTTTCTTTTGCAATATTACTGTACTTCATTGATGATATCGTATCTTGTACCGTATTAACTTCTTTTGATCTGTGTTCTTCTTAATTTCATTCCAGCACTTGCTTTATTTGATTCCGATGCTTCCCATAGCTTTGTGTCTGTATCTTTTGCTGTTAGACACCATCTTGTTGCTGAACCTTTATCTAGACTCTGCAAGATCACAATCGGGGGTGGCATCATCCTAGTCAGTGATGTCTGCAGAGACCGGAGAGTTACCTTGGGAGGCCGGGGGTTGAGTGTGTGCCTACTCATAATGCCACATCCGAGCTATGACATTGTACTCGAGATGGATTGGTTGAGTATGCACTGTGCTAGTATAGATTGTCGTAGAGGCAAAGTGTTATTTAGTCCGCCGGGTAAGCCAGAGTTTGAGTTTGCCAAAGGAGCAGCGAAGCATAGCGAGGGAGTCTTCTGCGGAGCCCTCATGGTAGAGCCGAGGTTGCCACATCCACTGATAACAGAGTTCATGGATGTCTTTCCGAAGGAGTTGTCAGGGTTACCTCTGGACAGAGATGTGGAGTTCTCTATAGACTTGGTGTTAGGCGTGGAGCTGATATCCTAACACGTCTATAGAGTCAGCAACAGTGAGATGATAGAGTTGAAGAAGTAGGTGGATGAGCTTTAGGACAAGGGATTTATCAGATCTAGTTCTTCCCCGTAGGGTGCTTCGGTACTTTTTGTGCCGAAGAAGGATGGGTCGATACGAATGTGTATCGACTATAGGGCTCTGAATAACCTCACAATCAAGAACAAGTATCCGCTGCCATATATTGATGATCTTTTTGACCAGTTGAGCGAAGCGAGGGTATTTTCCAGGATTGATCTGAGGACAGGATACTACTAGGTGAAGGTCAGGAGGGAGGATATTCCGAAGACAGCTTTTCGGACCAGGTATGGACAGTATGAGTTTATATGATGCCGTTTGGGTTGACTAATGCCCCGACAGTGTTTATGAATCTGATGAACAAGGTATTCCATCAGCATCTGGACAAATTTGTAGTGGTGTTTATAGATGATATCTTGGTGTATTCGAAGACCCCAGAGGAGTATGAGGAGCATCTGAGGATAGTGCTGGAGACTCTCAGGAAGGAGAAGCTTTATGGAAAGCTCTCGAAGTGTGAGTTCTTCCTTGACAAGGTTGAATTCCTTGGTCATGTGGTGACTGAAGAGGGGATCTCGGTGGATCCGAGAAAGATTATGGCAGTTGAGGCATGGAGTGCTCCGAGTTCAGTAGCCGAGGTCAGAAGTTTCTTTGGACTGGCAGATTACTACATGAGATTTGTTCTGGATTTTTCTCGGATTGCAGAGCCGTTGTCTAGGCTGACTCGGAAGGACGTAGAGTTTGTTTGGTCAGAGGAGTGCCAGATCGCCTTTGATAAGATGAAGAGGAGGTTGACGATACCTCCAGTGTTGACGTTGCCATCAGGATCTGGAGGATTCACTATCTATAGTGATGCGTCGAGGAAGGGACTGGGTTGTGTGTTACAGCAGAATGGGAGGGTGATTGCCTATGCTTCTAGGCAATTACGTCCTCATGAGAAGAACTACCCTACCCACGATTTAGAGTTGGCAGCGGTTATCTTTGCTCTAAAGTTATGGAAATACTATTTATACGAAGAGCGTGTGGAGATCTTCACAGACCACAAGAGCTTGAAGTATGTGTTTACCCAAAAAGAGCTGAATATGAGGCAGAGGAGATGGTTGGAGTTGATGAAAGACTTTGACATATTATTGCAATACCATCCAGGAAAGGAGAACGTAGTTGCAGATGCACTGAGCCGGTATCCGGTAGCTATGTGCCTGACTACAGATCGTTATCTTCTGGCAGATCTAGAGAGCTTGGGCATTGAGGTGATAGTGCCTGGAGTTGAGATGCAGATGTGGGGACTGCAGATTCAGTCAGAGTTGGTAGACTGGATCAGGGCTACACAGTTTGAGGATGAGTCCCTCAGGAGCATCAGGGTGCAGGTTTAGATTGGATTATCAGATGACTTCACCATTACTGATGATGGTTCATTACGGTACGATACCAGGTTGTGTGTGCCCAGTGGGTCATTGCGCGAGAAGTTTCTTCAGGAGGTGCATCGATCCCAGTACTCTACGCATCCAGATGCCAATAAGATGTATAGAGATCTGAGAGAGCATGTATGGTGGTATGGGATAAAGTGGGAGGTAGCGCGCTTCGTATCCCGATGCTTAGTGTGCCAGCAGGTGAAGGCAGAGAAGCAGAGGCCAGAAGGTTTGCTCCAGCCGTTACCCATTCCAGAGTGGAAATGGGAGCATGTGATCATGGATTTTATTTCTGGACTTCCTCGTTCTCCAGGAGAGAAGGATGCGATTTGGTTCATCGTGGACAGGTTGACCAAATCGACCCACTTTCTACCATTCAAAGTGGATATATCTACGAAGAGACTAGCAGAGATGTATGTGCGCCAGATTGTCAGACTACATGGAGTTCCTGTGAGCATAGTATCAGATTGGGACAGTCTCTTTACTTCATATTTTTGGAGGAGTTTGCAGGCTAGCTTGGGTACCCAGCTCAAGTTTAGTAGTGCATATCACCCACAGACAGATTGTCAGTCAGAGAGGACCATCCAGACACTTGAGGACATGCTTCACACTTGTGTTTTGAATTTCAGAGGCTCCTGGGAGAATCACTTGCACTTGGTAGAGTTTGCTTACAACAACAGCTACCAAGCCAGTATCGAGATATCACCCTTCGAGGCATTGTATGGACGGAGGTATCATACTCTGTAATCATGGGATGATGTAGGCGAGAGAGCTTTGCTTGGCCTAGAGATGGTAGTGGATGCGGCGGAGAAGGTCAAGCTCATTAGAGATAGACTTCGGGTGGCGCAGGACAGGTAGCGGCATTGGGTCGATAGTAACCGGAGACCTTTGGAGTTCGAGGTATAGCTTAGAATTTAGATTTTGTTCTTGTGTTTGCTTATGATTGCTTATTGTAACCTCCGATTTCCAATTTCCAAAATAATTAGATTTTAATTTATTTTAAAATATCAAGTTTTATAAAATATTTCTCCTTGAAAATTTTTATTTGATTTTGAACGATGTTTGATTGTAGGAGGTAATTTAAAATCTTTATAAAAATCATTTTTCCTAAATGACGATGTATTACAAAATAAATAAATAAATAATAATATATATTTCTAGTTTCAAATATTTATTGGCTTGAATCATAAAATTATTGTTTTAACTAAATAGTTATTTAAAGGACTAGTTCATAAAATAAAATAAATTTTTATTTATTGGGATAGTAAATAAATAAATGTCATGCTTTCTAGGACTTTGCAAAATGTATTAATTAGTAGCTAATTGGAAATTAGCTAGCTTTCCTAAAAAACATTTTCTGAAATTATAATCTTTATTTTTATTTTTATTTTTTCAAGTTGCCGTTCCTATTAACTAGCCAGCACACCCTCATTTTTCCCACATGAGAAACCCCTTTTTATAATTAATTCTGGGCCATTCATTATTGGGCCAACCCGCAACCCTTTATCCCACACCCTTTCTCCCTATTTAAGTACCTCATCACAACTCCCTAGAAACCCTAGCTAGCCTTCACAAATTCCCACAAGCCAAAGCCACCACCATTTTTGTGTGCTCGTGTCCGTGTGTCCAGCATCACCGTGTCAGCCGTGATGGCCTCGGGTCCGACCCCGGGTGTCCCACAGTATCCATTCATTTTCTGGATTCGGTTACAATATTACAACCTGATTTTCGTGTCCGACACACCCGGACACGTCCGTCCCTTTACAGTCCGCCACCCTCGTGTCCAGCCCGGACATGTCTACAGTGCACCCCCATCGTGTCCAGCCCGGACACGAACCCAGACCCCGACACATCCCCAGAGGAACCCTAACCCTAGATCAGGCCGCCGGTGGCCGCCGCTGAATCAAGCCGCCGCAGATCCGGGACGCCGCAGCCGCCGAGGCGAAGACCCGCCGACCGCCTCCTCGATCTGGCCGCCTGCCACCACCGCCTGGAGCATCTCGAGCCAAGCCTCGCTGAGCCGGTCGCCTCCTCGAGCGCCGAGCGACCGCCTCCTCGAATCAGGCGCCGCCTCTTCGAACCCCGCGCCTCCTCGAGCCAGTCGACGCCGCCGCCGCGTCGAGCCCTCCTCGAGCCAGTCGACGCCGCCGCGTCGTCGAACTCAGCCCGCCGCTGGCCTCGAACAGCCGCCGACCGTCTCCTCGAACCGAGATCCGCCGAGAACAGCCGTCGCCGAGACGAGCGCCGACCCCGGCGAACCCTGCGCCGACGCCGGAGAAGCCCATCGTGAGCCTCTTCTTCCCCTTTTCTTTCTCTGTAAAGTCAGTTAACATATATAGGTAATTAGTTTAAGTTATTTGATTTATAATTAGTTACTTTATTTAATTAGTTTAATTAATTAATAATTAGTTTGATTAATTAATTATAATTAGTTTAGTTAATGATTTGATTAGTTAATAATTAATAAACAGTAAGTAGTTATTAATCAGGAATTTATTTATTAACCAGTTAGTAAATATTAATTAATTAGTTTGGTATTTTCTTATAATTAGTTTAGTTAATTTGTAATTGATGTAGTAAATAAATGTAATTGGTTTAGTATATGTAATTAGCTAATTTTATGTAATCAGTTTATTTAGTTATAATTAAAAGGTTTTTTTGATTATGTTAAATATAATAAATCTTGGGTTTTATATTATTATTAAAAATATAGTTCCAATAATAAAATGAGTTCAAAATTAGTTATTTGGATCACCTTGAGAGGTGTGGCATTATGTACATTCTTTGATTTGCTAATATACATATATAAAAATATTTGATTGATATATAAATATACAAATATGTATTTTGGTATAAAAATATATATTTATAAACATCTATTAGTGTATATACACAAATATGTATTTTGTACAAATACTAAGAGACACTTATATATATATCATATTATATACGCTTTATTGGTATACTAAGTATTAATGTATATTGTTATATATAAACCATATTTTTGGTATATATATATATAGTATATATATATATAAAAACTGTATTGATATATAGGTACTTGTAAAACATATTTTGGTATATTACCTGTATATAGTATAGTATTATTTTGGTATGTATGTATAACTATATATATATGTGTATTAAATTATTTGTTGATAGTATGATTAATTGGTAAATTACTAGGTGACCCTAGTTGACTAGTGCCATACCTGATAGAGCCCCTGAGTTCATAAAATTGTGATGTGTTAGTGTAGCACCTGATGCAAATGTTGTATTTGATATATTTTAGGACTGTTGGTTCCTCCAGACGATACTCTGGAACAGGACATTGGTTTTACCAGCTAAGGACCCAAGGCGAGTACATTCTCTGATTAGTTTCTAATTTATGATATCTCCTATGTTCACTGTATCTAGTGTAAATATCCATTTTCTTGACACGTTGGTTACACGGATTGGTATACACGGATCTCGTCATGAGATGTTATTCCTTATTCATGGTGTAGCTTGTACAAGACTTGTTTCCTTGTTATCTTGTGCATGTACAGACACTGAGACCCGGGAAGATTTGCACCTCCCTAGGGAATCCCGTGCCATAGCGTACCATGATTGGATCTACTATACCAGTCGGGGGTTTGGGGAGTATTTTAGTGTAGATATGTGATCATACCCAACTATCCATGCATCATAGCTCACCCCACATCTCACGTCGGGTGCGGCCTGACCATCTCCATGCCTCATAGCTGTTACGTGTGATTAGCCTGACCTCTCCATGCATCATAGCTAACCAACGGTTAGCCTGACCTTCCATGAATCATAGCTAATCACATGTAACCAGCCTGATCCAGTTCCCAAGCCGATCACATGTTAAAGCTAGTACTCAACACACTTAGTCATAGGTTCTTGCTCATGGACATAATGTTTCTTTTCCTGCATTTACTTACAGTATTTCCAGTATTTCTCTCATTGTACATTCTCGTACTTATACATGCATCTGGTATGTTTCCATCTAGAACTGCTACATAGTTTATGTCATTTATATAGAACTGCTATTTAGAGATGTACTTTGCTCCTTCCTGACTGGAAAAAAATATTTTTCCAGACTGTGACCTTAGTGGACTTGTTCTGACACTTGGAGATTGGTTGTTACTGATTACAGGTATGATTGTTTTATCATTAGTCTTGTGTTGTACTCTTTTGTTCTTCAAATTCTTATCGTGCTGTAATTGTGATTGAGTATGTTATTCATCTTTATAGCGTTATCCGTGTCTCCTTATGGAGTTGGATACTAGTGTGAGATTATTTAGATAGTACTTGACCTAGACAGCGTTCTACCGCCGATGCTGCGGCGTAGGCTGGACGTACCCACGCACTCGTGCCCCTAAACCGGGTGCGGGTCGTGACACATTTTTATTGGTGGCCCATGCAGGTCAGACTTCGCAAGTTGTGCGATGTCGTGGTAGTGCGACGTCTTAGTTGTACTACTGCGTACCTGCTATAGAATATAGGACATAGGATACTAGGATGAGAGAGGATACTCAATCACAAACTCTTGAGAGATTCCTGGGACGACCCCTTGAGAATCTTGTTAAAATTTCCAATTTAACTTTTCCTTGTTTCCGCCCGCTCTCGCTTGTTGTTACTGAACTTGATTCTTATTGAGCAGTTTTTAAATTAAAATCTTGGTATCATTGTTGAGTTTGATTCTTGTTGACCAGTTGTTAACTTTAATTCCTGGTATCGTTGTTGAGTTGATTTCAAATTGAGATGAATTTTTACGGACTAGGATTTATGGTATCATCTGATGACATATATTGATGAGGACAGTGAGGAAGGTAAAACGTCTACTTTGGTTATGGAACCTAGAATTTATCGCAGCCATATTAGCTGTGGTGACGAGAACGTAGGAACCTGACTTGGATGTACATACTATAGTTATGAAGCTTAGAGTCTTTCGCAGCCATACCGGTTGGCGTGGCGAAGATTCTAGACGACATGATTATAGAGTGCATACCTTAGTTACGAAACCTATCGTTTATCGCATCTATGCTTACTGGAGTGGCGAGGATTCTGAGTGTCATGATTTCAGACAGACGTGTATGATTATCAGGTTGTATCCTAAATTGGTTCTTAAAATATCATCTCAAGACTTATCTATTTCTGTTATTCCAGGACTTTGTTCCACCGCTTCTTTCTTTACTAGCAGTAAAGATACCTTCTGTCCTCAATTCAGTCTTTGAGCTCCTATTCCTTGAGGATTTCTTATTAAGTATGATAATTAGTGGCTTGTAATTTTGTTGTGTCTTGTATTAGTATTGACTGTGTTGCTAGTGAGTTGTAAGTGTTTCTTAGTTGGACATGTGAGCAGTAGGCTTTAATCTAGAGTTAGCCCTTAGTATAGTACCTTGTACCAATGATTCTAGGAGTAGTGTCATTAGAGACTGAGAGTTAAGGAGAGTATAGAGTATCAGTGATAGTTCTCAGAGTTAGTATCAGAGCCAATTACCCGTCCTGGATAATCATGATTATGTAATTGAGTGATCTATGTAAACGATTAAGTATCCGGGAATTGTGTTAAGGATTTATGGAGCATGATGTCCAATTGGATGATTGATATCGGAAATGTTAAAGGTAAAGAAATGTATATGTATAAAGGGTTTAATGAGATGTCATAAGTAGAGAAATATCAGGATTAGTAATGGAAGTTATGAAGCGTATCACGGATTAGTTTAATAGGCTTTAAAGGATTGAAGGAAATACATATACAACCATCGAGATGAGGAACCATACACATACCCATGAGAGTAAAGAAACATGAGTGTTATAGAGGATACAGGTGATCATGAGTCTAATGAGCTTGATGAGATAATTCATTAATGCAGCTAGTGATATAATACCAAGAGTGCCGATGATTCTATATCAAGGATTATTGAAAATGGTGCTAGTAACAGTAAGCACTCGGTGTGATGATAATTAGATGATATACCAGTTGACATAAATTGAAATTATGAAAGAAAACACAGTTGATGATAACTTTGATCATTGGAGGTAATAGTGCAAGTGATTCGGGCAGTACAAATTTAGTACACAGTTCTAGACAATATAGGTATTGAGTGCACCTTGAGTATCAGAGACCGTGAGCACTGATATGTACATTGAGGAGTTATAAATTAAAAGGTGGAAATGAATTTTAAATTTTCAGAATTTTTAAGGAGTTGAGATTTTATGTTGTTAAAATATTGAGGATTTAAATTTGATTCACTAAACATAGTTAAGGCTACAAAGATTTTAGAAGTGATTAAATTTTATTTCGATGTGAAGTATCTAATTTTGAGGAAGTATATGCATTTTATTTTAAGTTGATCGGGAAGTTAAACCTTGACGATTATTTTGAGGATTAATTTTTGGTAGATGAGAGATATGAATATTAAAATATGATTAGTTGATATGGGTACCAGTGTACATGAATAGGAATTTGTTAGTGAATGTGCTAGAGTTAAGTGGTTGATAGCAGATACCGCAAGTAATATGTTAGCAGGTTCTTTCTTTTCTTTCCTAATGTTCTTTTTCGTCTTTTGATTGATTGATTCCCTAGTAACGTGGTTTATATTTGTGATTTTCTTGTTAGAACTTAGCTAGTAGTACACCTTAACAGAGACTGAAATACCGTGACAAGACACATGACCTATATATTTTCTTAAATTGTATGGATGTAAGTAGAATTTTCTTAAACCATGATCATTTGGGTTTGACCATAGCAAGGATCTATGACAAGGGTATGACCGACAAAAAGGGACAAGATGATTAAATTATGGATGAGCAAAAATTTAAATAAAGAATTTAGGGGATTGTTATAACAGAGTTGATGGAATCATTGTTTTTGCGAAAATCGAGGTTGATTGAAATTCGAGGACAAACATTTACTTAAAGGGAGAATTAAGAAATTCACAGAGCCAAAAATTTGAAGATTTATTAATTTTAAGGAGGTCTTGATATGATTGAATTGATTATAAAAAATAAAATAAAAAAATTTTAAGAAATTTGAGAGATTATCATTTTATCTATTTGATTGCAAGATAGAAATTTTATATAGTATGAATGTTGCCTTGAAGATACTGGAAGCATCACATCGTTGAGTATTTGAGGAAAAAAAAAAGAAAAGCAGGAAATAAAATCGTAAATGGAATGGTGTCAAATTAAATTCTTGGGATGAGGAGTTAGATTGGAATAAGCATCAATTGAATTTGAGTTAGATGATTGATGAGTGTTTAAAGTTAAATTTTGGGATGCAGATTTTTAAGTTTTATAAATATGCATTGATTGGATTTCAATTAAAAGGATTGGATAGTAAATTTTGTATTTAGTTATTTACTCAAATTTGAGGAGATTATGATACGACTGGAATTCAATTAAAAATATTGAGGAATGGAGTAGTAAAAATTTTACATTGGGATAATAAATTCAGAGGATGAAAAAAAAAATATATTAGTTCAAAATTCGGAAACATTATACATACGGATAAAGAAATATGGAATGAAATAAAGATCATGGTATATTGAGGTTGTGATTTAAATTAAATCTTGACCATGACAGTAATATTTGAAATTGAAGAAAATAATCGAGGTATAGTTGATGTTAAGATAAACAAACTCGAATTTGATGATAAGGATTTTGGACAGGTAATAAATTTTGATTCAGAAATTCTAAGATCTAATCTAATAAAGTTTGTGGAATTTGAAACTTTTATAGATATTAGTTAATGATGAATCACAAGATTGAGAAAAGTAAAATGAACGAGGATAAAAAGGAAGGATTATTTTCAGATGGTAGTAAAGACTATTTTTTCCTAGAAATTAAGAAAGGCGATTAGATGTCTCTTGATTACATTCTGAAGGATGTATTTAAGTTTCTTAAATCAAATTGTCGACCGTATCTTTCGAATTAACTATAACTTTCATGTCTATATCATTCATTATACTGGGTCTTCCTTGGTTTAGTTACTTTGAAAAGGTAACGTGCATTATTCAAATTATCTGTTTTTGTGATCGTGTCTACTTCCCAAACCTAAACTTTCTAGAGGATTCAAGACCGAGCCATGATTCCTTCAAGTTATTCCTGTCTTAAACCATATTTCTTTTTCTTCATGTTTTCTTCTGTTTGGTAAGTATTCTCCTTATAAAAATATTTTCTTCAATGATATATTCATCATTATGAACAACAAAATTTTTCTATCCTAGTCATCCTTAAAATTTCGAGGACGAAATTTTTCTAAGGTGGATAGACTTGTAACCTCCGATTTCCAATTTCCAAAATAATTAGATTTTAATTTATTTTAAAATATCAAGTTTTATAAAATATTTCTCCTTGAAAATTTTTATTTGATTTTGAGCGATGTTTGATTGTAGGAGGTAATTTAAAATCTTTATAAAAATCATTTTTCCTAAATGACGATGTATTAAAAAATAAATAAATAAATAATAATATATATTTCTAGTTTCAAATATTTATTGGCTTGAATCATAAAATTATTGTTTTAACTAAATAGTTATTTAAAGGACTAGTTCATAAAATAAAATAAATTTTTATTTATTGGGATAGTAAATAAATAAATGTCATGCTTTCTAGGACTTTGTAAAATGTATTAATTAGTAGCTAATTGGAAATTAGCTAGCTTTCCTAAAAAACATTTTCTGAAATTATAATCTTTATTTTTATTTTTATTTTTTCAAGTTGCCGTTCCTATTAACTAGCCAGCACACCCTCATTTTTCCCACATGAGAAACCCCTTTTTATAATTAATTCTGGGCCATTCATTATTGGGCCAACCCGCAACCCTTTATCCCACACCCTTTCTCCCTATTTAAGTACCTCATCACAACTCCCTAGAAACCCTATCTAGCCTTCACAAATTTCCACAAGCCAAAGCCACCACCATTTTTGTGTGCTCGTGTCCGTGTGTCCAGCATCACCGTATCAGCCGTGATGGCCTCGGGTCCGACCCCGGGTGTCCCACAGTATCCATTCATTTTCTGGATTCGGTTACAATATTACAACCTGATTTCCGTGTCCGACACACCCGGACATGTCCGTCCCTTTACAGTCCGCCACCCTCGTGTCCAGCCCGGACATGTCTACAGTGCACCCCCATCGTGTCCAGCCCGGACACGAACCCAGACCCTGACACATCCCCAGAGGAACCCTAACCCTAGATCAGGCCGCCGGTGGCCGTCGCTGAATCAAGCCGCCGCAGATCCGGGACGCCGCAGCCGCCGAGGCGAAGACCCGTCGACCGCCTCCTCGATCTGGCCGCCTGCCACCACCGCCTGGAGCATCTCGAGCCAAGCCTCGCTGAGCCGGTCGCCTCCTCGAGCGCCGAGCGACCGCCTCCTCGAATCAGGCGCCGCCTCTTCGAACCCCGCGCCTCCACGAGCCAGTCGACGCCGCCGCCGCGTCGAGCCCTCCTCGAGCCAGTCGACGCCGCCGCGTCGTCGAACTCAGCCCGCCGCTGGCCTCGAACAGCCGCCGACCGTCTCCTCGAACCGAGATCCCCGAGAACAGCCGCCGCCGAGACGAGCGCCGACCCCGGCGAACCCTGCGCCGACGCCGGAGAAGCCCATCGTGAGCCTCTTCTTCCCCTTTTCTTTCTCTGTAAAGTCAGTTAACATATATAGGTAATTAGTTTAAGTTATTTGATTTATAATTAGTTACTTTATTTAATTAGTTTAATTAATTAATAATTAGTTTGATTAATTAATTATAATTAGTTTAGTTAATGATTTGATTAGTTAATAATTAATAAACAGTAAGTAGTTATTAATCAGGAATTTATTTATTAACCAGTTAGTAAATATTAATTAATTAGTTTGGTATTTTCTTATAATTAGTTTAGTTAATTTGTAATTGATGTAGTAAATAAATGTAATTGGTTTAGTATATGTAATTAGCTAATTTTATGTAATCAGTTTATTTAGTTATAATTAAAAGGTTTTTTTGATTATGTTAAATATAATAAATCTTGGGTTTTATATTATTATTAAAAATATAGTTCCAATAATAAAATGAGTTCAAAATTAGTTATTTGGATCACCTTGAGAGGTGTGGCATTATGTACATTCTTTGATTTGCTAATATACATATATAAAAATATTTGATTGATATATAAATATACAAATATGTATTTTGGTATAAAAATTTATATTTATAAACATCTATTAGTGTATATACACAAATATGTATTTTGTACAAATACTAAGAGACACTTATATATATATCATATTATATACGCTTTATTGGTATACTAAGTATTAATGTATATTGTTATATATAAACCATATTTTTGGTATATATATATATAGTATATATATATATAAAAACTGTATTGATATATAGGTACTTGTAAAACATATTTTGGTATATTACCTGTATATAGTATAGTATTATTTTGGTATGTATGTATAACTATATATATATGTGTATTAAATTATTTGTTGATAGTATGATTAATTGGTAAATTACTAGGTGACCCTAGTTGACTAGTGCCATACCTGATAGAGCCCCTGAGTTCATAAAATTGTGATGTGTTAGTGTAGCACCTGATGCAAATGTTGTATTTGATATATTTTAGGACTGTTGGTTCCTCCAGACGATACTCTGGAATAGGACATTGGTTTTACCAGCTAAGGACCCAAGGCGAGTACATTCTCTGATTAGTTTCTAATTTATGATATCTCCTATGTTCACTGTATCTAGTGTAAATATCCATTTTCTTGACACGTTGGTTACACGGATTGGTATACACGGATCTCGTCATGAGATGTTATTCCTTATTCATGGTGTAGCTTGTACAAGACTTGTTTCCTTGTTATCTTGTGCATGTACAGACACTGAGACCCGGGGAGATTTGCTACCTCCCTAGGGAATCCCGTGCCATAGCATACCATGATTGGATCTACTATACCAGTCGGGGGTTTGGGGAGTATTTTAGTGTAGATATGTGATCATACCCAACTATCCATGCATCATAGCTCACCCCACATCTCACGTCGGGTGCGGCCTGACCATCTCCATGCCTCATAGCTGTTACGTGTGATTAGCCTGACCTCTCCATGCATCATAGCTAACCAACGGTTAGCCTGACCTTCCATGAATCATAGCTAATCACATGTAACCAGCCTGATCCAGTTCCCAAGCCGATCACATGTTAAAGCTAGTACTCAACACACTTAGTCATAGGTTCTTGCTCATGGACATAATGTTTCTTTTCCTGCATTTACTTACAGTATTTCCAGTATTTCTCTCATTGTACATTCTCGTACTTATACATGCATCTGGTATGTTTCCATCTAGAACTGCTACATAGTTTATGTTATTTATATAGAACTGCTATTTAGAGATGTACTTTGCTCCTTCCTGACTGGAAAAAAATATTTTTCCAGACTGTGACCTTAGTGGACTTGTTCTGACACTTGGAGATTGGTTGTTACTGATTACAGGTATGATTGTTTTATCATTAGTCTTGTGTTGTACTCTTTTGTTCTTCAAATTCTTATCATGCTGTAATTATGATTGAGTATGTTGTTCATCTTTATAGTGTTATCCGTGTCTCCTTATGGAGTTGGATACTAGTGTGAGATTATTTAGATAGTACTTGACCTAGACAGCGTTCTACCACCGATGCTGCGGCGTAGGCTGGACGTACCCACGCACTCGTGCCCCTAAATCGGGTGCGGGTCGTGACACTTATTTTAGATTAAGTGCTGAGATCTTGTTTGTGCTAGGTTGTAGATCTGGTGTTCCTGAGGATTACTTCGACGCGGGGCACTATTCGCTTCGGTGGAGGCGGGAAGCTTAGCCCACGTTTTGTTGGACCCTTCAGCATCCTTGAGAGGGTCAGTGCTGTGGCGTATAGGCTAGATTTGTCGCCTATGCTAGAGAGAGTTCATGATGTATTCCACGTGTCGCAGTTGAGACGGTACGTGGTGGATCCCAGTCACATATTGGATCACTCAGAGATCGTGGTGGGCCCTACTCTTAGCTATCTAGAGCAGCCAGTGGAGATTCTGGATCAGCAGGAGATGGTGTTGAGAAACTAGACTATTCCCTTGGTTCGCGTCGCATGGAGGCATCACTCTCCAGTTGAGTCGACCTGGGAGAGGGAGGATGAAATGCGCGAACGATACCCCTATCTTTTTGAGCCCTGAGGTATGGTTCTTTTTCTTTTCCTTGCATTCCATAGTTTCGTCTTTTAATTTCGAGGACAAAATTATTTTAAGGAGGGTAGCCTTGTCACTACCCGATTCTAGAAAATAGGATTTTTTTTATTTTTATATGGTAAATTGTATATTATTTATAATTAATTATATTTATATTTAATTAATGGTTGTATTATTTTTTTATTGATTATTTTAGGGTTTTGGCTAGTCTGGACCCATGTCAGACCCTAGTGGACCCATGTCCGACCCAACCAACACCCTTGTGAGACCCATTTTTGGGTTTAAAATTATTATTATATTTTTAATAAGTTAGTTGGAGTGATTAGGAGTTAGTTTGAGTACTTTTGGAACCCTAAACCCAAAACCCAAGTTGCATGACTAAAGGGGAGGGCATTTTGGTCTTTTGGCTTTATATAAACCCCTTTTCATGTGTGGCCGGCCTCTCCCTTTCCTAGACCTGAAACCAGCAGCCCCTTCCCTATTTTCTTCACTTCTTCTTCTTCTTCTTCTTCTTCTTCTTCTCTATTCTCCACTATTTCTTCTTCTTTTCTTCTTCCCACTTCCTATTTTAAGCTCAAAGTAAGTCATTCTTCTCTTCCTTCTTCTATTTCTTTCATGGATGTGAACCCTAACCCTATACGTTTCCCTAACCTAGGTGTGTAGAGCCTAGACTTAGTGTGAAAGCTTGATTTGGAGGCTTGGAAGCTTGAGGGTGGTGATTTCAAGGGTTTTGGAGACTTTGGCCTTGGGATTCCAACTCCAAAGAGGTAAACCTTTACATTCCTCTTACTAATTGCTCTAATATAGTATAATTAGTAGTTTAGAACATTCCTAGACCATAAGGCTACCTGTGGAAGGAAGTTAGAACAAGTTTAGTTGTGTTTGTAGACTTTGACATTAGGTTTTGTGTCAATTTTGGGTGAAATCCAAAATTGGCCCAATTTTGGGTGATGCCCTGGGTTAGACGGACCTAGGTAGACATATTTGGGTGTCTTGGGGGTTAGTACGTATCTCCGTTTGGACACGTAAGGTCGTGTCACAGAGAAATAGGCGTTTCGGGTATTTTGGGGGTTTTTGTCGTCGTAGGTTCTATGTGCATGCATATTTTTGCCACGGACCTAAAATCGATGAGTTAGCATTTTTTTCTAGGATCTAGACATCGTTTAGAACCCGTGGGTAAATTTTGGGCTAATTCCGAGCTGGTTTGGTATGCGTTTCAGGAGATTTTGCGAACCGCACACCACGTGTTCGTCGAAATGACCGAACGGCCATTTCGACTTGGTTTCTTAGTTTTGGGCTTGTGCGTGGGTTGGATTAGCTTTGGAGAGTGTGTGCTAGAGTTCTCGGATTATATTTTATATATATATATATATATGTATGTTTGTGCATGTAGGGGTGGTTGTACGTGCGTTGGTGAGTGTTGTGTGTGTTGTTTATGTTTTGTGTGTGTAGTGTATTAGAGTGTGTATATATGTATGTATGAGTTTATATATATATGTATGTGTGTATATATATATATGTGTGTGTGTGTGTGTGTATATATATATTTGTGTTGGTGTATATATATATAGGAGTGCTTGTGTATATTTATATCTATAAGTGTTTGTGTATATATATATAAATATGTATGTGTCATGACCCGCACCCGGTGTAAGGGTACTAGTCGGAAACAACGTCCAGCCTACGCCGCTAAATCGACGGTAGAACGCTGTATAGATAATCTATCTAACAATATAATGAACCACCAATAATGATAGTATACTCAATCACAGAACTAAGATAGAAATGAGCACGAATCAGATAAAGAATAGAATAGTCACAATACAACTCATGAGTCTAAAATAATACATCAATAAGTCTGAAGAAATACAGAAATAAGCTGGAGACAAATCCAGTACAAAAGAATACTACGAGGCTACAACTCCAAGGTCAACTGTCTCAGTTGGGATAAGTTCCTCTTGAGCCAGGGTCTCATAATCTAAACCCACAACATCCTAGGGTCCATAATAGGTAGGGTACCACTCCTCAGTGTCATCTGTAAAAATATATCCAGTCAGGAAAGGAGCAGAGTACATCTCTAACAGCAGTTCTAATTAATGATAAAAACTATGTAATAGTAAATAGCTGTGGATAAATAAGATGCACAATAGATATAAGAGATATATATACAATAAGAAAATACTGGAAATAAATACAATAATGAACAATATGCCAATAAAATAATAATACTAATGACTAGTGTGTGAGTACTAGCTTAACATGTGATCGGCTTGGGCAAGATGCAATACGGCCTGGCTAATCATACGTGCGGTGCATGATCAACACTATTTAGTAATCAGTAATTTATTCAATAGGGATATTGATCACATATCTATACTAATACTCCCCACCCCCGACTGGTATAATAGATCCAACCACGGTATGTTATGGCACGAGATTCCCCAAGAAGATAGCGACTCTTCCCGAGAATCGGTGTCTGTACATGTACAAGATAACCAATGAAACAATACTTGTACCATATACACCATATACCAAGGAATAACATCTCATGACGAGATCCGGATATACCAATCCGTGTAACTATAGTGTCAAGAGAACATGGATATCTACACTAGATATAGTGAACATAGAGGATATCATAAATGAGAAACTATCAGAGAATGTACTCGCCTGAAGTCTAATGGACAGTCTCACAGATGTCTGACTCGGTTCCTCGAAGACCTAGATATGGAATACAACATCAATAAAAGGTCCCAAAAAGAGAATAAGTTAAACTAGTCAACTTCTAGGTCAATAAGTTAATCCTAAGTCAAAAGTCAACTATGGTCAACTCTAAAGTCAACTAAAGTCAACTATGGTCAAACCAAGGTCAACTATCTATTTCTAGGTTGCACAAGTCTAGCACCAAAATCTTGGATCAAAATACTAAAATCTAAGTCATAGGAACCACAACCTAAAATATTAGGATACCTTATCTTCGGATACGTGAATCCAAGGTAAACCTCATAATACCTATATATCAACAATAAAGTATAATAATATAGAATATTAATTACAACATTTAGGAACCATGGTTTTGAACCAACTTAGTATCCACACAAAGTCACAAACTCGATACCCAAACCCCGTATCTTGAATATCCCACTTACCTTGGTTTCCACAAGGTAATGCTCAAGATACCTTGATATAGTATTTGCCCTTATACATAATATAATATATATAAACTAATATTATACAATTAAGAATATAACAATACTAGTATTATATCTCACAATAAATACATATATATATATATATATATATATATATATATATATATAATATATAAACTATATACTAAAACTGCCTAACTGTCACTGAAAATAGTGTAGAAAAACACTAATTTTTCAGTAAATAGACCTTCAGTGACAGTTCAAATTGTCACTAAAACATCGTCGCCATTGCTGCTGTGTAAATGCACTGTTGCCACCCTATTGGTGACAGTTCTAAACTATCACTGAACCGACTGTCGTCGCTGCTTCTTAAAATTCCCGCCCCCCGCTGCTATGTAATTAATGACATAACTATCATTAAAACCGCCATTAGTGCTACAGCGGTTGCTGCTGCTATTGGAATTTAATGACAGAATTCGTTATTAAATGTCGCTGTCGCCAAAAGAATAATAATATATATAACTTATATATATAAATCAATTAAATAAATATATACTTCTATATATATATAATCCTACACATATATATAAATAAATACTAATAGCTATAATACACATCCTATGTACTATTGTACATATTTCAACATGGTTAAAAGTACACATACATAAATAAATAAAAATATATCCATTCATATATATAAATAATCATATAATAATTATAAATAATATAATTACTTATTTAAACACATATATATATTTTATAAAACATTTTTATATAATTTATATTATTAACATAATTTGTAACGTATATAAATGCGTGTAAAAGAAAGCTACATATATATTTATACATTATATTAGTACTCATCTAATACATAGATCTATTCTACAATAAATACCATAATAAATGCACTATAATAATATATGTAGCATCTATATATATATACTTAATTATAATTCAAGAATTAAAGCACAAATAATTAGATCTACACATAAACACACACAAATGGAGAGTATCACACCGTATCCCACTAGATCTAGGATACGCATGCGACATGAGTCCAACACACAACCAATTGCACCCCGAAGAAAACAAACAAGTCACAAATATTATTTATGAATAAATCAAAGTGTCAAATGTAGATCTATGTGTCCGTGTCAAAATACGACATGTACAAAGTCCCGTGTCGGAGGGAAAACCCCCAAAATAACACGTATCACCAAATTATTGGGATATGACCTACACGTACCCAATTGTGGACATGACACTAGCCCCAAACACATAAGCACATGCCCAATTGATCTATAGTACACACACAACAAAATGTCAATTCGGAATTCCCCTAAAATTGACACAAAAAACACCATAACTTTCTCCAATGGTCTCCTATAAACACAAAACCAAGTCCCATGGGTAGTACATACATATGGGTTGATTTTACATTATTTAATCTTAGATTTAGAAGCTATTTTAAGGAAAAAAACTGAATTATACCTATTGGGAGATGGATTTCCAATGAAACCTCCAATTGAGATAAAATTGCTTCTAAATTGTCGATCCTTGCTCCTCTTTATAGATACTTGCTTCCTCCTTCTAGATCCTTGCTTCTCAACTTTCTAATGGTGAATTGGGAAGGAATTGGAATGAATTTGGTAGGGAAATGGAATGGGAATGAAAGGAATTTGGTAGTGGAAAATTCTAGATCTAGATTTGGAATGAAAATGAGGAGAGAGAATTTTCCCCCCTCTTTTAATAGGCCGGCCCCTACTCCTTCCTCAAGCAATTATGAAATATCCAATATACCCCTTGGGGCCTCTCATGAAGAAATAATTAAGGAAGGAAGCTTCTAGTCTAATGATTTAATTAATTTAATCCATCTCCTTAACAATGGGCTTTCTAAATGGGCCAAGTCTAACTAATTAATTCATGTTGGTCCATGGGTCCAAACTAAACTAGTTAGGTCCACTCATACAAGTCCAAAATAATTAAATAATATCTAACAATAATTAAATAATACAACAAATAATTATTTACCATGCACAATATTTAATTAATAGGAAAAGACTAAAATACCATTTCCACGAAAATATGGAAGTGACAAGTCTACCCTCCTTAAAAAAATTCGTCCACGAAATTCAAAGATGATTACTACCCCCAAAAAATCACAGAACAGAACTAAAGAATCACAATTAACTGTGAAAGAACATAACAAGAAAATAACATACCTCAAGGTACAAACAAATATGGATAACGCTCTCGCATTTTATCCTCTCTCTCCCAGGTAGACTCCCTCGGAGAGTGATGCCTCCATGCGACGCGCACCAAAGGAATAGTCTGGTTCCTCAGCACCTTCTCTCTCCGATCTAGAATCTCAACTGGTTGCACTGGATACCTAAGAGTACGGCCCACCTCTATCTCCGAGTGATCCAATACATGACTAGGATCTGCCATGTATCGTCTTAACTGCGACACATGAAACACGTTGTGTACTCCCTCCAATGCAGGTGGCAAGTCTAGTCTATAAGCAACTGCATCGACCCTCTCTAGAATAGTGAAAGGTTCGATGAATCGCGGACTAAGCTTTCCGCCTCCACCGAAGCGAATCGTGCCTCGTGTCGGAGAAATCCTCAGAAACACCAAACTACCCACCTATAATAAAACACCATCTTAAGAACTTAATCAATAACAAACAAGAACAAGCACAAACAAAATCTAAACAATACCTCGAACTCCAAAGGTCTCCGATGGCTATCGGCCCAATGCTGCTGTCTGTCCTGCGCCACTCGAAGTCTGTCTCTGATGAACTGAACCTTCTCCGCTGCATCCACAACCATCTCCGGCCCAAGCAAAACTCTCTCTCCAACATCGTCCCAAGACAAAGGAGTACGACACCTCTGACCATATAGAGCTTCAAAAGGTGATATCTCTATACTGGCCTGGTAACTGTTGTTGTAAGCAAACTCTACCAAATGGAGATGGTCCTCCCAAGAACCCCCAAAATCTAGTACACAAGTGCGCAACATATCCTCGAGAGTCTGGATAGTCCTCTCTGACTGCCCATCTGTCTGAGGATGATATGCAGTACTGAACTTGAGCTGAGTGCCCAAACTCTTCTGCAAACTCCTCCAGAAATGAGAAGTAAAATGACTATCTCGATCTGAGACTATGCTGATGGGAACTACATGTATCCTAACGATCTGCCTCAAATACATCTCTGCCAGCTTCTCCGTAGACAAACCCACCTTGAAAGGCAAGAAATGGGCCGACTTGGTCAACCTATCAACAATGACCCAAATTGCGTCTTTCCCTCCTGGAGATCGTGGAAGTCCGGACACAAAATCTATAGTAATGTGTTCCCACTTCCACTCTGGAATGGGTAATGGCTGAAGTAAACCTCCTGGCCTCTGCCTCTCAGCTTTCACCTGCTGGCACACTAAGCATCTGGATACAAACTGTACCACTTCCCTCTTCACGCCATACTATCACACACTCTCTCGCATATCCCGATACATCTTGTTAGCACCTGGATGTATGGAATACTGAGAGCGATGCGCTTCCTGCAATACTTTCTCTCGCTGCTCCCCACTAGGCACACACAATCTAACTCCATGCCTCAAAGATCCATCCTCTGCAATAGTGAAATAATCCTCCAATCCTGCTCTCACCTGAGCTTTGATATCCTCAGAGATACATTATCATACTGTGCTGCCTTGATCCTGTCCATCAAATATGAGTGTATCTGTAATCCCTATATCAGCATAGCACACCCAGGAATAATCACTCAATGCCCAAGCTCTCCAAGTCTTCCAACAAATATCGATCCTGCGTCAAGAACATAGCTACCGGATACCTGCTCAAAGCATCGGCAACTACATTGGCTTTCCCAGGATGATATTGCAAAGAGATATCAAAATCCTTCATCAGTTCCAACCACCGATGCTGCCTCATGTTCAACTCCTTCTGCGTGAAAATGTACTTCAAGCTTTTTTGGTCTGTGAAAATCTCCACACGCTCTCCGTAAAAATAATGTTTCCACAACTTCAGGGCAAATATGACGGCTGCCAACTCCAAATCATGGGTAGGATAGTTCTTTTCATGAGGATGCAAATACTTGGATGCATAGGCAATCACTTTCCCATGCTGCTAAAGAACACAACCCAAACCCTTCCCCGATGCATCAGTATAAATAGTGAAACCTCCGGACCCTGATGGCAACGTCAAAATAGGAGCAGACGTTAACCTCTTCTTTAACTCCTTAAAAGCAACCTGGCAATCCTCCATCCAAACAAACTCAATATCCTTCCTTGTGAGTCTGGTCATCGGCTCGACAATCCTCGAAAAATCTTGCACAAACTTCCTATAGTAGCCTGCCAATCCCAAGAAACTCCTGATCTCTGCTACCGAACTCGGAGTCTTCCAAGATTCCACTGCTGAAATCTTCTTCGGATCCACTGAAATACCATCACCAGTCACAACCTGCCCCAAGAACTCCACCTTATCCAAGAAAAACTCACACTTGGACAACTTTCCATACAACTTCTCCTTCCTCAGCACATTCAACACAATCCTCAAATGCTCCTCATGTTCCTCCGGTGTCCTCGAGTATATGAGTATGTCATCGATGAACACCACCACGAATTTATCAAGGTACTGGTGGAACACCTTGTTCATCAAGTTCATAAAGACCGCAGGTGCATTTGTCAAACCAAACGGCATCACCATAAACTCGTACTGACCATACCGGGTCCTAAAAGCAGTCTTCGGTATGTCCTACAGCTTCACCTTCTCCTTCACCTGAAGGTAGCCTGATCTCAAATCTATCTTAGAAAACACCTTTGTACTACTCAACTGATCAAATAGATCATCAATCCGTGGCAAAGGATACTTATTATTGATAGTGAGATTATTCAAAGCCCTATAATCAATGCACATGCGCACCGATCCATCCTTCTTCGGTACAAACAATACCGGGGCTCCCTATGGTGAAGAACTCGATCTGATAAACCCCTTATCCTGCAATTCGTCCACCTGCTACTTCAACTCGACCAGCTCACTGTTGTTTACTCTATAGACATGCTGCAAAATTGGTTCTGCACCTGGCACCAAGTCTATAGAAAATTCAACATCTCGATCTGGCTGCAATCCTAGCAATTCTTCAGGAAACACATCCAAGAACTTTGCTATCAACGGATGTGGCAACTCCTTGTCTTTTACCATAGCTCCACAAATAATGCCTTCGCCTTGCTCTGTAGCTCCTCTAGCAAACTCGAACTCTGGCTCTCAGGGCAGACCAAATAAAACTCTTCATCCTCTACAATCTATGCTAGCCCGGTGCCTACTCAGCCAATCCATCCCGAGTACAATGTCGTAGCTCGGAAGTGGCATTACAAGTAGACACGCACTCAACTTCCGGCCTCCCAGAGTAACTCTCCGATCCTTACAAATATTATTAACAAGGATAATGCCTCCCCCGATCATAATCGTGCAAGTCCTAAGCAAAGACTCAGCTACCAAACCATGCTTTAGAGCAAAAGAAATAGATACAAAACTATGGGAAGCACCACTATCAAACAAAGCTAAAGCTCGAATGGAATCAAGAAGAATATAACCTGCGATGACATCTCCGGTGGATTCCTCCTCTTCGACGGTCATAGCAAATGCTCGTCCCTGTCGAGCACCTCCCTGCTGCTGATGCTGGACAAAATGCTGCTGCTGTGTCCGAAGCGGTCCCCTCGACTGTGCTGTAGGTGGTCTCGTCTGTCCCCTCGGAGCTGGAGCTGCTCCCTGAACTTCACGACGAGGACACTCCCTCGATTGATGTCCTTCAGTACCATAATACAAACAAACTCCTAGCCTCCTCCTGCAAACTTCCCAGATGTGGCCGGACTTTTTGCAGTAGTTGCATGGAGCTTGCTGTAACTATTTTTGCTGTTGAGGTGCCTGGTGAAAAGGCGCTCTAGCTGGAGTCTGGTTCTACTGTGGCTGCTGGAATGGTCTGGACTGAAAATGAGGATATTTGGTAGATACTGCACTACCGTTGGCCCCCAGAAAAGAATCACGGTCTGTCTTGGGCTTCAAACCCAAATCCCGCTCAACCTTGCGTGCCTCCGCAAGTATCTCCGAGTATGTCTCATAAAAAGACAGAATAAGAATCTTCACTTCCCAGTTTAGACCCTCACGGAAATGAATAGCTCGAACCTCCGGCTCCCTCACCAGATACTCTGCAAATTGGCTCAACCTATCGAACTCCGCAGCGTACTCCTCCACAGACATGCTCCCCTGAATAAGACTCTCAAATTGTCTCCCCAAGTCAAGCCTGTCTACCCGGGCAAAAAACTTCTTTTTGAAAAGGTCCTTGAATACCTCCGAAGATTGTCCAACGTCAACCAGAACCGGCTCATTCCAGAACCAAGTGCGAGCGACGTCGAACAGTTGAAGTCCTACCGCCTCAACCTTCAGATCTTCGGAAAGACGGGACACCCTCATAAGACGCTCAATGTCCTTGAGCCAATCATCAGCATAGACGATGCCCTCCGTCCCTTTGAAAACCCTAGGCTCGAGTTTCTTGAAGTCCTGAATGTTGCTTGGCCGAAGCTGAGCAACCTGAGGAACAACCTGCTGCTGGACCGGAACTCCTCTCTCAACTACAGTACGAGCAAGCTAATGAGCACTCTCGATGCCCTGTCGTAGAACGTCGGTCAGCCTCTGATGTGCCTCTGACTGAGCCCTCTCTGCCTCGAGCATCTCACGAAATAGTATAAATATCTGTGACGCCTCTGCTGGCACAGGAGGTGGAGGTAGAAGTCCCTCAGATACAGCTGGCACTGTCCTCTGAGTAGGTGGTGGACCTCCGAAAGCAGCTGACACTCCAATCACCGGAGAAGTGACTGGTGCAGGCCCTCGGGATGTTGTAGACCTTTCAGAAACTGCTCTCCCCTGCTGTGATCTAGTCTTAGGTGGCATCCTGAGACAAAGCGAAAGAAAGAATCAATATGGCACAAGATGTAAGACATCAAGGAAAGGACAAGTTTAAGGGATCAAGTATCAATATCAAAGGAGAATAGTTGAATCAAAAGAATTTTCCTAGATGTGATTGAGTATCTCAGCCTATATCCTATATCCTATCGCAGGCTCGCAGTAGTACAACTAAATTATCGTACTACCACGACATTACATACTTTGTGAACCTAAACCTGCATGGGCCACCACCAAAAATATGTCATGACCCGTACCCGGTGTAAGGGTACTAATCGGAAACAATACCCAGCCTACGCCGCAGAATTGGCGGTAGAATGCTGTCAAGATAATCTATCTAACAATATAATAAACCACCAATAATGATAGTATACTCAATCACAGAACTAAGATAGAAATAAGCACAAATTTGATAAAGAATAGAATAGTCACAATACAACTCATGAGTCTAAAATAATACATCAATGAGTCTGAAGAAATACAGAAATAAGCTGGAGTCAAATCCAGTACAAAAGAATACTACGAGGCTACAACTCCAGGGTCAACTATCTCAGTTGGGATAAGTCCCTCTTGAGCCATGGTCTCAGAATCTAAACCCACAACATCCTGGGGTCCATAATAGGTAGGGTACCACTCCTCAGTGTCATCTGGAAAAATATATCTAGTCAGGAAAGGAGCAGAGTATATCTCTAACATCAGTTCTAATTAATGATAAAAACTATGTAATAGTAAAGAGCTATGGATAAACAAGATGCACAATAGATATAAGAGATATATATACAATAAGGAAATACTGGAAATAAATACAATAATGAACAATATGCCAATGAAACAATAATACTAATGACTAAGTGTGTGAGTACTAGCTTAACATGTGATCGGCTTGGGCAAGATGCAATACGGCCTGGCTAATCAACGTGCGGTGCATGATCAACACTATTCAGTAATCAATACTTTATTCAATAGGGATATTGATCACATATCTATACTAGTACTCCCTACCCCCGACTGGTATAATAGATCCAACCACGATATATTATGGCACGAGATTCTCCAAGAAGATAGTGACTC
This sequence comes from Iris macrosiphon, assembly GCA_036927795.1. NCBI lineage: Eukaryota > Viridiplantae > Streptophyta > Magnoliopsida > Asparagales > Iridaceae > Iris > Iris macrosiphon. The sequence goes on from JAYESA010000013.1 coordinate 111,261,268, forward strand.
TTCTCAAGAATCGGTGTCTGTACATGTACAAGATAACCAATGAAACAATACTTGTACCATATACACCATATACCAAGAAATAATATCCCATGACGAGATCCGGATATACCAATCCGTGTAACCATAGTGTCAAGAGAACATGGATATCTATACTAGATACAGTGAACATAGAGGATATCATAAATAAGAAACTATCAGAGAATATACACGCCTGAAGTCCAATGAACAGTCTCACAGATGTCTGACTCGGTGCCTCAAAAACCTAGATATGTAATACAACATCAATACAAGGTCCCGAAATGAGAATAAGTTAAATTAGTCAACTTTTAGGTTAATAAGTCAATTCTAAGTCAAAAATTAACTATGGTCAACTCTAAAGTCAACTAAAGTCAACTATGGTCAAACCAAGTTCAATTATCTATTTCTAGGTTGCACAAGTCTAGCACCAAAATCTCGGATCAAAATACTAAAATCTAAGTCATAGGAACCACAACCTAAAATATTAGGATACCGTATCTTCGGATACGTGAATCCAAGGTAAACCTCACAATACCTATATATCAACTATAAAGTATAATAATATAGAATATTAAATACAACAATTAGGAACCATGGTTTTGAACCAACTTGGTATCCACACAAAGTCACAAACTCGAAACCCAAACCCCGTATCTTGAAAATCCAACTTACCTTGGTTTCCACAAGGTAATGCTCAAGATACCTTGATATAGTATTTGCCCTTATATATAATATAATATATATAAACTAATATTATACAATTAAGAATATAACAATACTAGTATTATATCTCACAATAAATACATATATATAAATATAATATATAAACTATATACTAAAACTGCCTAACTGTCACTGAAAACAGTGTGAAAAAACACTGATTTTTCAGTAAACAGACCTTCAGTGACAGTTCATACTATCACTGAAACACCGTCGCCATTGCTGCTGTGTAAATGCACTGCTACCACCCTATTGGTGACAGTTCTCAACTGTCACTGAACCGACTGTCGCCGCTGCTGCTTAAAATTCTCGCCCGCCGCTACTGTGTAATTAATGACAGAACTGTCATTAAAACCGCCATTAATGCTACAGCGGCTGCAGCTGCTGTTGGAATTTAATGTCATAATCCGTCATTAAATGCCGCTGTCGCCAAAAGAATAATAATATATATAACTTATATATATATCAATATATATATATATATATATATATAAATCAATTAAATAAATATATACTTCTATATATATACAATCCTACACATATATATAAATAAATTCTAATAGCTATAATACACATCCTATGTACTAATGTACATATTTCAACATGGTTAAAAGTACACATACATAAATAAATAAAAATACATCCATTCATATATAAATAATCATATAATAATTATAAATAATATAATTACTTATTTAAATACATATATATATTTTATAAAATATTTTCATGTAATTTATATTACTAACATAATTTGTAACATATATAAATGCATGTAAAAGAAGCTACATATATATTTATACATTATATTAGTACTCATCTAATACATAGATCTATGCTACAATAAATACCATAATAAATACACTATAATAAATATGTAACATCTATATATATATACTTAATTATAATTCAAGAATTAAAGCACAAATAATTATATCTACACATAAACACACACAAATGGACAGTATCACACCGTATCCCACTAGATCTAGGATACGCATGCGACATGAGTCCAACACACAACCAATTGTACCCCGAAGGACACAAACAAGTCACAAATATTATTTATGAACAAATCAAAGTGTCAAATATAGATCTATGTGTCCGTATCAAAATACGACATGTACAAAGTCCCGTGTCGGAGGAAAAACTCCGAAAATAATATGTATCACCAAATTATTAGGATACGACCTACACGTACCCAATTATGGACACGACACTAGCCCCAAACACATAAGCACATGCCCAATTGATCTATAGGATCAATTGATAAACACAACAAAAAGTCAATTCGGAATTCCCCCAAAATTGACACAAAAAGCACCATAACTTTCTCCATGGGTCTCATATGAACACAAAATCAAGTCCTATGGGTAGTACATACATATGGGTTAATTTTACATATTTAAATCTCAGATTTAGAAGCTATTTTAAGAGGGAAAATTGAATTATACCTATTGGGAGATGGATTCCCAAGGAAACCTCCAATTGAGATGAAATTGCTTCCAAATTGTAGATCCTTGTTCCTCTTTGTAGATCCTTATTTTCTCCTTCTAGATCTTTGCTTCTCAACTTTCTAATGGTGAATTGGGAATGAATTGGAATGAATTTGGTAGGAAAATGGAATGGGAGTGAAAGAAATTTGGTAGTGGAAAATTCTAAATCTAGATTTGGAATGAAAATAAGAGGAGAAAGAATTTTCCCCCCTCTTTTAATAGGCCGGCCTCTACCCCTTCCTCAAGCAATTATGAAATATCCAATATACCCCTTGGGGCCTCTCATGAAGAAATAATTAAGGAAGGAAGCTTCTAGTCTAATAATTTAATTAATTTAATCTATTTCCTTAACAATGGGCTTTCTAAATGGGCCAACTCTAACTAATTAATTCATGTTGGTCCATGGGTCCAAACTAAACTAGTTAGGTCCACTCATACAAGTCCAAAATAATTAAATAATATCTAATAATAATTAAATAATACAATAAATAATTATTTACCATGCACAATATTTAATTAAATAGGAAAAGACTAAAATACCCTTTCCTAGAAAATGTGGTAGTGACAGTATGAGTATGTATGTGTATGTTTATGTATATATATATATATATATATATGTGTGTATATATATATATATATATATATATATATATATATATATTAGTATGTGTATATAAATATGTGTGTTTATATATATATATAGATATGTGTGTTTGTATATACATGTGTGTGTGATTATAGATGTGTGTGTGTGTGTGTACTTATATACATAAGTGTATATGTGTGTATATATATATATATATAGTTGTGTGTATATATATATATATATATATATATATATATATATATATATATATATGTGTGCGTGTGTGTGTGTGTGTGTGTGTGGTTGTGTGTGCGTGTGGTGTGAAGTAAGAGGGCAGTGCAGCAAGGAAGAGGCGGCGCAGCGAGCGCTGCCGCCGCGAAGCATACAGCAGCAGCAGCAGCTGCAGATACTGTAGCAGCAGCATCCTCCGGCAGCAGCAACAGCAACAACTTGGCGAGGGTAGGCCACAACAGCGTATGCAGTAGCCTCAGGTAGCAGCAAGTAGCGGGAGGATTACAGAGATCTAGATATAAAGATAGATAGATAGATAGATAGATAGATAGATAGATAGTTAGATATATATAAGTATGAGTTTGGGTTATATATATATGTGTATGTGTGATGTATATATATAGATATCTAGGTATATATGCATATGTGTGTGTGTATATATATAGTAGCCTATATATATAGCTAGGTATATATGTATAAGCCTAGTTAGATGGCTAGTTAGTAGTGTTAGTGAGAGATGAGGGATATCCCAATACCTTGAGATATCAAGGTATCTCAATACCTTGAGATACCTAAGGTATTGAGTATCGGAGCGGAGTTTTTGAGCAATTGCCTAGAAATAGGTTTAGAGTTATTTTTATATGTATTGGTATATATATCTAGCATAGGTTTTATCGGGTTTAGGAAGGGTGCGTAGCCTAGGTCGAGGTATTGGATACAGAGGGTATCCCGGTATCTCGAGGAGGCGAGTTTGATGGTTTACTAGCTTAATAAGCTAGTTTTGACCTAGAATTTTAGGGGCACCCTAGTTTGACTTAGTGTTGACCATAATTGCCCTCGTTGACCGTAAAAGTCAACATTTGACCTAGTTTTGACCTAGAGTTGACTTTTTGGATCTTGGTTGACTTTTTGACCCAAATTTCACCGGTTTGACCCGTTCGACCTAAAATACCTATAGGACCTTATTTTTGGTTATTTTATATTAGTTTAACTCTTTAGAACCCTATTCAATCTTACTTTTCGTAATAGGTTCTTGCGACGTCAGTCCGGATCTCGATCATCATCAGTTGTTCAGGACGTCAGACGAGTACCTACCTCTGATCGTTTCTATTTCATGATAGCGTTTATATCACCTGTTTTAGAACTGTAATACTTGATTCTGACACATTGTTTCACGAGCTTGTACTAGTGGATCCCGTCATGAGATGCTATCCCCCTTACCGTGTTCAGCGGGTACTCTATCACGTGTATTTCATCATGTGCTTCGGGTATTGATTCTCATGTGCTATCATGTGCTTCGTGTGCTCTCGCCTTTCATGTGTGTGAGTTATTTATCTTGTACATAGTGTGTCGTGGTTGGATCTAAGAGTATTAGTGGGGGAGGGGAGTAGCAGTTGGTTATGTGATCAAAGCCAAATAGTATTCATGTGTATGTCGGTTATGCAACTCACGCATAACGGAGTTATCATAGTTTATTCATGTGCAACCTAAGCCGATCACATAACGAACTTGTGCTTAAGGCACTTAGCTAGTATCCCTATTTTCTCATATGCAGCTACTTCTCTAGTACTTGTATTGTTCTCTAGTTTACATTGCAGCTACTTTATCTGCTCCACCATGTATTTATTTTTTGGTGCATCTTGTATACTTTTCTATTGCTAGTCATATACACCTTACCATGTATTTGGAGTTGCTTTCAGAGTTATATACTTTGCTCTAGTCCTGACTGCGCATATTTTTTCCAGAGGATCCTTAGGATTTTTGCCCAACGTTCTACGGCCGGGCGTCGAGGAGTGTTGTGACCCGGAGACTGAGGAAGAGCCCGTCGAGGAGACGCCGTTAGCACCATAGTTAGCTAGGTGGGCTTTCCTGGGTTGTTCCTAGTTGATATTTTGGATGACTGACTGTATTTATTATTTTGTTGCTTCTGTGATGTTGTAGACTTTAGACTTGGACTGTATATTGGATATTGTACTTGCTCCTTGTTTCTTTATTTCTTTGTGATATCTTATCGTGCTTTTACTCTTCCCCTAGTTATTATGATTGAGGCATATATATATTACGTGGTTGTTCTCCTTTTGGAGAGGTTATATTGACTGATCATTGTGAGATATAGATTGTTGACCTAGAACGAACCTTTACAGCGTTCTACCGCCGATTCTGCGGCGTAGGCCGGACGTACCCACGACTCATGCCCGATTTTTCGGGTGATGGTCGTGACACTTGGTAGGTGTTGTTTTAAGCAAACTCTACCAAATAGAGATGGTCCTTCCAAGATCTCCTAAAATCTAGTACACAAGTGCATAGCATATCCTCGAGAGTACGAATGGTCATCTCTGACTGCCCATCTGTCAAGAGGTGATATGTAGTACTGAACTTGAGCTGGGTGCCCAAACTCGCATGCAAACTCCTCCAGAAATGAGAAGTAAAACGACTATCCTGATCAAAGATTATGCTGACGGGAACCCTATGTATCCTGACGATCTACCTCACATACATCTCTGCCAGCTTCTTCGTAGTCAAACCTACCTTGAAAGACAAAAAGTGGGTCGACTTGGTCAACCTGTCAATGATTACCCAAATTGTGTCTTTCCCTCCAGGAGATCGTGGAAGTCCGGACACAAAATCTATAGTAATGTGCTCCCACTTCCACTCTGGAATGGGTAATGGCTGAAGTAATCCACATGGCCTTTGCCTCTTGGCTTTCACCTGCTGGCACATTAAGCATCTGGATACAAATTGCCACCTCCCCATTCATGCCGTACCACCACACACTCTCTCACATATTTCTATACATCTTTTCGGTACCTAGATGCATGGAATACTGAGAGCGATGTGCTTCCTGCAATACCTTCTCACGTAGCTCCCCACTAGGCATACATATTCTAGCACCATGCCGCAAAGAACCATCCTCAGCAATAGTGAAATCATTCTCCAATCTTGCTCTCACCTGAGCTCTGATGCTCCTGAGAGATACATCCTCATACTGGGCTGCCTTGATCCTGTCTATCAACTCTGAGTGTATCTGCAACCCCCATAACTGCATGGCAAAACCAGGGACTATCACCTTAATGCCAAAGCTTTCTAGATCCTCCAACAAATACTTATTATGCGTCAAAAATATAGCAACCAGATACCTGCTCAAGGCATCTACAACTACATTGGCTTTCCCCGGATGATACTGTAAAGATATGTCAAAATCCTTCATCAGTTCCAGCCACTGATGCTATCTCATGTTCAACTACTTCTATGTGAAAACATACTTCAAGCTTTTGTGGTCTGTGAAGATCTTCACATGCTCTTCATATAAATAATGTTTCGACAACTTCAAGGTAAAGATGACTACTACTAACTCCAAATCGTGGGTAGGATAGTTCTTCTCATGAGGACGCAACTGCCTAGATGCATAGGCAATCACTTTTCTATTTTACAGAAAAACATAACCTAACCCTTTCCTCGATGCATCATTATAAATAGTAAAACTTTTAGACCCTGATGGCAACATCAAAATAGGAGCAGACGTCAGCCTCGTCACAACTTGTCCCAAGAACTCCACCTTATCCATGAAGAACTCACACTTGGACAACTTTCTATACAACTTTGCATTTCTCAGCACATCAAACACAATTCTCAGATGCTTCTCGTGCTCCTCTGGTATCTTCGAGTATATGAGTATGTCATCGATGAACACCACCACGAACTTGTAAAGGTACTAGTGGAACACTTTGTTCATCAAATTCATAAATACTATCGGGACATTAGTCAACCCAAACGGCATCACCATGAACTCATATTAGCTATATTGAATCCTAAAAGCAGTCTTCAGAATATCCTCCAGCTTCACTTTCACGTGGTGGTAGCCTGATCTCAAGTCTATCTTGGAAAACACCTTGGCGCCACTCAACTTATCGAACATGTCATCAATCCTTGGCAATGGGTATTTATTCTTGATAGTAAGATTAATAAATACCCTATAATCGATGCACATACGCATCGATCCATCCTTCTTCGATAGAAACAATACCGGTGCTACACACGATGAAGAACTGGATCCTATAAACCCCTTATCCTGCAATTCATCCACTTGCTTTTTCAGCTCGACCAGCTCGTTGTTGTTTACTCTATAAACATATTGTGAAATTAGTTCTGCATCTGGCACCAAGTCTATAGAGAATTCAACATCTCGATCTGGCGGCAATCCTGGCAATTCCTCAGGAAACACATCCAAGAACTCTGCTATCAAAGGATGCGACAACTCCTTGTCTTCTACCATTGCTCCACAGATAATGTCTTCTCTCTGCTTTGCATTTTCTCTGGCAAACTCAAACTCTGGCTCTCTTGGCGGGCTAAACAAAATTCTACCTCCTCTGAAATCTATACTAGCATGATGCCTACTCAACCAATCCATTCCGAGTACAATATCATAGCTCGAAAGTGGCATTACAAGAAGACACGCACTTAGCTCCTGGTATCCCAGAGTAACTCTCTAATCCTTACAAATATCACTAACCATGATAATGCCTCCCCCGTTCATGATCTTGTAAGTCCAAAGCAAAGGCTCAACTACCGAATAATGCTTCAAAGCAAAAGAAACAGATACAAAACTATGGGAAGCACCACTATTAAATAATGCTAAAGCTGGAATAGAATCAAGAAGAACATAACCTGCATTGACATCTTCGGTGGGCTCATCCTCCTCAACCTTCATAGCAAACGCTCTTCCCTGAGGTGCACCACCCTGATGCTAGTGCTGGGCATAATGGTGCTGCTAGGTCAGAAGCGACGGTCCCCTCGGTTGTACTGCAAGTGGCCTCGCCTATGTTCTCTGAGCTGGAGCTACTTCCTGAACTGCACGACGAGGGTTGGAAAGAGAACCCCTCAACTGATGCCCCTCGGAACCATAATACAGACAAACTCCCAACCTCTTTCTGTAAACTATATAGATGTGGTCGGACTTCTTGCAGAAGTGGCAGGAATCTTGTTGTGACTGTCTCTGTTGTTGCTGTGGAGCCTGGTGAACCGGTGCCCTAGCTGGAGTCTGGTGCTATTTTGGCTGCTGAAAAGGCCTAGACTAGAAATGAGGACGCTTAGCAGGTACTGTGCTGCTACTAGCCCCCCAGAAAAGAATCACGGTCTCTTTTGGGTTTTAAGCCCAACTCCCGCTCAACCTTGCGTGCCTCTACAAGTATCTCTTAATATGTCTCATAGAAAGATCGAATGAGGATCTTCACTTCCCAGTTCAGACCCTCATGGAAGTGGATAGCCCGAACCTTTGGCTCCCACACCAAATACTCCGTAAATTATCTCAGCCTACTGAACTCTGAGGCATACTCCTCCACGGACATGCTCCCTTGAGTAAGGTCCTCAAACTGCCTTCCCAAGTCCAACTTGTTCGCCCGAGCAAAGAACTTCCTCTTGAAAAGGTCCAGAATACCTCCCAAGACTGCCACGCATCAGCAAGAAGTGGCTTATTCATGACCAGGTACGGGCGATGTCGAACAGCTAAAGTCCTACTGCCTCAACCTTCAGATCCTCAGCAAGACAGGATACCTTCATGAGACGATCGATATCCTCGAGCCAATCATCAATGTAGAAGATGCTCTCGATTACCTTGAAGACCCGAGGTTCCAGCTTCTTAAAATCTTAGATATTACCCGACCTAAGCTAGGCAACCTGTGGAGCAACCTGTTGCTGGACCGGAGCTTCTCTCTCTACTACAACAAGGGCAAGCTAATTAGCACTCTTAATACCCTACCACAATACGTCGGTCTGCCTCTGGTGAGCCTTTGACTAGGCCCTTTGAGCCTCCAGCATTTTGCAAAATAATGCGAACACCTGAGTCACATCTGTCATCACGAAAGATAGAAGTGGAAGCCCCTCAGACATAGGTGGAACATTCCTCTGAGCTGGAGGTGGACCCCCGAACGTAGCTGATACGCCAATAACCAGAAAAGAGACTGGTGCAGGCCCTCGGGAAGTTGTAGATCTCTCAGAAACTGCCTCTCTCTATATTGATCGAGTCATAGGCGGCATCATGAGGCAAAAAGAAATGAAAAAATCAATATGGCACAGGATATAATATTTTTAAAAAGGATAGTTAAAGATCAAATATCAATATCAAGGAAGAACAGTTAAAATGAACAATAGAGTTTTTCTTAGATATGATTGAGTATTCTCAGCCTATATCCTATATCCTGAAACAGGCTCGTAGTAGCTCTCAAATCTGAATACCACTATGAATTATACTAATTGCGACCTCAAAGACCTATATGGGCTACCACTAAAAACATGTCATGATCTGCACCCGATGTAGGGGTACGAGTAGTGAACAACGTTCAGCCAACGCTGCAGCATCGACGATAGAACGTTGTTTGTGCAAACTATCTTTCTAGCAATCATGATATAATAATACCACCAATAAAATATGAATACTCAATCACAGATCTATAAGATGAATAATCGCACGAATAAGATATAAAGATCTGAAGAATCAAATATAACTCATAAGACAAAGTAATATCCAATGAGCCATCAAGATAATAAGAATACTAATATCAAATGCTGGAGACAAATCCAGTACAAAAAATTTATCTATTTAGCTACAGGTACTGGGTCATCTGTCTTAACCGGGATGAGACCCTCCTCAGCCAAAGTCTCTGACTGTATGCCCACTACGTCCTGAGGCCCGTAGTGAGTGGGATACCACTACTCAGTATCATTGGAAAAAATATATCCAGTCAGAAAAGGAGTAAAGTACACCTCTAACAACAGTTCTAATGAATAATATAAACTATGTAACAGAAAATAGAGCAAACATACAAGATACAATATACAGGTGCAAGAGATACAAAATAAGAATACTGGAATTAAATACAAGAAATGAGCATCATGAAAATAAGAAAAAAATACTACCACTATATGAGTGAGTACCAGCTTCAACATTTTATCGGCTTGGGAACTTGCACAAGGATTAGGGCCTGATTAATCATACATAGGTGTATGATAAACACTCATAATGACATGCACAAGGAGGGTAGGATCACATATCTACACTAACACTCCCCGTCCCGACGGGTATAGTAGACCCAACCATGGTACGTTATGAAACGAGATTCACTGGGTAGGTAGCTAGTCTTCCCAAGAATCGATATCAGTACATGTACAAGAAGAACGAGGAACAAGGCTTGTACAAAATACACCATAATACCAAGGAATAACATCTCATGACGAGATCCGGATATACCAATCCGTCTAACCATTGTGTCAAGAAAATCAAAGATATCTACACTAAATACAAGAAATATATGTGATATCATAAAGGGAAAATTATTAGAGAATGTACTTGCCTGGATTCCGGTGAACAGTATCAAAGATATTCGAAATGGTGCTTCAGAGACCTAAATATGGAAAATTACATTAATATAAGGTTTTTAAATGAAAATAATTTAAACTAGTCAAATTTTAGGTCATAAAGCCATGTCTAGGTTAAAATAGCCAAACTAGGTCAACTCTAGGTCAAACTAGTCAAACTTGATCAAACTAGTTATTTCTAGGTTGTATGAGTCCGACTCTAGGATATAGGGTCCATACACTATGATATTGGGTCCATACCTTATGTATCTAGGCTATACTAGTTATTTTAGGATACTCAAGTATCGATACGATACCGTATCTCAAGATACTCAAGATACTCTAATATAACTATCTAATAGTATAACTAATATACATACTAGTTAGTAATACTAAGTACTATACACATTACCCAACCATTATACCCATAATCCATAATATCTTAATAGCAAGTACACCTTGGCTCATTACCCCAATCCTTAGCCTAACTAGGATAACCTATCACTAGTAACTCTTACCTTAATTCTAGATCTGGGTATCAGTACACCCTGACTGATACTCAAGCCTCCATATGCCACTACACCTGCTGTTGGTTGGATGCTTTATACCCCTATCAATACTTCTGGCATGGACTGCTTCCAACACTCTACTCCCTAATCAAACAGCAACTGATAGTTTCTCAAACACATGCACTGCCGTAACCAATACCTGAAACCTGAACTGATGCACACTATCAAACTCTTATTATTACTCTACATGACCACCCTCTAGCCATTCATGAATGCCCAAGTATCATAAAGTTACTAAAATTTTGTGTTCTCAGACCACACCAACTGCACCTACACTAACTGGTCCTGTAGAGCCCGAGCGCCCCTCACTTTTTTACCCTGTGCATTCATGCACCTATGAAGGCACTACCTGCACTTTCACATACTACTGAACACCCCTAATTGTCTGATACACAAGACATTGTATCCTAAAGCTGCTGGCTGCTCCTAAACCAGTAGTTTGTTGCTAATGCTAAATAACTAATAATTGCACACAGTGCACTGATAAGCATCTACCTCCTTCTAATACCATATGCATACATCCACATCTTCAAAACATAACACCTATACTGATGTGTTGCACATCTCCTCCCACCAGATCACCGTTCGAGCCCCCTACATCACTGCACACAATAAACCTCCAAATACAATCCACAAAAATTCAACTGCCTTTACTGCTCTTGACACTAACTTATTGTTCACATCATGCACAACCCAGAGCAGAACCCTAATCAACTGATACATGTTGTTGTCCAACACAGATGCACCCTGTGTACTCGACCCAATTATCTCCCCATTTAATCCCTACCTCCAACTGATGTATTCTTCTAAAACAGTCCCCCCATCAGTCCACAATAGACCCAAACTTGATCATAAGGCTGAACCGTACTAAATATAAATCCATACACTTAGTATAGTTCATAAACAAGGATATATATATATATATATATATATATATATATATATATATACATCAACACAAATTAGATTAGATATAAATTACACTAGGAAAGGGTAGAATACATTCCATCAAACACGTGGATTACATCGCACCGTGTCACACAAAATCTATGATATGCTTGTGATACGGATCCCACACACCACCAAATATATCCCGAAGGACATGAGCAAGTCTAGAATCATAATTAGAAGTACTACAAAGAGCTAGCTACTTATTCGCGTGTCTGTGTCAAAATATGACATGCTCAAACCCCCGTATTGGAAAAAAATCCCCAAATCAACCCGTATCACCAAATTATCGTGAAACGGCCTACACGTATCCAATTGTTGATACGACACTAGTCTCACACAACCAAAAATAAATCAATTTGGTCTAATTGACCTATTGACAAACACATGATATGCGAATCTCAGAATTTTCCGAAAATTGACACAAAATATCACATAACTTCTTTCATATGCCTCATATGAACCTAATTCCACTTCCTATGAGTAGCCTTAGTACATGAGAGGGTTCCTAAAAATTAAACTAAAGATTTAGAGTCTAATTAGAGAGAAAAAACTAAATTATACCTATTGAAAGATGATTCCCAATGCAAGTCTCGAAATGAGTGTCAAGAGCCTTCAACTTGTGCTACTTCCTCCTCCTTGTAGATCATTGCCTCTTCAATGTTCCAATAGACTTCAATGGTGAGCAGGTAAGGAATTGAGAAGGAATTTGGGTAAGGTTTGGTATAGGGATAATGGAATTTGGATAAGAGAAATTCTAGATCTAGAATTGAAATGAGTGAATGAAGAGAGAGAGAGAGTCTCTCTCCTCCCCCTTGTGGCTGGCCTTGCCCCTTACTATAAGTCACTATGAAAAGTCTATAATACCCCTTGGGGCTTGTCATGAAGGAATAAATTAAGGAAGGAAGGTTCTAATCAAACTGGTTTATCTAATTAAGTCATCCTCTTAATGAATGGACTTGTTTGTTGGGCTCAAATCTAACTAGGATTAATGTTGCTCCATGAGTCTAGTCTAACCTAGTTAGGTCCACTAACACAAGTCCAAAGTCAAATCTTGTCATGCCCCAGTCCCAAAATACCGAGGGACTAGATACGTGGCAATGGCCAACAGTACGCACCGATGGACAAACCCAATTTAATGGATCCATCGGGGCATACTTAAGCTGTATTACAATAGTCAGGGTTTACTAATCTCATCCACAGAATAAAGATAGCAATATCAGCAAAAGAAATAAACAACATCCAGTTAAAAGTAATTAAAAATCGAGGAACAACCCGATATTAAGTCTGTTTATAAAAGTTCATTTAAACAGGAAATAAAGAGTTTATTGGCCATAAAACTGAGCATGGAAGAAGCAGATGTTCAGGAGAAGTCCTCAGCGATCACCTCGTCCTCAAGTTTTGGTGCTGCTCCGAGAAGTGCTCCTGTTCCGTACACCTCAGGGTAAATCTCGTCTTCTAAATCTGGGGACATAATCTATTCCAGGTCCTCAGGGGACATGGCAAGGTACAGATAAAACAAGCCAAAATATAATACAGTGCAGAAATAAAGGAAACAACAGGGTAAATAAATAACCAGCAAAGTGATAATGCAAGTGAGAGTTTTAGTCATACTCAGGCTGAAACTACTACAGGATCAGTGTCAAAGAAACCATAGCAGTATTCACTCGAAGGGCCAGTACGGTACCAAAGCTTTGTATCATAGTCTAAGGCACTTCCATTAAGTTATTATATATATATATATATTCAGCCTTTTGTATGGTAATTCTCTCCCTACCCAATATAATCTCACATCACAGTTCCATAATGTCTCATGTTCATGTCACGCAAGATTAAACTAATGCAATAAGTCATTTATTAAGATCTAAGAAAATAATGTTCAAGTCATGAAATCTGTATGCCATACAGAACCTATTTGAATAGTCAGAAAAATTCTGTATCATGATTTGTGTCAGGTGTCCTGGGTATAATGTACTTGATAGGGCAAGTACAAGAAATATAAATGTCACGATATCCTTCTCTAGGTGACGTTACACAATCCCGCATATGGTGTTGGCACCCGACTATTAATCGAAAGCTAAGTAAGTCACTCGGCCCTAGGGTTGAGCATGTACAACAGTCACTGGAAATAAATTAAGAGAACAAAATGAATCAATAAGCTATAATTTATGGCAAGGTACACTTGCCTTGGTTTACGGTTCCAATTGTAGCTCTGGCTTCAGCAAGATTTGTAGGAAGTACTCCGATTGCTGAAATAGACATCACCATCAGATCCAAAAAATATTAATCAGCTAAAAACGCCTATCCTTGAGTCCAATTTGGATACGCAGGCAAAAATGACATTTCTGGGCAAACGGGGTCCAAATGTGGGCCGCTTTGCACGGAAAAATATGTCAGGGTCAAAGGTCTCCAAATCAGTCTAACTTAGTGTCAACAGGTCAGGAAAGATGATACGAACCCAACGTAACTTTCAGAATTGGATTCCGATGAGCCGATCATAAAATCGCCCGTCAAGTAGAGCCTGTAGGGCCCACGACACATGATTTTGTCAACGTTCTCAGAATCGAACCAAACTTGGCTCACAGGACAGCGTATTGCTACGAGTCCGATGGCACAAGTATCGTCTCGATCCGACGTCTGTACACTAAGTTACAGCGAGATTCAGAAAGGTCGAATACGGGGCGGTGTCTGCGGATACGCACTGATTCCGGTGTGCACACACATCCGAATCAGCTTCTGCGAAATCTCGCACGTCTGTATCAACGATGCGCACGTATCGGTGAAGACCGCACGTGACCAAGTCGTCCCATTTGGCGGGGCGCACTCAGTTCTGGGGTAAAACAGGGCGTTGGTTTTCCTGTTTTTGGATCGCGGTTCGCGATCACCACAGGACGCGATGCACCGAGCGGGTTGCACGGGCACCGAAGGGGTCATGCAGGCTACGCGATGCAACTGACGAAATCGAAAACAGAGCTACGAGGAGGAAGATATGAGTACCTGAACAGGGCTCCGGGAAACTGTATTTCTCGTGTCCGACACGTATCCTACACGTGTCCGAATCGTGTCTGAGCTAGGGCACAACTACTGTGTCACTGGGAGTGGGGATTCAGGTTGGCGGTGGTCGACGAGGACTCGGGGAGGTCCAGGGCGGCCGGGCGGTGAGGTTCGGAGGCGGAGATGGGCTCAGGCGGCCGGTGGTGGGTCGGTCGGAGTCGACTGCGGGTGGAGACCGGGGCGAGTGCTGGAGGGGCGGGTTCGGGGTCTGCGGGAGGCGGAGGAGACAGCCGGAGGAGGGCGCTAGCTAGGGTGGGCTGGCCTCGGCGAAGTTAGGGGCGGGGACGACAGCTCACCGGAGGCGGGGAAGAATGGCGGAGGCGATGGGAGTCGGGAGGGGCGGGTTTTATAGGGTGGAGATGGGAGATGAACGGCGGCGGTTACGGCCGGCGGAGGCGAGCGGACAGCGGTTGCGGGGAGGAGAACCGTTGGCGGCGGCGGCGTTACACGACGGCGGGGAGGAGAACCGTCGTCGGCTGAACGGTTTGGGGAAGAAAGAGAGCGGGTCGGGTTCAACGGGTCGGGTCGGGTCTGTTATGGATCCGGCCGGATCCAAAACAATGCGGGTCGGGTCTGGGCTAGTGGGTCGGGTCTGGGGTAGACCCGGATCCGGCCCGCTAAGAATTGGTTTAATTAAACCAGTTCAGAAATTGGTTTGGTTTGGTTTATTTCAAATAAACCCAGTTTATTTTGCTTTAATTAATTAATTAGTTTTTAGGACTTTAAAAATGATTCCGGGGTCCAATAAATTCTCTAAAAATTATCCTATGTCTAGTTTTTCATTTTACACCATAAAATATAATTCTTATAATATTTTAATATTATTTATTATTATTTAAAAATCATTTAATTATTAAAACACCTGAATTTAATTACAAAAAAATCCTAGAAAATCCTAAAAAATTTAAAAAATCCAAATTTAAAAATTCTTGAAAATCAAGGGGTTTATAATCTACCCCTCTTAAGAGGATTGCGTCCTCGCAATCAAAGAATAATCGGTCAACAGAGATGACACTGTTGCAAAATTTATTCGAATTAGAAAATCAAGGTTGAGGGTTTAAACACATAGGGAAAGTCATTTCCCTAAGCAATGGAATTTCCCAATTATAGGAAATCTAGAAAATTACAGTTTTTAGAAAAATAGGTTATTCTTTTAAAATATATCAGGTTAACATTTATAAAATATTCTAGGTTATTTAGCAAGTTCAAAATTACTAGGTTAACAGTAGGTTATCAATTATTAACAATTTAAAATGATCAGGTTAAGTCTAGGGTCACTAACTAGCAGCACGAACTACAGAAATGCTAGAAACGGAACTACAAAAACTTACGTGCATTAACTACTCCATGGCTCTGCGCGTCTCCCACAGTCATTGCGAAAGCTTGGCCGCGTTCTTGAGGTGGTGCTCTCTGTTGTTGCTGGGCTTGCTGGTAGGGTGCTGCTTGAAGTGCCAAGGGTGGCCTTGGTTGATGTCCTGCTGGTGCCGGTAGAGCTTGTTGGTTTGTCCTTGGTGCTCCTTCTCTACGCTCAGGGCAATCCCTCATTTCATGATGTCTGGATCCGCAACCTAAGCACAGTCCGAATTTACGTCTATACTCCTTCTCAACATGGCCTATCTTGCCGCAGTAGTAACAAGTAGGAAGAGTCAGGGTTTTGGATGCAGATCCCTGTGGTGCTTGATGCACATGAGGTTTCTTGGCAGCTTCTCCATTCGTTGCTCTGGCTGGTGCTGATGTGGAAGGCCTCTTCAGGTTGGATTCTCGTCTGATGACATGCTTCATACGTCGAGCTGCAGCAAGGACGTCCGTATACGAAGTAGGTGCGACAGATCCGATCATTCATTGTAACTCAAATTTTAGCCCATCAAAGAACTTCTCAGCCTTTTCTTCTTCTGTTGGGATCAAGGTAGGGGCGAAGCGACTCAGACGAATGAACTCGGCGTTGTAATCTTCCACCGTCATAGTATCCTGAATAAGGTGATTGAACTTGTCCCTCAGTTCTGATCGAGCGATAGCCGGAATGTACATCTCTTGAAAGAGTCTGGAGAACTCTTCCCAAGTAACTCGGTCTGGTCCGAGTCATCTCTCTTCAGATAGCCACCAGTGATGAGCATTGCCCGTCAATTACATTCTGACGACAGTCATCCAACGTTCCCTTGGTAGCTCAGCTGCTTCTAATTGATATTATATGTTGGTGAGTCACTTATGAACTTCTGTGGGCTCCTCCTTGCCTGAGAAGGTATGGGGCTTCAGTTGTCAGAAATCAGTGATAGAGCCCGTCTGTTGCCGTCTAGCTGGTAGGTTAGCCTGCTCTAGTGCATTTACTAGACTGTTCCTCAAGTAATCAGCTTTGCGACGCTGAGCCTCGTGTTGGACTTGTTGCTGGGCTTGCATCATTGCGTAAAATATCTGGAACATCTGCTGTCCGTCCATTGCTTATCCTGGTGGAAAGATATGCACCTATGGAGTGAACTGTGGCGGAGGTAGAATGTCATCATGCCTAAATCTAGAAGCTTGCTGATCTGCTTGGCTGCTTCGGTGAGTAGAGGGATCTCCATTCAATAGCGTCACTGCATCTTCTCCGTAGGTGGCTTCAGCACCTATTGGTATTCTTGCTGGAGTTTCGTCGTTTATTCGTGAATCCATTACTCTGCATCAAAATAAACAATAAGAGGCGCACAGGAATAAAGGCAAGATGCAAGTTAAAAATTAGTTCGAATACGATATAGATATCAAAAATGATTCAAGCAAGTGGATGAGATCCTAAAAACTTATCCTATTCTTATTGCAGGCCTGTTCGGTCCCTAAGTTAAAACCGAACAATTTAGTCGTTGACCTGAATGGGCCACCACAAAAATTATGTCACACCCCATTCCCAAAATACCGAGGGACTAGACACGTGGCAATGGCTAACAGTACGCACCGATGGACAAACCTAATTTAATGGATCCATCGGGGCATACTTAAGCTGTATTACAATAGTCAAGGTTTACTAATCTCATCCACAGAATAAATATAGCAATATCAGCAAAAGAAATAAACAATATCCAGTTAAAAGTAATTAAAAATCGAGGAACAACCCGATATTAAGTCTGTTTACAAAAGTTCATTTAAACAGGAAATAAAGAGTTTATTGGCCATACAACTGAGCATGGAAGAAGCAGATGTTCAGGAGAAGTCCTCAGCGATCACCTCGTCCTCAAGTTTCGGTGCTGCTCCGAGAAGTGCTCCTGTTCCGTACACCTCAGGGTAAATCTCGTCTTCTAAATCTGGGGACATAATCCATTCCAGGTCCTCAGGGAACATGGCAAGATACAGATAAAACAAGCCAAAATATAATACAGTGCAGAAATAAAGGAAACAACAGGGTAAATAAATAACCAGCAAAGTGATAATGCAAGTGAGAGTTTTAGTCATACTCAGGCTGAAACTACTACAGGATCAGTGTCAAAGAAACCATAGCAGTATTCACTCGAAGGGCCAGTACGGTACCAAAGCTCTGTGTCAGAGTCTAAGGCACTTCCATTAAGTTATTATATATATATATTCAGCCTTTTGTATGGTAATTCTCTCCCCACCCAATGTAATCTCATGTCACAGTTCCATAATGTCTCATGTTCATGTCACGCAAGATTAAACTAATGCAATAAGTCATTTATTAAGATCTAAGAAAATAATATTTAAGTCATGAAATCTGTATCCCATACAGAACCAACTTGAATATTCAGGAAAATTCTGTATCATGATTTGTGTCAGGTGTCCTGGGTATAATGTACTTGATAGGGCAAGTACAAGAAATATAAATGTCACAATATCCTTCTCTAGGTGACGTTACACAACCCCGCGTATGGTGTTGGCACCCGACTATTAATCGGAAGCTCAGTAAGTCACTCGGCCCTAGGGTTGAGCATGTACAACAGTCACAGGATATAAATAAAGAGAACAAAATGAATCAATAAGCTATAATTTATGGCAAGGTACACTTGCCTGGGTTTACGGTTCCAATTGTGTACCTTGCCTGGGTTTACGGTTCCAATTGTAGCTCTGGCTTCAGCAAGATTTGCAGGCAGTACTCCGGTTGCTGAAATAGACATCACCATCAGATCCAGAAAATATTAATCAGCTAGAAATGCCTATCCTTGAGTCCAATTTGGACACAGGGGCAAAAATGATATTTCAGGGCAAACGGGGTCCAAATATGGACTGCTTTGCACGAAAAAATGTGTCAGGGTCAAAGGTCTTCAAATTAGTCCAACTTAGTGTCAACAGGTCAGGAACGATGATACGAACCCAACGGAACTTCAAGAATTGGATTCCGATGAGCCGATCACAAAATCGCCCGTCAAGTGGAGCTTGTGGGGCCCACGACACACGATTTTATCAACGTTCTCAGAATCGAACCAAACTTGGCTCACAGGGCTAGCGTATTGCTACGAGTCCGATGGCACAAGTTTTGTCTCGATCTGATTTGTGTGCACTAAGTTACATCAAGATTCAGAAAGGTTAGATACGGGACGGTGTCCGTGGATACGTACTGATTCTGGTGTGCACGCACATCCGAATCAGCTTCTGTGAAATCCCGCACGTCCGTATCAACGACGCGCATATATCGGTGAAGACCGCACATGATCAAGTCGTCCCGTTTGGCGGAGCGCACTCAGTTCCGGGGTGAAACAGGGTGTTAGTTTTCCTGTTTTTGGATCGCGGTTCGCGATCACCACAGGACGCGATGCACCGAGCGGGTTACACGGGCACCGAGGGGGTCATACAGGCTACGCGATACAACTGACGGAATCAAAAACAGAGCTACGAGAAGAAAGATATGAGTACCTGAACAGGGCTACGGGAAACTGCGTTTCTCGTGTCCGACACGTGTCCGAATCGTGTCTGAGCTAGGGCACAACTACTGTGTCGCTGGGAGTGGGGATTCAGGTCGACGGAGGTCGGCGAGGACTCGGGGAGGTCCAGGGCGGCCGGGCGGCGAGGTTCGGAGGCGGAGATTGGCTCAGGCGGCCGGTGGAGGGTCGGCCGGAGTCGACTGCGGGTGGAGATCGGGGCGAGTGCTGGAGGGGCGGGTTCGGGGTCTGCGGGAGGCGGAGGAGACAGCCAGAGGAGGGCGCTGGCTAGGGCGGACCGGCCTCGGCAAAGTCAGGGGCGGGGACGGCAGCTCACCGGAGGCGGGGAAGAATGGCGGAGGCGATGGGAGTCGGGAGGGGCGGGTTTCATAGGGTGGAGAGGGGAGATGAACGGCGGCGGTTGCGGCCGGCGGAGGCAAGCGGACAGCGGTTGCGGGGAGGAGAACCGTCGGCGGTGGCGTCGTTACACGGCGGCGGGGAGGAGAACCGTCGTCGGCTGAACGGTTTGGGGAAGAAAGAGAGCGGGTCGGGTTCAACGGGTCGGGTCGGGTCTGTTATGGATCCGGCAAGATCCAAAACAATGTGGGTCGGGTCTGGGCTAGTAGGTCGGGTCTGGGTTAGACCCG
Organism: Iris macrosiphon; assembly: GCA_036927795.1. Classification (NCBI taxonomy): domain Eukaryota; kingdom Viridiplantae; phylum Streptophyta; class Magnoliopsida; order Asparagales; family Iridaceae; genus Iris; species Iris macrosiphon. The sequence continues at coordinate 111,281,722 of JAYESA010000013.1, forward strand.
GATCTGACTCGCTAAGAATTGGTTTAATTAAACCGGTTCAGAAATTGGTTTGGTTTGGTTTATTTCAAATAAACCCGGTTTATTTTGGTTTAATTAATTAATTAGTTTTTAGGACTTTAAAAATGATTTCGGGGTCCAATAAATTCCCCGAAAATTACCCTATGTCTAGTTTTTCATTTTACATCATAAAATATTATTCTTATAATATTTTAATATTATTTATTATCATTTAAAAATCATTTAATGATTAAAATACCTGAATTTAATTACAGAAAAATCCCAAAAAATCCCAGAAAATTCCAAAAAATTTTGAAAAATCCAAATTTAAAAATTCTTGAAAATCAAGGTGTTTACAAATCTAACATCTAATAATAATTAAATAATGTCATAAATAAATATTCAATAAGTACATAAATTATGAAATGATCAAAATATCCTTCCTAGAAAATATGGTAGTGATAAGTCTACCCCCGTTAAAATAATTTTGTCCACGAAATTCAAAGACGAAACTACCCCCAGAAAGCAAAACAGAATCAGGAAAGAACATACCTCAAGGTATAAATAAATATGAATAACGCTTTCACATTTCATCCTCTCTCTCTTCCAGGTAGACTCACCCGGAGAATGATGCCTCCATGCGACACGTACTAAGGGAATTGTCTGGTTTCTCAGCGCCTTCTCTCTTCGATCCAAAATTTCAACTGGCTGCTCTGGATAGCTAAGAGTAGGGCCACCTCTATCTCCGAGTGATTGAATATGTGACTAGGATCTATCACGTACAATCTCAACTGTGACACATAAAATACGTTGTGCACTCCCTCTAATACAGGTGGCAAGTCTAGTCTGTAAGCAAATGCACTGACCCTCTCGTGAATACTGAAAGGTCCGATGAATCGCGATCTAAGCTTTTTGCCGCCACCGAAATGAATCGTGCCTTGTATCGAAGAAATCCTCAGAAACAACAGACCACTAACCTAGAACAAAATACAACCTTAAGAACTTAATCTATAACAAATACCCAATTTTAAGCACAAAATAAAAATCTAAAAATATACCTCAAACTCCAAAGGTCTCCGGTGGCTATCGGCCCAATGCCATTGTCAGTCTTGCGTCACTCAAAGTATGTCTCTGATCAGCTTTATCTTCTTTGCTGCATCCACAACTATCTCTGGCCCTAGCAAATCACTTCCTCTAACATCGTCCCATGACAAGGGAGTACGACATCTCTGACCGTACAAACCCTCAAATGGTGACATCTCTATACTAGCCTGGTAGCTATTTTTTAAGAAAACTTTACCAAATAGAGATGGTCCTCCCAAGATCCCCCAAAATATAATACACAGGTATACAACATATCCTAGAGAGTCTGAATGGTCTTCTCTGACTGCCCATCTGTCTGGGGGTGATATTCAGTACTGAACTTGAGTTGGGTGCTCAAAATCGCCTGCCATATCCTCAAAAAATAAGAAATAAAATGACTATCCCGGTCTGAGACTATGCTGACGGGAACCCCATGTCTCTCTACCACATTCTCTAGGAAAGGGTATTTTGGTCATTTCATAATTAATTAAATATTATATATGTTGTAAATTTATTTATTATTTTATTTATTTTTTATTAGATATTAGTTTATTATTTTGGACTTGTGTTAGTGGACCTAACTAGTTTAGATTAGATCCATGGACCAATATTTAATTCTAGTTAGAATTAAGCCCAATAAGAAGCCCATTCATTAGGAGGATGATTAGTTAAGTTAAACCAATTAGACTAGAACATTCCTTCCTTAATTATTTCTTTATGAGAAGTCCCAAGAGATATTATAGACATTTCATCGTAGCTTGGGGAGGGAGAAAAGGGGCCGGCCTATTATTCAAATAGAGAAAAAGTTTCTCTCTCTTTATTTTTATTTTAAATCTAGATCTAGAATTTTCTCTTCCAAATTTCTTTATTCCCACATCAAATTCTACCCAAATTTCGTTCCAAATCCTTCCTAAATCATCATTGGAGGCCATTATAACAAAAAGAAAGCAATGATCTACAAGGAAAAAGTAAGAATCTATAAGGAGGAGCAAGGATCTACAAGTTGGAAGCTTTTTTCACTAAGTTTGGAGGTTTTATTAGGAATCCATCTCCCAATAGGTATAATTTAATTTCTCCCCTCTAATTAGACTCAAAATTTGTGTTTCAATTATTAGATATCACCCCATATTCTAAGGCTACCCATTAGAATTGAAATTATGTTCATAGGAGGCCTATGAAGTAAGTTATGTGGTATTTTGTGTCAATTTTGGGGAAATTCTGAGATTGACACATCTTGTATTTGTTAATAGGTCAATTAGACCAAATTGACATATGATTTATTGTGTGTAGTCAGTGTCATATCCACAATTGGATACATGTAGGCCGTATCCCGACAATTTGGAGATACGGGTTAATTTGGGGGTTTTCTTCCGACACGAGGGGTTTGCGCATGTCAAATTTTGATACGGGCATATAGATGAGTAGTTTGCTCTTCGTATTATTCATATATGGCAAGTGTATCATAGATCTAGTATGCTACGGGTACGATGCACTTCACATATTTGTTCTTTGCAATTTAATTCAATTATAGATATTATAATAATGTAATTATAATTATTATATGAGATATATGTATATGTATATGTATATGTATATTTATATATTTGATCTATAATTCATGTTGATGTGTTGGTGATCATGGGAGAGTAGAAGTTCATTTGCTTCTCTAATATGGTAATATATATATATATATATATATATATATATATATATATATATATACATATATATATATATATGTGTGTGTGTGTGTGTGTGTGTGTGAGAGAGCTTGAGGGAATAAGAAACAATAGAAAATTATGATTTAAACAATAGAAAAATGTGAGAAAAGTAATAGAAAACAATGAGAGGAAAGCAGTGAGAAGCTGAGAGAAGCAGCAGAAGTAGTAGGCCGAGAAGCAGCAACAGAAGCAGCAGAAAGCAAAAGCAAAAGCAAAAGCAAAAGCAGAAGAAGCAGCCGCAGAAGCAGAAAGCAACAGCGGCAGTAAGCAGCAGCGGTAGCAGCGATACGCAACAGCTTATCGAAAAGCCGGTAAGAAGTAAGCTAGTATATATATATATATATATATATATATATATATATATATATATATATATATATATATATAGTTAGATAGCTTATTTGATAAGCTAGAAAGTTAGTAAGCTAGTATTATATATAAGATATATATATAAATAGATAAGCTTGTTAATTTATATTGTTAAGCTAGTAAGCTAGTAAATTAGTATATATACATATATACATGATATATATATATATATATATATATATATATATATATATATATATATATATATATATATATATATATATATATATATTAATTAGTTTTTATTAATAAGCTAGTAGTTTATATATATTATAAATAAGTTGGTATATATTATACATGAGATTTATATATACACAAGTACTAGTTAATATTAGTTATTATTATTTCTAGATTACCTTGGGGTATACCAAGGTAATGAGGGTGAGATATCTTGGGTACGGGTATTGAAAATCAAGGGGTATGTTAGTATATAGTTTAGTATAGTATTGTTATAAGTTTAAATACATATTAATACATATTAATGTATAGTGAGGTGTATGGGTATTAGTAATATATTAGATATTGAATTACCTAGTGATACCAAGGTAATGTCAAGGTATTGAGTTTTACTTAAGGTATTGGGTTTGCACATCAAGATGGGAGAGTAGAGGTATGATACCGCTTTTGGTTCAAAGCCAAGGTATCCACTTAGCATTAGTTTAGCTAAAAATATTATATATTATTGTTTTGTATACATATTATAATATTTTCATATCTAATAAATTACGTATCTTATGATATGGTATCTTGTTAGTTTCCTAGTATCCTAGTATAGCTAGTATGGCCTAATTACATAGTGTATGGACCCAATATCCTAGAGATAGACTCATACAACCTAGAAATAGCTAGTTTGACCAAGTTTGACCTATAGTTGATCTAGTTTGACTGTTTTGACTTAGAAATAATTTTTTGACCTAGAAGTTGACTAGTTTAACTTATTTTTATTTTAAAATCTTTTATTTATGTAATTTTTCATATTTAGGTCTCCGAGGTACCATACCGGACATATTTGATATTGTTCACCAGATTTCAGGCGAGTACATTCTCTGATAGTTTCTCATTTATGATATCCGCTATATCTATTGTATTTATTATATATATCCATAATTTCTTGACACGATGGTTACACGGATTGGTATATTCGGATCTTGTCATGAGATATTATTACTTGATATTTATGGTGTATCTTATGCAAGCTTTGTTTCTTGTTCTTCTTGTACATGTACAGACATTGATTCTTGGGGAGACTTGCTACCTGTCCAGAGAATCTCGTGTCAAAATATACCATGGTTGGATCCACTATACCAGTCGGGGGCGGACAATATGTAGTATAGATATGTGATTATACCCTCCTTGTGTATATCTTGTTCCTTGAATAGTGTTAATCATACACCGCACGTATGATTAACCAGGCCATAATACATATGCAAGTTCCCAAGCCAATTATATGTTAAAACTGGTACTCATTCACTTAGTATTAGTATTTTTTGTTCATTCCTATGATGCTCATTATTGTATTTATTTACAGTATTCCTTTATTGTATATCTCTTGTACCTTTATATTACATATTGTATATTTGCTCTATTTACTGTTACATAGTTTATATCATTTATTAGAACTGCTGTTAGAGATGTACTTTTCTCCTTTCCTGATTGGATATATTTTTCTTAGATGACATTGAGGAGTAGTACCCTACTCACTATGGGCCTCAGGATATTGTTGGCTTAGAGCCAGAGACCTTGGCTCAGGATGGTCTTATCCCGACTAGGACATGTAACCCAGGACTTATAGTATAATAGTTAGACTCTTTTGTACTGGATTTGTCTCCAGCATATTGATATTAGTATTTCTTTATTTTGACTCATTGGATATTATTGTCTTATGAGCTGTGTTCTGACTCTTCTGTTCTTATATCATATTCGTGCGATTGTTCCATCTTATAAATTTGTGATTGATTATTCATTTTACATTGGTGTAATTATTATATCTTGATTGCTAGATAAATAGTTTACATAAACAACATTCTACTGCCGATGTTGCAGCATAGGTGTCACACCCCAGTCCCAAAATACGTAGGACTAGGACACGTAAGCAAGCCAGCCGCATGTATATGGCAACTCCAATATATAGAAACCATAATACTTGCGTACGTTATAATATGAACAATAATTCACAAGTGGTAAGACTATCACAAGTCACAGTGTATAATCTAATCTCATCCACGGAAATCATATATAAGTAAATAACCAGTATCAATGAACTAGATCTCAATATAAAGTATAAAAGATGATAGTCGGATAAAAACAAATCCACTACCGAACGAGAATATAAAATAACAAGATAAATACTATATAAGTACAATAACTATCGGGCAATTACTTAGAAGTACATTTTGTACAACAGCCTTTCCTATCTGGTAGAAAAAGATCCCAACCACTGAGACTTGAAGAGGAGACCTCCTCGGAATATAAGTAACCAGTCCGGATCTACGCTCCTGCGAATACTCATGAACATCTACACCTGGAAAGGGACAAGGTCCTCAGAGGGACATAACAAAATATATAGAAGCATGCCATAAAGTAAATATTATAAAAACTCGAGGGTGATCTAACCAGCTAAATGAAATGCACTTTGAAGACAACCTTGGTACGTATGGGTAGGTGAAAGATATAAAGCGTAGCGTTGAGCCAGAGGCTAGTTCCTGGCATTAGCTGTAAACTGGATGCCAGGAGTATATACTGACTACATCACCGATCATGATAGCACGCAGCTAGTAACCTTTGCCGGATGTATCAAAAAGCATATACGCCCATAACAGGGTAACAATATCCCATAACCGGGTATCACTGGCCCATAACCGGGTAACACTGGCCCATAACCGGGTAACACTGAGGCTCACGGCCCTGCAGTTTACTCTGAAACTACGACAACCAAATGTCTGTCCCATTCACCTACTAATTGTCTTCCCCGCCCAATGATCTATGCATGTTGTATCCACAACACTCAGTAGCTACTATACCGACACGGAGTGCAAGAATCAGTGTCATAACTCTGGCTTAAGTCTATCATTAGAACAATAGTCCAACCTTATAACCAAACAAGGACAAGGATTGGACCTTTGTACTATAATAGTCTATGCTCCGACTACTAATAACTACTAAGTCTTCTAACTTGCATCACTATTAGCAGTTATATCCTATCCGTCGTACGACTTACGCATACAGGTGGTCAACCACATACGCAAGTCCGTGCCCTACATGAGACTCACAACACTTGTAAAAAATGTGTCAAGGCCTGGGGAATTATACCGATAACTCACAACTTTAGGTGGGTCTACTAGACACTGGGTCAGACACAAGTCCTATCGTCAACGCCTTCGTTGACAGCACCCGAGTCTCTCTCGGACGCACACAATTATAATATTAAACATGCAGCTAATAATACAAAATTTAAATAGTACAACAAGGTAAGGTATACTTTCCTGGCAAGAAAGCTGTGAAGTACCAATAACCTGCTCCTGAAGTCGCACAGAATGATCTGATATGTCCTATATACATATAATATAATACAACACAACATCAGTCATTACACTAGCACATACACAACCATAATACACTAGACACAGAGGGTACGCTAGGGGTGATACTAGTCAACTAACAGGGTCAAATGTGCGTCTGATTACGCGGGTGCCACGTCTTCAAGTGTTGTACACAATCAAACAGTCATCTAAGCAGGTGTCTAAGCCAGTACCTTTAATGTACAACAAGTAGTCAACTAACATGTCTTTAGGGTCACTTGATTAAACGGAGTATGGAATATCCATAATTACCTAGGCCTTATAGAATAGATACATAAACATAATTAGCAGAATCATTTAAATAATTATACAATATATATATAAACCTAGTCTGAACATATACGCATACGTGTATGTACATGTATACGAGTTATTGGGTTCACCGACTCAGGGTCTACAATCAACTAAGTAGTTATAAAGCAATACTCATAGCATACACAAGCGCACATAAAAAGGAGAAGAGGGACATATTTAAACCTCGGGGTATGCACACGGGAGCGATGATGACGATGATGTCGTTGACGAAGATGATGGTAACGATATGGATAACGATGATGAAGTTAACGATGATGATGACGACGATAGCAATGGTGATGATGACGACGATGTTAATGATGACGATGAGGGTTATGATGGAGGTGATGATGATGATAATGGCGACGAGGGTGACGATGATGATGATGATTACATGATGTTGATGACGAGGAAGATGATGTGGGTGATGGAGATGACAAGGATGATGACGTGGACGATGGTGATGACGAGGACGATGATGATGACGAGGACGACGATGATGATGACTAGGATAATGATGACGAGGACGACGAGGGTGATAAAGACATTATTGGCGACGACGATGACGAGGATGAGATTGCGATGATGATGGAAGGATGATGGTAATGACGATGAGATGGTGATGATCACCGAAATTCGGCTTAGTCTGGGGAAGTCCGACAAGGTGAAGGGGCTGCGGTGCTCGGGTTCAGGGTGAGGAGGCTCGGCCAGGGGAGTCCAGCAAGGAGGTCGAGCAGGGAGGATGAGTCGAGGGGAAGGCAGGAGCGGGGAGGAGGAGTTCAAGACAGGGAGAAGAAGAGAGGTGGTGGTGGTGCTGGTGTAGTGGTGGTCGTGATAGGGGCTGGCCGGGGAGGTTGATGGTGAGGGAAGAGGTGCAGGCGGTGGCGTATGGTGGAGGTCGAGGAAGAAGGGCTGCGGGTCGTCGACTCCGGTCGGGCATGGGATACAGCAGTTCAGGAAAGAAGGGAGAGGAGGCTCGGGGTGGATCCGGTGGAGGATGGCGAGGGCACTGGACGGGGAGGCTCGGTCGAGGAGGAGAGCAGGCGTAGGGGAGAGGAGGTCGGCTCGTCGGGCTTCGGAGAAGCTGCTCCGGGCTTCGGAGAAGCTGCTCCGGGCTCCAGCACAGGGAAGAGGAGGAAGGGGACGATGAACATGAGTATGGGGGAGGGGTCAGCTGGATGAAATAGGTTTCAGTTTAGGTTTGTGTTTTGTGAATAAAAAAAATAGGAAAGGATTATTTATAGATAGTGTTGGGCTGACCTAAAAAGGTTTGACTTGGTCAATATATCTTGGAATTGGGCCTTGGGCTTGCCATGGGGATGTTTGGAGGGCTAGGATTTGCATTATTTAAATACAAGGCTAGAATTTAAATGGGGGGCGATGTGCACGTTGCACATTCCGAAAATTATAGGAAAATTCCGATGAAGGGGAAAGTTGGATTTCTTCATGTATTATCCAATGGTGGGCATACCTCAATGCACTTTTGCATAAAAGCGCTTAACAATTGAGAAAATTGCACAAACACAGAAATTGGCTTAAATTAATTAAAATTAATGCCCAAGTTGTTCTTGAATTAATTAAAAGTACATAAGGATAAAATTAGGTGGGACACAAGTATCGGGGACATAGAGGGCTCAGAGTAGAATATTAATAAAATTTGAGTTGCACAAAATGTGTCAAGATTATGTCTCCAATTTCGATTAGAACGTACATGGGTACAAAATTGATTTTTATTTAGAATTAAATAATAACGTTTACGACGAATATTGTGCGAATAAAATGTACCACAAGAAAGTATAATTATAAGTTACACAAAGGTCAAAATGGTAGGCGGACACGTCTAGGACAAGGTTGTGAAATTTGTAGGAAGGCAATGGCTAGTGTAGTGCTCCAATTATCGAAGCAACGGTAAGGTGCGCTAAATAATATAAATATTGTATAGTTAAATAAAATGTCGTGTTCTATTTCTAAATGGGTTCATCTAGCCCTAATTTAACTATCTCAGCCAAGTAGGCCTAATTTTGGGGGAGGGGATTTACAGTAGACTGGGCGTTGTTCACTACTCGTGCCCCTACACAGGGTACAGTTTGTGATACCATATATCCTGACTATTTGCCTCGCATACATCTCTGCCATCTTCTTCGTAGACAAACCCACCTTGAAAGGCAAAAAATGGGCCGACTTGGTCTACCTATCAACGATGACCCAAATTGCGTCTTTTCCTCATGGAGATCGTGGAAGTCTGAACCCAAAATCCATAGTAATGTGCTTTCACTTCAACTCTACAATGGATAATAGCTAAAGTAGTCCACCTGGCCTCTGCCTCTCGGCTTTCACCTGTTGGCACACTAAGCATCTAGATACAAAATGTGCCACCTCCCTCTTCATGCCATACCACCACACACTATATCGCATATTTCGATACATCTTGTTGGCACCTGGATGCATGGAATACTGAGAGCGATGCGCTTCCTGCAACACCTTCTCAAGCGGCTCCCTAGTAGGAATACATAATCTAGTACCATGCCGCAAAGAACCATCCTCAACAATGGTGAAATCATCCTCCAATCATGCTCTCACATGAGCCCTGATGCTCCTCAGAGATACATCCTCATACTGGGATGCCTTGATCCTGTCCATCAACTCTGAGTGTATCTGCAACCCCCATATCTGCATGGAAAAACCAGGGACTATCACCTCAATACCCAAGAATTCCAGAACCTCCAACAAATACCGGTTCTGCGTTAAAACCATAACTACCGAGTACATGCTCAAGGCATCGACAACTACAATTGCTTTCCCAGATGATACTGTAAAGATATGTCAAAATCCTTCATCATTCTACCTACCGATGCTACCTCATGTTCAACTCCTTCTGAGTAAAAATATACTTCAAGCTCTTGTGGTCTGTGAAGATCACCACACACTCTCCATATAAATAGTGTTTTTACAACTTCAAGGCAAAGATGACTGCTGCAAACTCCAAATTATGGGTAGGATATTTCTTCTCATGAGGACACAATTGTCTAGATGCATAGGGAATCACTTTTCCATTATGCTAAAGAACATAATCTAGCCCTTTCCCCGATGCATTACTATAAATAGTGAAACCTTTTGACCCTAATGGCAACGTCAAAGTAGGTGCAAACGTCAACGTCGTCTTTGATTCCTCAAAATTAGCCTGGCACTCCTCTGCCCAAAAAAACTCTGTATCCTTCCTGGTGAGTCTAGTCATCGTTTCAGCAATCCCCAAAAAATCTTGCACCAACTTTCTGAAGTAATCAGCCAGACCCAAGAAACTTCTGATCTCTGCCACAGAACTGGGGTCTTTCAAGATTCCACTGCTATGATCTTCTTCGGATTTACTAAAATTCTATCACCAGTACAACATCTATCTAAAAACTCTATTGTTCATTTCCACTAAAAATTGAAGGTCTTTAGTTCGATCCTGCATAGGGGCACAACTAAAAATATGTCATGACCCACACCCGATGTAGGGTCATGAGTAGTGCACAAAGTCTAGCCTACGTCGCAACATCGACGGTAGAATACTGTTTGGGTAAACTATCTATCTAGCAATCTAGATATAATAATGCCACCAATGAAATATGAATACTCAATTACTGATCTATAAGATGGAACAATCGCACGAATATGATATAAAGAACTCAAGAGTCAAATACAACTCACAAGAAAAAATAATATCCAATAAGTCATCTAATAATAAGAAATACAAATATCAAAATGTTGGAGACAAATCCAGTACAATAAATTTATCTACAGAGCTACAGGTACTGGGTCATCTGTCTAAACCAGGATGAGACCCTCTTGAGCCAAAGTCTCTAGCTCTAAGCCAACTAGTCCTGAGGCCCATAGTGAGTGGGATACCATAACTTAGTATCATCTGGAAAAAAAAATCTAGTCAGGAAAGGAGCAAAGTACACCTCTAACAGCAGTTCCAATGAATAATATAAACTATGTAACAGTAAATAGAGAGAATATAAAAGATACAATATACATGTATAAGAGATGTGCATAATTGGAATACTGGAATTAAATACAAGAAATGAGCATTATGGAAATGAAAAAATACTACTACTATGTGAGTAAGTACCGGCTTCAACATATGATCGGCTTGAGAACTTGCACAAGGATTTTGGCCTGGTTAATCAAACATGCAGTGTATGATCAACATTCATAAAGACATACACAAGGAGGGTATGATCACATATCTATACTAACACTCTCCGCCTCGACTGGTATAGTGGATCCAACCATGGAACGTTATAACACAGAATTCACTATGTAGGTAGCTAGTCTCCCCAAGAATCGATATATGTACATGTACAAGAAGAACGAGAAACAAGACTTGCACAAGATACACAATAATACCAAGGAATAATATCTCATGACGAGATCTTGATATACCAATCCGTGTAACCATCGTGTCAAGAAAATCAAAGATATCTACACTAAATACAAGAAACATAGGGAATATTATAAATAGGAAACTTTCAGAGAATGTACTTACCTGGAATCCGGTAAATAGTATCAAAGATGTCCGAAATGGTACCTCGGAGACCTACATACGAAATATTACATCAATACAAGATTTTGAAATAAAAATAAGTTAAACTAGTCAAACTCTAGGTCATAAAGCCATTTCTAGGTCAAAATAGTCAAACTAGGTCAAATTTAGGTAAAACTAGTCAAACTTTGTCAAAGTAGCTATTTCTAGGTTATATGAGTCCAACTCTAGGATATAGGGTCCATACACTATGATGTTGTGTCCATACCTTATGTATCTAGGCTATACTAGTTATTTTAGGATACTCGAGTATCGATACGATACCGTATCTCAAGATACTCAAGATACTCTAATATAACTATCTAATAGTATAACTAATGTACATACTAGTTAGTACTACTAAGTACTACACAAATTACCTAACCATTATACCCATAATCCATAATATCTTAATAGCAAGTATACCTTGGCTCATTACCCCAATCCTTAGCTTAACTAAGATATCCTATCACTAATAACTCTTACCTTAATTCTAGAACTGGGTATCAGTACACCCTGATTGATACTCAAGCCTCCACATGCCCCTGCAACTGTTGTTGGTTGGATGCTTGATACCCCTATCATTACTTCTGGCTTGGACTGCTTCCAACACTCTACTACCAAATCAAGCAGCAACTGACAGTTGCTCAAACACATGCATTGCAGTAACCAATACCTTAAACCTGAACTGATGCACACTATCAAACTCTCATTGTTACTCTACATGACCATCCACTAGCCATCCATGAATGCCCAAGTATCATAAGCTCACTAAAATTATGTGTTCTCAGACTAAACCAACTGCACCTACACTCGCTGGTCCTATAGAGCCCGAGCTTCCCTCACTTATTGCCTCTGTGCATTAATGCACCTATGAAGGCACTACCGACACTTGCCCATACTGCTGAACACCCCTAATTGTCTGATACATAAGACATTGTATCATAAAGCTGCTGACTACTCCTAAACCAGCAGTTTGTTGTTGCTACTAAACAACTAATAAGTACACACAGTGCAATGATAAGCATCTACCATCTTCTAATACCATATGCACACATCTACATCTTCAAAACATAACACCTACACTAATGTGTTGCACATATCCCCCTCCATGAACATTCGAGCCCCCTACATCACTGCACACATTAAACCTCCAAATACAGTAAAAAAACCGACTGCCTTTACTACTCTTGACTCTAACTTGTTGTGAACATCAGGCACAACCCTGAGCAAAACCCTAATCGACTGATACATGTTGCTGTCCAACACAGATGCATCTTGTGTACTCGACCCAATTATCTCCCCCTTTTATCCCTACCTCCAACTGATGTATACTTCTAAAATAGTCCCCCCATCAGTCCACAATATACCCAAACCTGAACATAAGACTGAATACTACTAAATATAAATCTAAACACCTAGTATAGTTCATAAACAAGGATATATATATATATATATTAGAGTATATATATATATATGTATATATATATATATTTATATATATATATATATATATATATATTTATATATATATACAACAACACAAATTAGATGAGATATAAATTACAGTAGAAAAGGGTAGAATATATTCCATCAAACACGTAGAGTGTATCATACCATATCACACTAAATCTATGATACGCTTGCAATACGGATCCACCACACCATCAAACATATCACGAAGGACACGAACAAGTCTAGAATCACAATTAGAAGTATTACGAAGATCTAGCTACTCGTTCGCATGCCCGTGTCAAAATATGACATGCTCAAACCCCCGTATCGGAAGAAAAACCCCAAAATCAACCCGTATCGCCAAATTATCATTATACGGCCTACATGTATCTAATTATGGACATGACACTAGTATCACACAACAAAACACATATAAATTTGGTCTAATTGACCTATTGACAAACACATGATGTGCCAATCTCGAAATTCTTCCAAAATTGACATAAAATACCATATAACTTCTTTCATAGGCCTCCTAAGCACCTAATTCTACTTCCTATGGATAGCCTTAGTACATAAAAGAATTTTTTATGATTAAACTATAGATTTATAGTCTAATTAGATAAAAAAACTAAATTGTACCAATTGGGAGATGGATTCCTAATGCAAGTCTCCAAATGAGTGTCAAGAGCCTTTAACTTGTGCTCCTTCCTCCTTCTTGTAGATCATTGCCATCTCCTTGTTCCAATATCCTCAATGGTGAGTAGAAAAGGAATTCAGAAGGAATTTGGGTAGGGTTTGGTATAGGGATGATAAAATTTGGAAGGGCAAAATTTTAGATCTAGAATTAAAATGAGTGGATGAAGAGAGAGAGTCTCTCTCCTCCCCCTTGTGGCCGGCCTTGTCCCCTACTCCAAGTCACTACGAAAAGTCTACAATACCCCTTGGGGCTTGTCATGAAGGAATTAATTAAGAAAGAAAGTTTCTAATCAAATTGGTTTAACTAATTAAGTCATCCTCCTAATGAATGGGCTTGTTTGTTGGGCTCAAATCTAGCTAGGATTACTGTTGGTCCATGAGTCTAGTCTAATCGAGTTAGGTCTACTAACACAAGTCCAAAATCAAATCTAACATCTAACAATAATTAAATAATACAATAAATAAATATTTAGCAAGCACATAAATTATAAAATGACCAAAATATCCTTCCTAGAAATTATGGTAGTGACAAGTCTACCCCCCTTACAATAATTTTTTTTCTCAAAATTCAAAGACCAAACTACCCCCAGAAAAAAAATATAATCAGGAAAAAACATACCTCAAGGTACAAACAAATAGGGATAACGCTCTCATATTTCATCCTCCCTCTCTCTGGTAGACTCACCCGGAGAATGATGCCTCCATTCGACGCGTACCAAGGGAATAATCTAGTTTCTCAGCACCTTCTCTCTCCTATCCAGAATGTCAACTGGCTGCTCTGGATAGCTAAGAGTAAGGCCCATCTCTATCTATGAGTGATCCAATACGTTACTAGGATTCACCATGTACCGTCTCAACTGTGACACGCAAAACATGTTGTGCACTCCCTCCAATACAGGTAACAAGTCAAGTCTGTAAGCAACTACAGCGACCCTCTCGAGAATACTAAAATATTCGATGAATTGCGGACTAAGCTTTATGCCTCCACCGAAACGAATAGTGACTCGTATCGAAAAAATCCTCAGAAACATCAGACCACCAACCTAGAACAAAATACAACCTTAAGAACTTAATCTATAACAAACAACCAATATCAAGACCAACACAAAAATCTAAACCTATACCTCGAGCTCCAAAGGTCTCCGGTGGCTATCGGCCCAATATTGCAGGCTGTCCTGTGCCACTCGAAGTTTATCTCTAATCAGCTAAACCTTTTCTGCTGTATCCACAACCATCTCTGGACCTAGCAAATCTCTCTCTCCAACATCGTCCCATGACAAGGGAGTACGACATCTCCAACCGTACAGAGCCTCAAATGGTGACATCTCTATACTAGCCTGGTAGTTGTTGTAAGCAAACTCTACCAAATAAAGATGGTCCTTCAAAGGTCCCCCAAAATCTACTGCACAACATATCCTCCAGGGTCTGAATGGTCCTCTCTGACTTCCGATCTGTCTGGGGTGATATGCAATACTAAACTTGAGTTGGGTGCCCAAATTTACTTGCAAACTTCGCCAGAAATGAGAAGTAAAACGACTATCCCGATCTGAGACTATGCTGACGGGAACCCCATATATCCTGACGTGCTGCCTCTCATACAATTCTACCAGCTTCTCCATAGATAAATCTACCTTAAAAGGCTAAAAGTGGGACGACTTGGTCAACCTGTCAATGATGACCCAAATTACGTCTTTCCCTCCTGGAGATAGTAGAAGTTCGGACAAAAAATCCATAGTAATGTTCTTCCACTTTTACTCTGGAATGGGTAATGGTTGAAGTAATCCACCTGGCCTCTGCCTCTCGGTTTTCACCTGCTGGCACACTAAGCATCTGGATACAAACTGTACCATATCCCTCTTAATGCCATACCACGACACATACTCTCGCATATCTTGATACATCTTATTGGCACTTGGATGCATGGAATACTGAGAGCGATGCGCTACCTACAACTCTTCCTCACGCAGCTCCCCACTAGGCACACATAATCTAGTACCATGCCGTAAAGAACCATCCTCAGCAATTTTAAAATTATCCTCTAATCCTGCTCTGACCTGAGCTCTGATACTCCTCAGAGATACATTCTCATACTGGGTTGCCTTGATCATGTCCATCAACTCTGAGTGTATCAGCAACCCCCACATATGCATAGAAAAACCAGGGACTATCACCTCAATACCCAAGCATTCCAAATACTCCAAACAATATTGATCTTGCGTCAAAAACATAGCTATCAGATACCTGCTCAAAGTATTAGCAACTACATTAGCTTTTCCTGAATAATACTGTAAAGATATGTCAAAATCCTTCATCAATTATAGCCATCGACGCTGCCTCATGTTCAACTCTTTTTGAGTGAAAATATACTTCAAGCTCTTATGGTCTATGAAGATCTCCACACGCTTTCCGTACAAATAGTATTTCCACAACTTCAAGTCAAAGATGACTACTGCCAACTCTAAATTGTGGGTATGATAGTTCTTCTCATGAGGACGCAATTGACTATATGCATAGGCAATCACTTTTCTATTCTGCTGAAGAACACACCCCAGCCCTTTCTACGATGCATCACTATAAATAGTAAAACCTCCTGACCCTGATGGCAATGTCAAAATAGGAGCAGACGTCAGCCTAGTCTTCAATTCCTCAAAAGAAACCAGGCACTCCTCTATCCAAACAAACTATGCGTCCTTCCTGGTGAGTCTAGTCATCGGCTCTACAATCCTCAAAAAATCTTGCACAAATATCCTGTAGAAATCTGTCAGACCCAAGAAACTTCTGATCTCTGCCACTGAACTCGGGGTCTTCCAAGATTCTACTGTTGCGATCTTCTTCGGATCCACTGAAATTCCATCACCAGTCACAACATGTCCCAAGAACTCCACCTTGTCCAGGAAGAACTCACACTTGGACAGCTTCCCATACAGCTACTCATTCCTTAGCACATCCAACACAATCTGTAGATGTGCTCCTTGTGCTCCTCTGGTATCTTCGAGTATATGAGTATGTCATCGAAGAACACTACCACGAACTTGTCAAGGTACTGATAGAACACCTTGTTCATCGAATTTATAAATACCGCCACGGCATTAGTCAACCCAAACGATATCACCATGAACTTATACTGGCCATACCGAGTCCTAAAAGCAGTCTTTAAAATTTCCTCCGGCTTCACTCTCACCTGGTGGTAGCCTAATCTTAAGTCTATCTTGGAAAACACCTTGGTGCAACTCAACTGATCGAACATGTCATCAATCCGTGGCAATGGATATTTATTCTTGATAGTAAGATTAATCAATACCCTATAATCGAAGCACATACGCATCGATCTATCCTTCTTCGGTACAAACAGTACCTATGCTACATACGATGAAGAACTGGATCTGATAAACCCCTTATCCTGTAATTCATCCACTTGCTTCTTCAGCTCGATCAGCTCGTTGTTGTTTACTCTATAGACATGCTGTGAAATTAGTTCTGTACCTAGCACCAAGTCTATAGAGAATTAAACATCTCGATCTAGCGGCAATCCTGGCAATTCCTCAGGAAATACATCCAAGAACTCTGCTATCAAAGGATGCGGCAACTCCTTGTCTTCCACCATAGCTCCACAGATAATGTCTTTTCTCTGCTCTGTATTTTCTCTAGCAAACTCAAACTCTGGCTCTCCTGGCGGGCTAAACAAAATTTGACCTCCTCTGAAATCTATACTAGCATGATGCCTACTCAACCAATCCATCCCGAGTACAATATCGTAGCTCGAAAGTGGCATTACAAGTAGACACGCACTCAGCTCCCGGCCTTCTAGGGTAACTCTCTGATCCTTGTAAATATCACAAACTAGGATAATGCCTCCCCTGGTCATGATCTTTCAAGTCATAAGCAAAGGCATAGCTACCAAATAATGCTTTAAAGCAAAAAAACAGATACAAAACTATGGGAAGCACCACTATCAAACAATGCTAAAGCTGGAATAGAATCAAGAAAAATAGAACCTGCGTTGACATCTTCGGTGGGCTTAGCCTCCTCAACCGTCATAGCAAACGCTCTTTTCTAAGGTGCACCACCCTGATGCTAGTGTTGGGCATAATGCTGCTACTAGGTCAGAAGCGGCGGTCCCCTCGGTTGTACTGCAAGTGGACTCGCTTGTGTTCTCTTAGCTGAAGCTACTTCCTGAACTGCACGACGAGGGTTGGAAGGAGAACCCCTCAACTGATGCCCCTTGGTACCATAATACAGACAAAATCCCAACCTCTTTCTGCAAACTTTATAGATGTGGTCGAACTTCTTACAGAAGTGAAAGAAAGCTTATTGTGACTATCTTTGTTGTTGCTGTGGAGCCTGGTTGTAACGCCCTAGTCCTAAAATACGTAGGACAAGAAATACGTAACATGTCAGTTACGTATTCGACCAAACTCTGATCTGACTCGAATACGTATAAGCTGTATAATAAGGATAACTATCTAAGAATACTGAAAATATCTATGTCACAATCCACATAAAGAACAAGTATCAAGAATGAACTACATGTGCTAAAGTCGGCCGCTCAGTAACACATAAGCTCGAATAGACTCGAGAAAGAAATATGAGTCTATAAAAAAAACTAGGTTGCATCAGCAGATGAATAATAAATAACTATAACTCTGGTAGAAATGATATAAGTACCTGGCACCAATACCCGCATGACAAGAAACACACATCAGCAACTCCAAAGGCTCCATAATCATCTATGCTGCAAAAACTGGCAGTGGACCAGGTCCTCAGAGGGACGTAACAAGGTACAAGAAAATAACAAATCAGCGATAAATAGTGTAATAAAACCTTAATCCAAGGGAAACTACTTTAACCAACTATGTGATATGCAAATGAGAGTATGATATCGTACCCCGGGCTGGTACTCACGAAAGATCTAAAGGAACACTTATGTAATCTAATAGTATATTCAAGGCTCCGTGTGTGGGAACCAGGAGGAAGCTGTACATATATATATAATACCTTATATTCCGCATAGGGAACCTAAAGCCTAATACACAATAAATAGTAATAAGTAAAATTTGCCCAAAGCACGATGAAGACTCTCCCCACCCAATGTAACCTCACATCTTAATCAAGACACACAAGATCATGACCTCTAACTATCGGCACAAGTCATAGTCAATATGTATAACTATAATCATCCCTATATCATGTATCATGTAGTCCTATCCAGAGTTCGAGTACCACGAACAAGTCGAGAAAGACTCAATCACATGAATATCGTGTCAAGTATCCTACGGTCGGATATGCAAATAACATATGCATAAATCATGGAATCGAAAGAATGACTCTCTAACTACGATACTCGACTCCGCAGGGGATATCGTGACCCGAATCTTGTTCGGACACAAAGTATCGTATGATGGCCCTAGTCTCAACAAGTAAATTAATCAAGCCCCACAAATATAATATCTAATAAATAAATAATATCAAATAAATAATTTAGAACTGTAAACATCTTGCCAGGGTACATTAGTCTAGTTCTACCGTTAGTGGTGGTAAAGATGATCCCACGTCCACTCCTTCAAAATTCAATTGATCTATCAATCAATTAAAATCTTTATTGATTTTGTTCAATAACGAATTCTTGTAATTATAACTTAATTATATAATTTTATTCTTTTTCATGTACAACCAAGTCCAATATTATTCCTAATATCTTACTTTACTTTTACAGGATATTGGAACCTAGTTTCTTGGTTTTTAACTGTAAAACCCCAAATTCTAAAATCTTTATTTACTTTTTTATTAATTATTAATTGAATTGTAGTAATTATGAGCTAATTAGGGTTAATAGAATTTATTTTATTTTATTTTAGGTGATTGTGCATTTAGGGGATTTATGGAGTCATTATAAATTTTTTTCTAATTTATTCCATGTAGGAGACCGGTGGACAGTTGCTAGCTTAATGATATGCACTAATATAAATTCTAAATTTTCCTATGTATATATATATATATATATATATATATATATATATATATATATATATATATATATAAATAACTATATAATTTAAATAGAATGGAAATTAGAACGAATAAAGAAATAAAGAAAAAGAATAAGAAAAAGAAAGAAAGAAAAAGAAATCAATTTAATTCCTTAATGGATACAAAATCCCTACCCGATTATCCAACCGCACCCTTACAAAAGAAAACAGCAGCAGCCACAAACCCATCGCCACCCCTGTGCGTTTTCTCTCTCCCCATCTCGCGATCTCTCTCTCTCTTCCTCTATATTTAATACATGCATTCTAAAACCCTAACCCTAATTCATCCTCCCATCCTTTCGAACACCACGCCGCCTCCAGCCACTGCGCCACAGAGACGAGCCGCCCCAGACTGCCGGAGAACCCCGGTCGATTGCACACCGTGACGCCGCACGCGCGAGACAGAATTTGATCGAACAGCGTACCTGTGTTCATATCTCGATTTCCGCGCCCTCACTGGACCAAACTTGACTCCGTCTTCGCCGGTACGATCCTCCCCTACCCCCTTCCATATTTGTATATTAGTTCATCTTGAACCACGCGCTAACCTAGGTAAAAATCGATGCAAAGTCGAAAAAAAATGACCACTTTCTAAATTTAAGAAATTATTTTGCAACCACCCCTGTTTACGGATTCATATCTCTCACCATAGAGATCCAAATTTGGTTTTTCTTTTTGATATGCGAAGACCACCCAACCTAGTTTAATTTTTTTATTTACAATATTTTATTTGTTGTTGTATATAAAATTAAAATAGGTTAAAATCATAAAAATATACTTTTCCCCAACTTCCAAAACTTGTGATACGGAGCGCGCCCTGTCAAACGGGATCACCCCGTCGTGTACTAAGTGTACTAAAAGGTACGCACGGTATACCCAGACGTGTGGGATTTTGCGGAAACTGATTTGGACGCATGTGCTCGTCTGAATCAGCCTGTATCCGCGGACAATCTCCTGTGTCACAACTTTTATAAAACCCCTGTGCACTTAGTGCACGCTCGTCAGAATATGACAAAACTTATGCCACTATACTCGTGGCATCGCGTTGGTCTTGTGACCCAATTTTTATGCAATTCTGAGATAGTTGACCAAGTGGCCAATTGGCGGGCCCCATGGTTGACTTTTTGAGTGAAATTGTGTTTGGCTCACCGAAATCGACATTTGGACGTACCGTTGAGTTCGTACCAATATTTAGAGTTTATATGACCTATAATTTGTCCCATTTAAAGACCTTTATCCTTGGCACAATTTTTGGTGTAAAGTGGGCCACATGTGGTGCCCGCTTTGACCCAAAATTACCATTTTGCCCTGTGTCCAAATTGGACGAAAGGAGAGTGGTTTCTAACTATTTTGCTTATTCTGGGAAAATTGGTGATGTTTATTTTAGCATCCGGAGACATTCATTCTGAGGTCGTAGTTTCTGACTCTTGGTGTTTGACCTCTAGATATTACTCTCTTCAGCTCTCTTGCCAGGAAAGTATACCTTGCCTTATTGTACTCTTTAAATTCAGTTATATATTTAGTTGTATATTTATTTTTTTAGATTATATAACTGTTCGCGTCCGAGAGAGACTCGGGTGCTGTCAACGATTGTGTTGACGTTTGGACTTGTGTCTGACCTAGAGTCTAGTAGACCCACCTAAAGTTGTGGAGTTATCGGTATGACTCTCAGGCCTTGACACATTTCTTACACATGTTGTGAGTCTCATGTAGGCCACGAACTTGTATATGTGGTTGGCCACCTGTACGTGTAGGTCGTGCAATGGATAGGGTATAACTGCTAATAGGGATGCAGGTTAGAAGACTTAGCAGTTATTAGTAGGAGGAGCATAGATTATCGTGGTTCGATGGTCCAATCCTTGTCCTTCTTTGGTTGTAAGGTTGGACTACTGTTCTAACGATAGACTATGAACCAGAGTTACGACGCCGTGGCGTAGTAGCTAAGGCATATTGTGGATACAACATACATAGATCATTGGGCGGAGAGGATGACTTGTTGGCTTATGGGACACCCCACTTCTTTTACACTGCTGCCACACTCGAAGGAGTGATATGGACGATATATACTATACTGCTGCCACATTATTTGGAGCGATATGGACGATATACTACACTGCTGCCACGTTCTTCGGAGCGGTATAGACGATATATTATACAGATGCCATACTCTTAGGAGATGGATGTTATTACTGAGCGCCCTCCTATGGGGGCATTTGTGGCATATACTAGCCAGTTTCCACGATTGGTGAATTAAGTCAGCATATGTCTAGCCTACACTTTCCCATACACTCAAAGTTGTCCTCAAAGTATGTTTCACTTAGATGGTTAGCGCACCCCCTTTTTATTTATTCACTATTTACTTTATGGCATGCTTCTATGTATCTTGTTATGTCCCTCTGAGGACCTGGTTCTTTTCCAGGTATATTGTTTATGAGTATTTGCAGGAGCGCAGATCCGGACTGGCTACTTATATTGTGAGAGGTCTTCTCTTCGAACCTCGTGATTGTTATAGGTTGTATTTATATTGTATTTGTCTTGTTTATTCTCTATTCTAGTTCGGCAGGGGATTTGTTTCCATCCGACTGTCATCTTTAGATACTTTATTTTGGGATCTGATTATAGATATTGGTTATTCATTATATATGATTTTTTGTGGATGAAATTAGATTATATCCTGTGATTTATGATGGTTTATACCACTGGTAAATTGTTATTGATATTATAGCGTACGTGTGATATAGTTTCCATATATTGGAGTGCCATATTCATACGGCTGGCATGCTTACGTGTCCTAGCCATACGTATTTTGGGACTGGGGCGTGACATGTTTTTAGTGGTGGCCCATGCAGGTCAAGAGCATATTGTCTCGGTTACATTACTGTACCGAGCAAGCCTGCAGATAGGATTAGAGCATAGGATCTCATCCATAATTGACTATGACTCGTATTTCTTCTCATCCGTTCTATTTTAATAATTGTATCATGTTTGATTCATGTACTTCCCTAATAGTTCCTTGAGTATAGCCTTCACCTAGAGTATAGGAATCCCTGTTACTAGGATGATAATTAGGGTAATAATCCTACCAAGAGTACAACTAGAATATTGACACATCCCTAAGTTTAGAATATTTAGTAAACCCTAGCATCCCCTTATCTATAGTCTGGTTTACCATTGTCCCTTGCTATAATTATGAATGACTTGAGAGTAGCATGGACACTACTTGAGTTAGTTAGAAAGTTGACCATACTATTTTACCCTAGCATTGAGGAACTAATAGAAATCCAAGGTGGAAAATTAGGACCAACCCTAACTTTATAGTGAGAAAGAATTTTAGAACTATGAACTTAGGTTCTTATCTTGATATTAGCAGACAGTACCATAGGAAGCCGAGAGGAATGAATATAGTAATTCCTCGATCATACCTTGAGCACAGAGATTAGCATATTACCTTCCCCTTAAGAAACCATGATCTTATATAGAGTCTTCCTATTTCTAATTTTATATCTTGTTCTCTACAACCTTAGCACTCGCTATTTGTGCGACACCTAGTTATGCTTTTTCCTTTTTACCTTTCAACTCGTGCCACCTGACACTTCTGATTGTAGGCCAAATGAAATCTCTTATTTTAAGGATATGTAGTTTGCTAGGATTATAGTTGTTATTGTAAACTTTGAAAAGCTGTGCTTGATAGTTAAAATTTGATAGTTTTGAGTTATTCTTGTAGATTGTAGCTTGATGATTACCCTTAGCTTTAAAATGCATAATTCGTATCCATAACCCAATATAGGAATATCCTCTTTTCTCTTAAGAACCAGTAGCTCTACCATTCCTACTATTGACACCCTTGTTCTATGAGCACTATGATTTAAAACTTAAGGTGACCATTACCGATATAATGCAATAGGATGATTTTCTCGTAAACCTCAATAAGAGTTTATGCTTATATACAAGAACAATATTATGTTGTAGAATTCCCTTAAGACTGCCACAGTATTAGATAATTGTTATAAGTTGGGTTGTATGCCTCCCAACCTAGTATCACATAGTCCTCTTTACATATTATTGTAGTATAATTAAATGATATTAACTATATACTAGCATAAGACAATAGTGTTTATTCTGATGGTAGGACTTAAAGGCCATACCCCTATTTTGTCGACTAGTAGCTTAGGCAAGGTATTAGTACTACAACTAGATAGGCTGTAGAGTCTTATTTTGTTTTGTTTGTGAACTTGAATTAATTGTACCTTATTTTATCATGATCTGGCGCATTTATATTTTATATACTACCTTGACTTATGCTATTATTTTATAGCCTAGTTTTAAAAGCTTATTCTTTTGTCGAGCTTGTTCACAACATATGTATTAGTGGATGCATGCACTAATATATTTCAGAATCAGTGTATTAAGGTTTAGCTAACCTTAGTGCGCTTGGTTCACCTTTCACATAACTACTTTACGTGGATTGAGATATATAGTGACCAGTAGACGAATGTACTTGCCCTCTAGGCATGCCTGAGCATATCATATCAGTTACGTAACTGTATTGATACGAGCAAGAAATTACCAAATAGGATTTCAATCCACAACTGCCTTAACAATTCCTTTTGAATTCCCTAAACGTCTTGATCCCTATACTTGTATTCTATTACCTCTCCCTTGAACTCTTCATCATTGTTTCCCATCTTTTCTTATTTCAGAAAGATGAAACCTCATGCTTGGTATAAGTTTGATATACAGATAGTACTAGATATACCCTATAGGCCAACCACATTACTTGATGATGATTTTCCCTAATTAAGGGCATATCATAGGTAATGTGTTGGTGTTCAACTTTTGAGGATCGAATAGCATGATTAAATAAGTCAAGGAATATTTTCTTAAGTGCATAGCCTTATATGATAGGTGGGTAAATTCTAAGTTGGGTAGAAGGTGCATTGTCAACTTGAGAGGAATTTTATTTAGATTGTGGTCAAGCAAGATTAAATGGGGAGATTCAAGTTATTTTAATTTTGAAATTTTTTAAAAGAAGGACTACGATCATGAAGATTTAATGAATTTGAAATGTTGAAAGTGAGAAACAAATATTTATACATTCAGCACATGATTTAAAGTTTCAATATTGAAGATTGAATCATCAATTTAAACCTTGAGGATAAATATGGAATTCTAGGCTTGAACAATTGGCAAGGTAGATATAAAATTTTACAATTGGATGATTTGAATTTAAAAGTTAAATTTTGATTGCTGGATTACCTATTAGAATTATTGAGGATGTGAATTGAGTTCTAAATCTGAAGAATAGAAAATTCATAAGAGAAAATAGGAAAAATATTGGATTAAAATTGTTTTTCTTCTAAAGGAGTTTATGATAGTTGGATATCGTAATATGAAAAGTGATATGGATTATTTAAATCTTGAAGATGTCGTATAGACCTAGCTTAAAATTGGATGTAATTATCGAGGAAAGATTACAATAATTTGATTAAACAGAGGTTACCTTAATTTCGAAAGTGATTGCGATGGATTAGAAGACATTTTAAATTTTGGAAGGGATTGTGATTGACCTGTCTTATATGCAAATGTGAGAGAATTAACAAATTATGCCTTATCTTAATTTCGAGGATGAATTTTTTTTTTTTTAGTTGAGTAGATTACAAAATCCTCCCTCACCCAAAATTAGGCCTACTTGGCTTAGATAGAGAGATTAGGGATAATTAGAATCCAAATAGAAATAGAACACGGTAATTATTTAATTTTGTATTGTTTATGACACGTAGCGCACCTTACCGTTGCTTCGATAATTGGAGCATTACACTAGCCATTGCCTTCCTATAAATTTTATATCCTTATCCTAGACATGCCCGCCTTCTATTCTGACATCGGTATAATTTATAATTGTGCTATCTTGTGCTATATTTTAGTCGCACAATATTCATTGCGGACGTTTATATTTAATCCTATAATAATTCTAATTTTGTGTCCTTGTGCGTTCCAATCAAAATTGGAGACACAATCTTGATCCGTTTCGTGCAACCAAAATTAGGATAATATTCTATTCTCAGCCCTATGTCCATGACACTTGTGTCCCACCTAATTTTATCCCCATATACTCCTAATTAATTCCACAACACCATTTGCCTTAATTTTAATTAATTTAAACCCAACTTTCACCTTTGTGCAAAAAATTTTCAAATTGTTGGGCACTCTTATGCAAGGGTGCATTGGGGTGTCCACACCATTGGACATGACACATAAAGAAACCTAATTCTCTTCCATATAAATTTTCTCTATGATATTTGGAATGTGCAACACGCAACATCGCCCTCATTTAAACCTAGCCTTGCATTTTAAACCAATGCAAATTATAGCCCTCCGAACGTCCCCATGGCAACTGGAAAATCATGGAGATTAGGATGGACAAAGGTACAAACTAAGCTGCAAATCTCTATCTTATACCAACCTGGACTTTCTACCGTGACTTAGTTTTAATTTTGAGGACAAAATTTTTACAAGTTGGGTAGAATGTAAAACCCCTAATTCTAAAATCCGTATTTACTTTTTTATTAATTATTAATTGAATTGTAGTAAGTATGCGCTAATTAGGGAAAATAGAATTTATTTTATTTTATTTTAGGTGTTTGTGCATTTAGGGGATTTATGGAGTCATTATAAAAAATTTCCTAATTTATTCCATGTAGGAGACCGGTGGACAATTGCTAGCTTAATGGTATGCACTAATATAAATTCTAAAATTTCCTATGTATATATATATATATATATATATATATATATATATATATATATATATATATATATATATATATATATATATATATATATATATATATATATATATATAAATAACTATATAGTTTAAATAGAATTGAAATTAGAATGAATAAAGAAATAAAGAAAAAGAATAAGAAAAAGAAAAAGAAAAAGAAAGAAAGAAAAAGAAATCAATTTAATTCCTTAATTGATACAAATAACTACCCATTTCCTATCCTTACCCGATTATCTACCTGCACCCTTCCAGAAGAAAACAGCAGCAGCCACAAACCCATCGCCCCCCCTTCGCGTTTTCTCTCTCCCCATCTCGCGATATATCTCTCTCCCTCTATGCTTAATACATGCATTCTAAAACCTAACCCTAATTCATCCTCCCATCCTTTCGACCACCGCGCCGCCTCCAGCCATCGTGCCACAGAGACGAGCCGCCCCAGACCGCTGGAGAACCCCGGTCGACCGCACACCGTGACGCAGTGCGCACGAGACAAAATTTGATCGAACAACGTACCTGTGTTCACGCCTCGATTCCTGCACCCTCGCTGGACCAAACTAGAGCCCGTTTTCGCTGGTATGATCCTCTCTTATCCCCCTTCCATATTTGTATATTATTTCATCTCGAACCATGCGCTAACCTAGGTAAAATTTGATGCCAAGTCGAAGAAAAATGACCACTTTCTAAATTCTAGAAATTATGTTGCAACCACCCCTGTTAACGGATTCATATCTCTCACCACAGAGATCCGAATCTGGTTTTTCTTCTTGGTATATGAAGACCACCCAACCTAGTTTAATTTTTGTCATTTATAATATTTTATTTGTTGTTGTATGTAAAATTAAAA
Organism: Iris macrosiphon; assembly: GCA_036927795.1. Lineage (NCBI taxonomy): Eukaryota > Viridiplantae > Streptophyta > Magnoliopsida > Asparagales > Iridaceae > Iris > Iris macrosiphon. The sequence continues at coordinate 111,309,142 of JAYESA010000013.1, forward strand.
TAGGTTAAAAATCATGAAAATACACTTTTCCCTAACTTCTAAAACTTGTGATACAGAGCGCGACTCGCCAAACAGGACCGCCCCGTCGTATACTAAGTATTCCAAATGGTGCGCGCGGTATATCCAGACGTATAGGATTTCGCAAAAACTGATTTGGATGCATGTGCGCGTTGGAATCAGCCCGTATCTGCGGACAATCCCCCATGTCACAACTTTTACAAAAGCCCTACGCATTTAGTGCATGCTCGTTAGAATACGATGAAACATCCACCACTGGACTCGTGGCATTGTGCTGGTCCTGTGACCCAATTTTCACGCAATTCTGAGATAGTTGACGAAGTCGCCAATTGGCGGGCCCCATGGTTGACTTTTTTGGCAAAATTCTGTTCGGCTCAGCGGAATCCACATTTGGACGTTGTAGAAGCATGAAAAATATGCCGGATGATTATACGCGGCATATCGGTGCAGAGCAGCATAGGCAGAGGCCTTAAGAGCTATCAAGCGTGCAACAGAGCCTTTTCCGCTAGAACAGAGCGTGAAACATAAAAGCTAAAAGGACCATCCGCGCAAGGAAGTACGTCCAAGCTGCTTCAGCGTAAACATGGTGCTTCACCGCCTCCAAGGCGTAAAACTTCTCCCCTTTCATACGCAGCATTGAGGTGTACAAAAGATGCTTCGTATTCCCCAAAGTGAACCTGTCAGATCCTGCAGTGAACCTGTCAGAGCCTGCAATAAACCTGACGTCTGGACTTCTGGCAAAGGAATACGGCCCGACTACCCAAACGACGGCTATAATGATGGCACTGCACTGCCACCCAGGCTGTCAAATACTGCCATCCCCTTCGCTTAAAATGCTTCTTCAAGCACAAAAGGATACGCTGCCTTATTTTACACAGGCAAAATGCGAGCTGTTTACGTTCTGCAGTAGACAAACCGCCTGCTACGCCAAAAGCTGCACTCCGTACGGGGTTCGAGGCACGTCTCTTCGCCTAATGCACAGAGCGGTGATAGTTTCTCGAGACACGTCTCTGCGACTGATGCGCAGAAAGGGTTGCAGACTGTCAATGAACACGCCTCCACATTTAATACACAGGATGGTGGCAAATCTCGGCATTTAATGTAAGAGATTTGATTATATCTTCAAAAGCCGTAATTTCGGCTAAGACGTCCACATCAGCAATGTGGCACGGTACGCAACGGGTTCTACGCCCATCCAGCGTTTGTGCTCATTCGGCTTCTACGCCTGCTCGGCCTCTGTGCCCCTTCGGCGTCTACGCCTGCTCGGCCTCTACGACCACTCGGCTTCTATGCCTGTTCGGCCTCTACGACCACTTGGCTTCTATGCCTGTTTGGCCTTTACGACCACTCGGCTTCTATGCCTGTTCTGCCTCTATGACCACTCGGCTTCTACGCCTGTTCGGCTTCTACGCCTGCTCGGCTTCTATGCCGGTTTGATAACTATTTGGCTTCTATGCCATGGTGACAGACATTTGGCTTCTATGCCAACCTCTTCTACACAATGGATACCTACCTACGTGGCTTTTACGTCGTGATCTTCGTAGCAATTATACGTGTTGTGTCCCTTAGTTGGACCCGTGTCACACGCTCATTCAAAAGATTATCTATACGCCGGCATTGGTTACTTTAACCGTTGCGTAAAAGGTTGTTGTACTTTCCACTCCTCGGTTGTTACACCGACGGAGTGGTCACTGTCACTAAAACTCTATAAATAGAGACCTCTTTCAATAAGGAACAAGGTCAAAAATCTAAAAACTTGAAGATCGAACCAGGTCGACAAAAATTAGAAGATCGAACCCGAGAGAGAGAGAGAGAGAGGGAGAGCACCCGGAGCTCAGGAAAAGAGTAGGGATCGACGACTTTGGCATCGCGCATCCACCCTCTCCTGCAACCTTCGAAGCTGCTTCCTGTCTTCTACGGCACTTCTTCAACATCGTGTGGTCCAAGGGCTAAAGTGATCGACTGCAGATCAGACTCCTATAGCAATATTTACCCAGATTAAATAAATTGTACTCTCATATCCTCGTATAGGATCAAATTGTACAAGTTTGTTTGTAAACCAAAGAAGGCGGGTTCTGTGTAAACCCCATATTGAATACATCTTCATTCTTTTATTTAATACCACAAACAAAATGGCGACTCTGCTGGGGACGTCTTTCTCTTCTGATGAGGAAGCAATTGCTCAACACGATGTGGTATCCGTGGAATCGGTGAAGAAGACACTGGTCGTCCAATTTGACCAGTCTGCCTACGAAGACATGCTTCGAACCGGGGGTAGCTCTTACTCTCTCTCCGTCCAAGACAACAGGAAGCTGCACAAAGTGTGGATGCCCAAGACATCCTCTACCATTCCTATGGACTATCCGATCTCTCCGACCAATGAGGTTGTAGCACTGCTCCCTCCGTACCCTGCACGTAAAACTCAGTCTCCCACTACGCGCGGTACAGACGAAACTTCGGGAAAAGCCTCAGCGCTGACCCAGAAGTATTCACTGCGCTCTACGCGTAGGAACCAGTCTCCCGCTACGCGCAGTACAGACAAAACTTCGGGCAAAGCCTCAGCGCTAACCCAGAAGTATCCACTGCGCTCTACGCGTAGGAACCAGTCTCCCGCTACGCGCGGTACAGACAAAACTTCGGGCAAAGCCTCAGCGCTAATCCAGAAGTATCCACTGCGCTCTACGCGCAGAAACCAGTCTCCCGCTACGCGCGGTACAGACCAAATTTCTGGTAATGCCTCAGCGCCAGGTCAGAAGTACAAATTACGCTCCAGGCGAAGGGAAGCAAGCAGCAGAATACTCGACTACTCGGCCGTTACGCCGGCGAAGGAGCAATCTACCTACCCTCCGGATTACGCGGGAAGCCGACGGCCGACTGAGGACCTCTTCAGCCTTATGCCACTCTGAGCGAATCTCCAATTTACGCCAGGCACAGTCCCTCGGTGTAAAACAAGCTCAGATTGCGAAAAGGGATCCCCCTAGGGGATTATTTGCCACCCAGATGGCCAATCTGTTGTACACAGGTGGCACAAGAAAAACCGGGGTGCCCAATATCCGTACGCCCGCTGATGGAAGAAATAAGCCTTCATCTTCTTCCTCTACTCCTCCTGACCTGTGGGATTACCTAACCCAGAAACGCAAGAACGAAAGTCATAAACGGACTTTGGTTCCCCTGACAGTCAAACACGGGGAAATTATATGGGAAGATACGTCAACATCTGATGTTGTCATAACAGGTGGACCACGGGAAGACTCCATCTTTATCATTCCACCAAACCATGATGATCAGCGTCCGATAGTCTTTGGCAGCAGGCGGAATATCCCAATCGTGCAAGAGGAATCATGCGAGTCTGAATCTGGCAGAATATAAACCCACAGATACAGCCCACAAGCATTAAAAATTATGCAGAACATGGGTTATGACTTAAAACTAAAACAAGGTCTCAACTATAGGAAAGGTAGGCGAACGCCGGTGCGTAGTGATTCTCAATATCGAGAAGCTCGTTTCGGGTTGGGATATACTGCGTCTCTCAAGAGACCCAAAATTCTGAAGTCCAGTCCTATACAACTAGAGGCAGTTCTTGATGAATCAGTTTCTGTGGCCAGAGACCACGGCATGTCCGAAGGTAACTTACCTCGACAGAACAAGGGGACGTCTAGGTCCGGGGGTAGAATCCCCTCAAGATCCGAAAATGATGCAACAGCAACGATCTCCCTGCAAGACCATAAAATTCAGGCATCAAGAGCCCGAAGACAAAAAGGGACTTTTTTCTTCAACGAAGACGACATCGTTGAGATCTTTGATATATTAATGAAAGAGCGCAAGCTCCAGCTACCCAACATCAGACATCCTGAGAGGGCTGGCGACGTGGATCACCCAGATTATTGTCTCTTCCACCGATACACTCATCACCCCACAAAGGCGTGCTATGTACTAAAAAGGGAAATTTAGGAGACGATCGATGCCAAGGTCATCACTTTGAATCTGTGAACAAAGGGACGGTCCGTACCAATTGGATTCCCATTCTTTTATAAAGATTTGCTCCTTTCAAAAGTTTGTCATGTTCATATCACCCCTGAATAAAACTTTCGGCTACCGACTATCTTCTGATATAAGTTTCCCTCCACACTTGACATCCGTACTTAACTCTAAAGTATGCCAGTGGTGTTAAGTCCACAAAAACTGCTATGTCCATATCACCTCTGAGCAGATGTGTGCCTCCATCCCCGATGGAAGTCACAATCACAAAGTTTGTCATGTTCATATTACCTCTGAATAAACTTTCGACCGTCGGTTGTCATGTCCATATTACCTCTGATATCGATTGTCGTCTACACTTGACATCCGTACTTAGCTCTAAAGTACGCCAGTGGTGTTAAGTCCACAAAAATTGTCATGTCTATATCACCTCGGAGCAGATGTGTGCCTCCATCACCCGATGGAAGTCACGATCCCAAAGTTTGTCATGTTCATATTACCTCTGAATAAACTTTCGACCGTCAATTGCCATGTCATTCTCACCTCTGAGCAAGTATACACCACTCCCCGTGACGAGATAGAACCCATAGCACAAAAATTCTTGGAAGCTATAAACTCCTACCGTCCGTATGTCTGGGAAGTAGCGTCATCATCCAACGTCATCACAACGTATGGACCCCATGAGGATTCTATCTTCTTTGTCCCGCCTACCTGCAGCAGTCAGCGTCCAATATTCTTCGGCCGCATTTACAATCAACCGGCTAACCAAGAAGATCCTTTCGATGACGATACCGGGAAAATGCAAGTTCACCGATACAGCCCGCAAGCGCTGAAGATCATACAAAACATGGGCTACGACTTGAAGCAGAAGCCAGGCCTCAACTACGGAAGAGGCAGACGAACGCTGCTGCGCGGTGACCCCCGCTATCGACAAACTCGTTTCGGTTTAGGGAATGCCACCTCCCTTACGACTTCCAAGTCAGACGAGGACATCTTTTCCTCCTCCCAGAATGGCTCGTCGCCCCCCGACTCACCTGATGCTCTCAAACAAACACTATCAGTAAATATGGTGGTGACAGATCCCTCAGGAGCAGATGAACAGGATTCTGAGCCGTTTGAGAATGACTCTTGGGCTCAACAAATGGATATGCAGTGGGAATTCCGCTTCGAGCAAAGAGAACCTCCCACCAAAGATGAAGTTACCCGAATCGATGTTGGGGGTAAACTTTCGCCAAAGCCGATATTTATCAGTGACAATCTTCCCCCAGCTGAAAGTGAAGAAATCATACAACTGATAAAGGAATACGTCGACGTCTTTGCATAGGATTATGGGGACATGTCGAGCCTAGACCCGAAGGTGGCTACCCACAAACTCAATATATTGACCGACTTAAAGCCTGTGAAGCAGCACCAACGCCTGTTCCGCCCAGACATGATGGACGCCATTGAAGCTAAAATCAAGAAGCTGATAGCCTGTGGTTTCATCCGGGAAGAACAACATCCCGACTGGGTCGCCAACGTTGTCCCAGTCATGAAGAAAAATAGGAAGGTACGTATCTGCATCGACTACCGAGATCTGAATGCGGCCTGCCCCAAGGATGAATTCCCTCTTCCTATCACGGACATCATGATCGACAACACCTGCGACTTTGAACGCATGTCTTTCATGGACGGATTCTCAGGATACAATCAGATCAAGATGCATCCAGAAGACGAGAAGCACACTGCCTTCCGGACACTATTGGGGGTATATTGCTATACGGTCATGCCCTTCGGATTAAAGAACGCCGGGGCTACATACCAACGGGCTATGAGTAACATATTCCATGAGCATTTACGCAAAACAGTGGAATGTTATGTAGATGACATAGCCGTCAAGTGTCGCCTCAAGGGTGATCACATTCAAGACTTGAGGACGGTATTCGAGTTAATGCGCCAACATCAACTCAAGATAAACCCTACGAAGTCCTTTCTGGGTGTATCCAGTGGCAAGTTCCTAGGATTTTTTATCACCACCAAAGGCATCCTGGTGGACCCCGACAAAGTCCAGGCAATCGTGGAAAGCGACCGCCCCGTAATCTGAGGGAACTCCGGGGATTTCAAGGCCGTCTGGCTTACATCCGGCGATTCATATCCAACCTCTCAGGAAGATGTCAGCCCTTTTCTCATCTCATGAAGAAAGGTGTATCCTTCATGTGGGACGAAGACTGTCAGCAAGCGTTCGGAGATATCAAGCACTACCTCACCAGTCCGCCAGTTATGGTGCCTCCCTTCATGGAAAGACCATTCTTGCTGTACGTTCGAGCGATGGATCATTCACTAGGAGATCTTCTCGCACAGAAGAACGACATGGGTCATGAACAGGCTATCTACTACCTCAGTAGGATGATGGTCGGAGCCGAACACCGGTACAACCCAGTGGAGAAAGAATGCTTGGCTCTGATGTTCGCTATCCAAAAGATGCGGTACTACGTCACCGGCCAGACTATCCACATCATCTCCAGGATTAACCCTCTTCGAGTACTGATGAGTAAGCCGAGTGTTCTTAATTCCCGACTCGCAACTTGGGCGATGCTGTTAACACCATATGACATGGTATACGTACGACAGAAGTCCATCAAAGGCCAAGCGCTGGCCGACTTCCGAGCTGCTCATCCGATCCCGGAGGCCTCCAAATTATACGAAGACATTCCCGACGAAGTTGTAGAATGTAATTCCGTAATGGAAGGTGACACATGGCAACTGTTCTTCGACGGCGCCTCCAGGACTGGTCCCCAGGGAAACGTGGTTTCAGGGGTAGGAATCGTCCTAGTCACGCCTGATAAACTCGTCATCTACCGGGCATATTCTCTTAACGAACCATGCTTCAACAATGTAGCAGAATACAACGCCCAGTTAATTGGACTCCAAGTCGCTAAAGAGCTGGGGGTCGAGTCCCTGGAAGCTTTCGGTGATTCTCTGCTTATCGTCAATCAAGTCTGAGGAATATATGAAGTCCAGAATCCAGACCTCATCCCCTATCACCAAGCAACGGTCGAGATAGCCATGACATTCAAAGAGTTCTTCCTAGAGCATGTACCTCGATCCCAGAATCTGGAAGCTGATGCCCTAGCCAGTCTAGCTGCGGATTTAGCCACTCCTATAAGAAGGCAGGATTCGGTAATCCTTCTTAACAGAGATTTATTCTGCGTGAAGAACACTTTCACATAGAACGCAGCTACCCTGTGAACACGGATCCCCCGGGAAGAGACTGGAGAAGTCCCTTCTTAGATTTCGTCGCATACAGAATCTTGCCAGAGGACCCCAAAGAAGCAGTATCCGTCAAAAGACGATCATTATGCTTCTACTTCGATGCATCTTCACAATGCCTATATCGTCGAACTTACGACGTACTGCTATTAAGGTGTCTCTCAGGCGACGAAGCACAGCAGATTATCCGGGAAGCTCACGATGGCATATGCGGAGCGCATCAGCTCGGTCCTAAGCTACAGGATCGTATCAGGAGAATGGGCTATTACTGGCCTACTATGATCACAGACGCGATTAGCTATGCAAGACAATGCAGAGCCTGTCAGGTTCATGCAGACTTTATACATCAACCGTCTGAATATCTATATCCTACGGTTGCATCCTGGCCCTTTGAAGCATGGGGTATGGATATCATAGGTCCTATTCACCCGTCTTCTTCTAGAGGCCACCGGTTCGTACTGGCCATCACGGATTACTTCTCCAAATGGGCAGAGGCGATCCCTCTGGCCGAGGTAAAGGCGTCTGACGTAATCAGCTTTATCAAGCATCACGTCATTTATCGCTTTGGGATTCCCCGAAGGATAATCCATGACAATGGGCCTCAGTTCATCAGCCAAGCATTTCACCGATTTTGCGATAAAAATTGAATACGTAATATTGCCTATACGGCATATTATCTAGCTGCTAATGGTTTGGCAGAAGCTTTCAACAAAACCATTATCAAACTCCTGAAGAAGTTTGTCTCTTCGAACAAAAGAGACTGGAACGAGAAGCTGGGCAAATGTCTCTGGGCATACCGTACGACGGTACGGACACCGACAGGTTGTACCCTCTTTTTACTGGTCTACGGGAGCGAAGCAGTTCTTCCCATCGAAGTCCAGATCCCGTCACTCAGGATAGCCGTGACTAATGAGCTGACCCAAGAAATGAATGACCTGTTAAAGCTTTAGGAGCTCGAAGGATTAGACGAGAAATGCCTCCAAGCTCAACAGCGCATCACGCTCTACCAAGCACGTATTTCCAGAGCTTTCAATCATAAAGTAAAGGAAAGAGTGTTCAAGGTCGGCGAACTAGTCTTAGCCGTAAGAAGGCCAATGATTCTCACTCACAGGAGTAAAGGGAAATTTTAGCCCAAGTGGGAAGGCCCTTATGTGATCGAGACAACATTCTCGAATGGCGCTTACAGGTTAGTCCAGCCTAATGGAGACCTATTAACGGCTCCTATCAACGGTAAATTCCTAAAGAGGTACTATGCTTAACCTCCTCTACCCCAGGGAGGAATATAGCAGGAATCCCAATTCTGACAAAACTACTTCCACAACGAAGCTAGTTAGGTCATATTCTATCATGTTCATATGACCTTTGAATAGGTATGTCCTGCTAGAAGTTTATCGAGAGTTTATCACGTCCATATTACCTCTGATATCACTCTCACTTAATCCTGTCATTTATATTCCGAAATGATGGGTCCACAAAGTCAGAAAAGATTCGCTTTATTTCCAAAAAAGCAGAATTACATTAGGGAAGCTAAAAGCAAGAAATGGTACATTATTGCGGGGGAGAAGTCAGATCACGAATCAGCTTCGCCAGTGCAGCTACCTTCTCGCCCCTGGAAATCAAGGCATCAGCACAGGCCCGCTCCAGCCGTGCCTCAGGATTGTTCGTAAAGGACAGTTCGGCCCTTGCCCGAAGAGAGCCAGCTCGAGCAGCTTCTACACGCTCCAGGTCCCGTCGTGCGGTGCTCAGTCGACCAGACGCTACGCCTAGACCTGCCAGCGACTTAGAAGCCCACTCCTCTGCCCGGGCTAGTTTCTCCTTCAACTTGCGGACCCTCGCTGCTGTAGAAGCATAAAAAATATGCTGGGAAGAGCTACACAGCCTCTTAATACAGAGCAGCGTAAGCAGAGGCCTTCAGAGCCATCAGGCGTACAACAGAGTTTTCTCCGCTAAAATACAGCATGAAGAATAAAGCTCAAAGGACCATCCGTATAAGTGCAGTACGTCCAGGCCGCTCCAGCATGAAACAGAGTTCTTTATCGCCTCCATAGCGTAAAACTCAACCACTCTCAAAGCAGCATGATAGCGTACGAGGAACGCTTCATCTTCCCCGAAATGAACTTGTCAAGTCACGCAGTGAATCTGACCTCTGACTCCTGACAAAAGGTGATGCACGGCTACCCAGACGACGGCTGGAAACGATGGCAGATCTCTCAGGATGCGTCCCACAGTATGATGGTGGATCTCACCATTTAATGCAGAGGATTTGGTAAAACATCACCAAACCGTCGTTTACTGGAGTCCCCTCAGCATAAACCGCTCTTTTGCGTATAAGGAAATACGCCGCCCTATTTTACACAGGCAAACATGAGCTATTTTATGCTCCGCAGCAGATAAACCGCCTGCCACGTCAAAAACTGCACTTCGTACGGGATTCGAGGCATGTCTCCACGTCTAAATTGCACAGTACGGTGACAGTTTCTCTCAAGACACGTCTCTGCGACGGGTGCACAGAAGGACTGCAGACCTTCGAAACACGCCTCCGTATTTAATACATAAGGTGATGGCAAATCTCTACAAGAAATTTGGTTATATCTTCAAAAGCCGTAATTTCGGCTAAGGCGTCCACATCAGCATGGTATGCAGCGGTTTCTACGCCCATTCAGGATCTGTGCTCAAGCGGCTTCTACGCCCATTCTGGCACGATATGCAGCGGCCTCTACGCCCATTCAGGATCTGTGCTCAAGCGGCTTCTACGCCCACTCAGTCTCTACGACTACTCGGCTTCCACGCCTACTCGGCTTCTATGCCTGTTCGGCTTCTGTGCCTGTTCGGCTTTCACGCCTACTCGGCTCCTATGCCTGTTCGACTTCTATGCCTGCTCGGCTTCCATGGCTACTTGGCTTCTATGCCTGTTCGGCTTCTATGCCTACTTGGCTTCTATGCCATGGTGACGGACATTTGGCTTCTACGCCAACCTCTTCTAAACAATAGATACCTACCGTGTGGCTTTTACGCCGTGATCTTAGTAGCAACCGTCCGTGTTGTGTCCCCTTAGTTGGACCAACATCACCCGCTCAGTCAAAAGATCATCTATACGTAGGCATTGGTTACTTTAACCATTGTGTAAAAGGGTGTTGTACTTTCCACTCCTCGGTTGCTACACCAACGGAGTTGTCACTGTCACCAAAGACTCTATAAATAGAGGCCCCTGTCAATGGGGAACCAGGTCAAAAAATTGGTCAAGAAATCGATATCAGATCCCGGGTCAGAAAATTCGGTCAAGAGTACCAATATCAGATCCAAGGTCGACAATTGGAGAAGATCGAACAAGGAGGAGAGAGAGAGAGAGAGAGAGAGAGCCCGGAGCTCAGGCAAAGAGCGGGAATCGACGACTTCAGCATCGTGCATCCACCCTCTCCTACAACCTTCGAAGCTGCTACCTGTCTTCTACGGCACTTCTTCAATATCGCGTAGTCCAAGGGCTAAAGTGATCGACCGCAGATCAGACACCTATAGCAATTTATACCCAGATTAAATAAATTGTACTCCCACATCCTCATATAGGATTACATTGTATAAGTTTGTTTGTAAACCAAAGGGCGCAGGTTTCGCACAAACCCCTTCATTGAAATACACTTTTATTCTTTCGTTTAATACCACAAACAAGATGGCGACTCTGCTGGGGACATCTTTCTCTTCTGACGAGGAAGTAATTGCTCAACGCGATGCGGTATCTATAGAAACCGTGAAGAAGACGCTGGTCGTTCATTTTGACCAGTCTGCTTACGAAGACATGCTTCGAACCGGGGGTAGCTCTCACTCTCTCTCCGTCCAAGACAACTGGAAGCTACGCAAAGTGTGGATGCCCAAGACATCCTCAACCATTCCTATGGACTCTCCGATCTCTCCGACCAATGAGGTGGTAGCATCGCTCCCTCCGTGCCCTGCACGTAAAATTCAGTCTTCCGCTACGCGCGGTACAGACAAAACTTTGGGCAAGACCTCTACGCTAACCCAGAAGTATCCACTGCGCTTTACGTGTAGGAACCAGTCTCCCGCTATGCGCGGTACAGACAAAACGTCGGGCAAGGCCTCTACGCTAACCCAGAAGTATCCACTGCGCTCTACGCGTAGGAATCAGTCTCCCGCTACACGCAGTACAGACAAAACTTTCGATGGTGCCTCAACACCAAATTGGAAGAACAGATCATGCTCCACGCGCGAAATAACATCTGACTTCTATGGTAAAATAGATGAGCGCGGTGATCTCCGCGAGGGGAAGCAAGCAGGCGAATATTCAACCTCTCGACCTTTACGCCAGCAAGAGAATAATCTGCCTACCTTTCGGATTACGCGAGAAGCCGATGGCCGACTGAGGACCTCTTCAGCTTTACGCCAGTCTGAGCGAATCTCCAAATTACGCCAGGCGAAGTCCCGCGGCGTAAAGCAAGCTCCGGTTGCTACTCCTGACCTACGTAAATGCCTAGTCCAGAAGCGTAAGGAGAGGGGATCTTCTAACATGTCTATTACGCCCCCTAGAGAGCAATGTTGTAATAGTCATAAGATTGTGATTGACTGCTGCTGTTCTAAAGCAAAACGGTCGGTCTTCAACCGATTGAGCTACTCTCAGTCTTTTCCGGAAGAAGAGCACGCGTATGCGTCCGTGAATATGGCTTCACACATACCCAGAAGAAGATCGAGCTCAAGACGTCATCCCTCTGGGCCTCCGAGCCGAAGAAGATTCGAAGACCTCCTCTGGAGCACTGAAGCTGGGGTGTTCCAAAACACCCAGGTAAGGTCACAGCAATCAGCTCCGTACTCGTCTGATTCCGACGCTGGGGGTCGCCAATCTCCCAGAACAGATGCTTAGAGTGTAGAGTCGACTTCTGCGGCGACCTATACTAATCTTTCGATGACGCCCAGGGAAGTGGGAGCTTACGCCATTGAAGACGAACGCGAGGAGGCTTCAGGAAACGCGGAACAACGCATCACTGTGCTGGAGACATCTCTGAAGCAAATGCAATCCGTAATGGAGAATATGCACCAGATGATGCTAACTCAGCATGCGACTGCCATAGCTCAAGCGTCGGTCCCGCCAACTCAGATACGTGTGGGGGTGGACTTACCACCATCTGACCCAAGCCAAGAACCTGCTCTAGATCAAGAGTCAGCAGTCCCTCCACTTCTAACTGAGAATTCGATGCAGGCAGTGTGGGAGTTGAAAGCCCAGTTTGACGCCTTGAAGCACAAAGATCAGCTCAAGAAACTGGGAATCAACCAGCCTTACCCAGCTATCTGGGAAGAAGTCCCTTTTCCTCCGAAGTACAAACCTCGAACTATGGCTCTATTCGAAGGAAAAACATCACCAAGTCAATACATGAACTATTTCAGTATGATGACGGTGTTGCTACAAGGGAACGACGCCCTCCTCACTCGGGTGTTCAAGGGCTGCCTCTCAGGAGTAGCCTATCAGTGGTACCGTAGCTTGGTGAACAACTGCATTACTTCCTTCGAGGACTTCAAAGCGCTATTCTTCACACGATTCTACGAGGGTGGAATGGACATGTCTATGTCCTCCCTTATTGAAGTCAAGCAAAGGGCAAAGGAAGACGTTCGCACCTTCGTCGAACGTTTTCGTCAGGCCACCTTACAAATGCCTCCAGGAGTTCCAGACTCGGCGTTAGTAGACATTTGCAGGAAGAACCTCCTTCCTATAGTCTCGGTGTTCACAGGACCATATCAGTTCCATGAGTGGCCCTTGTTCATCGTCTCGGCAGTGGTCGTCGAAGACAACAGTCGCAAGGCGCGCGACAATAGCATCATGATCTCCGCCTCCGATAGAGGCAAAAGGCCATCTCCCAACGGCGACCATCCTCGCAGCTCCAAGGGAAAAGAAGCTCTGACGGTCAATACGTCCAGATAAAAGACGGCGGTGACCACGCAGACAAAGCCCGGGACTTCCAGGCCCATCGAGGTCTACTCTTTCGACGACGACGATATCCCTAGTATATTTGAGTGTCTCGTCAAAAGTGGCAAGATCACCCTGCCGGAGCTAAGGCGGCCCCAAGAGGTCGGCAGTACCGACGACCCTAAATACTACATCTCCCACAGATACGTACACCACCCAACAAAGGTGTGTTACGTACTGAAGAGGAAGATCCAGGGGTTGATCGATGCTAAGGCCATCACCCTGCACAACACCGAGTAAACGGTCACAGCCAACATGATCTCTCTGCGGTTCGGCGATCTGCCTCCCCAAGAAGTCATGGACGTTATCACGCCCATTTCTCGAGCCACAATGGACATCGTCAATCTCCCTCCGGCTAGGGATCAAAATCATAACCTGGTACCCCTGACCACCCGTCAGGGCGAGATTATGTGGGTTCATCCAGATTTGGTGTTAAAGCTCGAGGAAGAGACTAAAGCTACTTCCAGGAGGAGCTCAAAGTGTAAACCATGCCATATGGTCACAAATTCTTCGCCATCAGACGAAGACGAGGTACTTGCTACAACCCGGTCAGGGAGAGCCTACCTCAACGGCTACGGAGCAAGTCATGAGGATATACCGGCAAACGTTTCAACTGCCAAACCTGCAGGGCCAAGCCCCGTCATACCGGAAGCCAACCCTTCAAAACCGACGCCGACGGACAAAGGAAAACAAAAAGAAGTATGCTTCGATAAACCTGTGAAAAACATTCCGAATAAAGGTTTTGAGAAGCCGTATAACTTCGACATCCTAGCCCATCTGGCTAATACACCGGCAAGGCTCTCCATCTTCGAGCTACTCAGGCTCTCCCAAGACACTCGTCTAGCCTTGAGTGAAGCACTGATGCAGGCAGAGGCATGCTTGACCCAGCTTAAATCTCCCGACGAAGAACCAGTGGCGTGCCCTCAATGCCACAGTGTGATGGAGGTGGTCCCAAATATCACCTTCACCCAAGACGACATGCTGTTAAAACATAACAGGCATGACAGGCCCCTCTATTACACCAGGTACATCGGTTCCATGGAGGTTGATAGGATTCACATAGATCCGGGATCATCGATCAGCATCATCCCGCACAGTCTGGTCAGACCTTTAAGGATTCCTACCAGCGAACTGGCTTACACCTCCACTACAATCGTGGGATTCAACGCCGAAAGAAGTAAGCCGTTGGGGAAGATTCGCCTGAGGATCCAGATTGGCAACCTTAGATCGGTGGTCACATGTTACGTGATCGATTCAGAGGTATCCTACAACATCTTGCTGGGAAGACCGTGGCTCCACGATCACAACATTGTTCCTTCAACTCTACATTAATGTCTTAAATATGTAGACCCCCAAAGAATGGTACAAATGGAGGTGGCTGACCTAAACCCGTTTAAAGGAGTAGATTCCTACTATTCCGATGCCGTGTTGTACTCGCAGGACCACACGGAAGAAGTGGTGGGCAAGACAGAGAAGGAATTCCACCGGGAACCAGGAGAACCCTCTGCCGTACTACCGCTGTCGATCAGAGTGAAAGGACGAACCACTAGTCCAAAAGCCATAGAGCCCATGGCTATTCACCTGAACAGATCCAGCTCGGGGAAAAGAAGCAATTCTCCAGTGGTTACTCTGAACCAGAAGCCTCCACCTTTGGTCATCAACCTTCGGCGCGACGAGCAGCCGACCGATGTAAACACTTCCAGGAACGGAGTTCCAGATGGCAATAAACATCCTCTTTTCCAGTACATTAATACTCAGATTCCAAATCAGGAACCCACTCCCCGTGACGAGGTAGAACCCATAGCACGAAAGTTCTTGGAAGCTATGGACTTCTACCATCCGCATATCTGGGAAGCAGCGTCATCATCCAACGTCATCACAACGTATGGACCGCATGAAGATTCTATCTTCATAATCCCGCCTACCTGCAGCAGTCAACGTCCAATAGTATTCGGCCGTATGCGCAATCAGCCAGCCATCCAGGAAGATCCTTTCGATGATGATACTGAGAAGATGCAGGTTCACCGATACAGCCCTCAAGCGCTGAAGATCATGCAAAACATGGGCTACGACTTAAAGCGAAAGCCGGGCCTCAACTACGGAAGAGGCAGAAGAACGCCGCGACGCGGCGACCCCCGCTACCAACAAACTCGTTTCGGGTTAGGGTATGCCACCTCCCTTACGGCTTCCACATCGAATAAGGACATCTTTTCCTCCTCCTGGGATGGCTCGTCACCCCCCGACTCACCTAGTGCTCCCGAACAAGCACTATCAGCAAATATGGTGATGACAGATCCCTCAGAAGCAAAGGAACGAGATTCTGAGCCATTTTAGAATGACTCTTGGGCTCAATAAATGGATACACAGTGGGAATTCTGCTTCGAACAGAGGGAACCTCCAACCAAGGATGAAGTTATCCAAACCGATGTTGGGAGTGAGCTTTCGCCAAAGCCGATATTTATCAGTGACAATCTCCCACCAGCCGAAAGGGAAGAAATCATACAGCTGATAAAGGAATACGTCGACGTCTTTGCATAGGATTATGGAGACATGTCGGGCCTAGACCCGAAGGTGGCTACTCACAAACTTAACATATTGACTAACTCAAAGCTTGTGAAGCAGCACCAACGCCGGTTTCGACCGGACATAATGGACGCCATTGAAGCTGAAGTCAAAAAGCTGATAGCCTGTGGGTTCATCCGGGAAGAACAACATCCCGACTGGGTCGCCAACGTTGTCCCAGTCATGAAGAAAAATGGGAAGGTACGTATCTACATCGATTACCGAGATCTAAATGCGGCCTGCCCCAAGGATGAATTTCCTCTTCCTATCACGGACATCATGATCGATAACACCTGCGGTTTTAAACGCATGTCTTTCATGGACGGGTTCTCAGGATACAATCAGATCAAGATGCATCCTGAAGACGAGAAGCACACTGCCTTCCGTACCCCGTTGGGAGTGTATCGCTATACAGTCATGCCCTTCGGATTAAAAAATACCGGGGCTACGTACCAACGGGCTATGAGCGGCATATTCCATGAATATTTACGCAAAACAGTAGAGTGTTACGTAGACGACATAGCCGTCAAGAGCCGCCTCAAGGATGATCACATTCAGGACCTAAGGACGGTATTCGAGTTAATGTGCCGACATCAACTCAAGATGAACCCTACAAAGTCTTTCCTGGACGTATCTAGTGGCAAATTCTTGGGATTTGTTATCACCGCCAAAGGCATCCAGGTGGACCCTGACAAAGTCCAGGCCATCGTAGAAATGCGACCGTCCCACAATCTGAGGGAACTCCGGGAATTTTAAGGCCGTCTGGCTTATATCCGGAGGTTCATATCCAACCTCTCAGGAAGATGCCAGCCTTTTTCCTACCTCATGAAGAAAGGTGTATCCTTCGTATGGGACGAAACCTGTCAGCAAGCATTCGGGGAGATCAAACGCTACCTCACCAGTCCGCCAGTTCTGGTGCCTCCCATCATGGGGAAACCGTTCTTGCTGTACGTCCGAGCAATGGATCATTCGCTAGGAGCTCTTCTAGCGAAGAAGAACGACGAGGTGCATGAGCAGGCTATCTACTACCTCAGCAGGATGATGGTCAGAGCCGAACACCGGTACAACCCAGTGGAGAAAGAATGTCTGGCTCTGATGTTCGCTATCCAAAAGACGCGGCACTACGTCACTGGCCAGACTATTCATATCATCTCCAGGATCAACCCTCTTCGAGTACTGATGAGCAAGCCGAGTATTCTTAATTCCTGACTTGTAACCTGGGCGATGCTGTTAACACCATATGACATGGTGTACATCCCGCAGAAGTCTATCAAAGGCCAAGCGCTGGCCGACTTCCTGGCTGCTCATCCGATCCCGGAGGCCTCCAAGTTATACGAAGACATTCCCGACGAAGTTGCAGAATGTAATTCCGCAATGGAAAGTGACACATGGCAACTGTTCTTTGACGGCGCCTCAAGGACTGGCCCCCAGGGAAACGTGGTTTCAGGGGTTGGAATCGTCCTGGTCACTCCTGATAAACTCGTCATCTACCGGGCATACTCTCTTAACGAACCATGCTCCAACAATGTGGCAGAATACAACGCCCTGTTGATCAGGCTCCAAGTCGCTGAAGAGCTGGGGGTCGAATCCCTGGAAGCTTTCGGTAATTCTCTGCTTATCGTCAATCAAGTCAGAGGGATATACGAAGTCCGGAATCCAGACCTTATCCCCTGTCACCGAGCGATAATCGAGATAACCATGACGTTCAAAGGGTTCTTCCTAGAGCATGTACCTCGATCTCAGAATCTGGAAGCTGTTGCCCTGGCCAGTCTAGCTGCGGACTTAGCTACCCCTATAAGAAGGCAAGATTCGGTGATCCTTCTTAACAGAGATTTATTCTGCGTGAAGAACAACCTTCACATAGAACGCAGCCACGCTGTGAACACAGATCCCCCCGGAAGAGACTGGAGAAGTCCCTTCATAGATTTTGTCGTATACGGAATCTTGCTAGAGGACCCAAAAAAAGCAATATCCGTCAAGAGACGATCATTACGCTTCTATTTCGATGCATCTTCACACTGCCTATATCGTCGAACCTACAGCGGACTGCTATTAAGATGTCTCTCAGATGACGAAGCACAGTAGATCATCCGAGAAGCTCACGATGGCGTATGCGGAGCACATCAGCGCGGTCCTAAGCTACAGGATCGTATCAGGAGAATGGGCTACTACTGGCCCACTATGATAACAGACGCGATCAGCTATGCAAGACAATGTAGAGCTTGTCAGGTTCATGCAGACTTCATACACCAACCGTCTGAATATCTACATCCTACGGTCGCATCCTGACCCTTCGAAGCATGGGGTATGGATATCGTCGGTCCCATTCACCCGTCCTCCTCAAGAGGCCACCGGTTCATACTGGCCATCATGGATTACTTCTCCAAATGGGCAGAGGCGATCCCTCTGGTTGAGGTAAAAGCGTCTGACGTAATCAGCTTCATCAAGCACCACGTCATTTATCGCTTTGGGATTCCTCGAAGGATAATCCATGACAATGGGCCTCAGTTCATCAGCCAAGCGTTTCATCGATTTTGCGATAAAAGTCGAATACATAATATTGCCTCTACGGCATATTATCCAGCTGCTAATGGTTTGGCGGAAGCTTTCAACAAAACCATTATCAAACTCCTGAAGAAGTTCGTTTCTTCAAACAAAAGAGACTGGAACAAGAAGCTGGGCGAATGTCTCTGGGCATACCGCACAACGGTACGGACACCTACAGGTTGTACCCCCTTTTCACTGGTCTACGGGAGCGAGACAGTTCTTCCCATCGAAATCCAGATCCCGTCGCTCAGGATAGCAGTGACTAGTGAGTTGACTCGAGAAAAGAATGACCTGTTAAGGCTCCAAGAGCTTGAAGGATTAGACGAGAAACGCCTACAAGCTCAATAGCGCATCGCGCTTTCCCAAGCACGCATTTCCAAAACTTTTAATCATAAAGTGAAGAAAAGAGTGTTCAAAGTCGGCGAGCTAGTTCTAGCCGTAAGAAGACCGATGATTCTTACCCACAAAAGTAAAGGCAAATTCCAGCCCAAGTGGGAAGGCCCTTATGTGATCGAGACAACGTTCTCGAACGGCGCCTACAGGATAGCCCAGCCTAATAGAGACCTGTTCATGGCTCCTATCAATGGCAAATTCCTGAAAAGGTACTATGCTTAATCTCCCCTGCTCGGGTGGGACATAGCAAGGCTCTCGATTCTGACAAAACTACTTCCAAAACGCAATTAGTAGGGTTACGCTCTATCATGTCCGTATGACCTCTGAATAGATGTGTCCTGCTTAGAAGTTTATCGGGAGTCTATCATGTCCATACTACCTCTGATAATACTCTCACCAAAACCGGTCATTTACATTCCGAAATGATGGGTCCACAAAAGTCAGAAAATAGTCGCCTTTATTTATTCCCGAGAGGGAGGCAGAATTACATCTGGGCAAGCAAAAAGGAAAAAAGATACATCATGATGGCGGGTGAGTCAGATTGTGAATCTGCCGCTCCAGCGCAGCTATCCTCTCATTCCTAAGAACCAAGGCGTCGGCACGAGCCTGCTCCATTCGTGCCTCGGGAGTATCCGTGAGGGTCAGATCAGCCTTTGCTCGAAGACAGCCCGTGCGAGCAGCTTCTGCACGGTCCAGCTCCCGTCGCACTGTGCTCAGTCGACCGAACGCTACGTCTAGACCTGCCAGCGACTGAGAAGCCCACTCCTCTGCCCGAGCGAGTTTTTCCTTCAGCTTGGAGACCCTCGCTGCATTCCCTTCATGCTAAGAGCGACACCGCGTCTCAACGACAAGAGCCTCTTCCACGACAACTTTTATCCTATCCACCTCCAGCTTATGCTTCTGGATAGAGTTGTCTAGGCTTTCCACCTTCATAGCAAGCCGCGCAGTCATGAGGTCGAATCGAGCCTGAATATCTGCATCGAGACCCCGAGTCAGCTGCAAATGTTCGTTAATAGGTTGCTCTAACCCATTAACCACCGCCTCCAGGGCGTCAGCTACCCCAGGATCGCTGAGCTCCCTGATGACCCCGATCGAAGCAAGAGAAGTCTTCCTCAGGCGCTCAAAATCCAGACTCTTCGCTAACACCATTGACACCATCGTTCTCAAACCGGTGTAGAAAAGGCTGGTACATTGCTCGATCAATGCAACTAGATCCGACTGAACGCCGGAAGCGCCCGCAATGTCAGCAAGTCCCTCTCCAGGGATGATTGCAGACTAGGTGGCCACAGCCGTCGCATTGACACATGGCGCAATCGAAGAAGGTATGGTAACGGCAGTCAAAGTCATCGCCACACTCACAAGAGGCAAGGTCACGACGACGTGTTCATCCTCCTCTCGAAGTGACGAAGCTACTCCAGACGTACTGGCCCCCGAAGCCACTTCCTTACTAAAGATGAACTCCTCCTCGTTAGAAGCCCGAGCGGAACCAGAATGCGCTTCAACGCTATACTCCCCGTGGGCGCTATCCCCTGAGAAGAAGACGAGAAAGTCAATATTAGTATGATGACAAATCTTTCCCAAAGGAGACATAAAGACGACATTTACCCGGAGCCAACGGCATATACGACGCATCTGCAGTCGATATAGCTAAACCACGCCTTAATGACGCAATGCGAATCGTCATGCCTGGAGAAGGAGGTGGGCCGACCGACATCGCCGAGAGTTCTGACAGGCCTCCACCAAGACGTGGTCGAAGTTCATCGGCCGGAATCTCGCCAGACGCGCTCACTGACGCGGCAGGAGTCATGCCCGCTGCTGGCCTCGGGAAAGATTCTCCCATCTGCCTCAGCCACACAGGCAATCTCGCTCCGCTACCTGGAGCAGTAGCCGCCACAGCCACCCCTAACGAGGATTCTCCGGCATCGACGACCGAAACTGTAGGAGGCCTCTCTCTAGAAGGCGAGGAACCTCCAGCCAAGGAATCATCCCCGATGTAGGTAGAGGCAGGCTCACTCCCAGGAGCCGCAATGCCAAGAATGCGGAGAGGACGAGCAACCGTCTCCTTCCTCCTCTTACGAAGAGAAACTTCCTTCAGAGCAGAAGCCCGTCGCTTCCCAGAAGGGACTACCAAAGCCCCCGCAGGCAGAGGCACTTCGCACCCCGGCACCGATACCAGAGGCTCATCCGGAATACCAAACTCCTCACCTTCGTCCGAAGAAACCGAAGGGACGTCAACTCTTCCCCCAGGCTTGGAAGAAGGCACCCGGAAGCTTCCACGCACGTCGAAATCACGATGGAAGGTGTTAATCGCCATGTAAAACTGGGCGTAAGAATGGAGAATGCGAAGCCCCGTGGAGGTTGTAACGACCAGCACAATAAAGTTTGCCCTCGTACAACCCATGTGGAAATAGCGCCACCCTCTAGCTCCATCAATGAGTCCGCCCCTGGACCTAAAGCTGGTAACGGCATTGCCCACATGCAGCTGATCGTACCCAAACTGCCTGACAAACTGACTAGGCAAGTAGGGCTCGAAGAAGCAGTGATCTTCGCTCCTGTACACCAGATGGGAGGGTCTAATACAGACCAACCAGTTAAAAGCTTCAGAGAAAAGGTCGGTCTTCTCTCTACCTGAATCCTCAAGCCGTACCCCTGATTGATTGTGATGCACGGGGGGAGCAGTACATAAGAGCTTCCAACCGTGGCTGAGGTTCAACACCAGCCGGCAGTCTAAAACCGTGCTCAGGAGGAATCCTTGTAATTCAGCAAGAATATACCCCCCGAGCTGCTACCGGACCGAGGAGACATCATCCGGGGATTATGGAGAATTAACCATCCCATTAAGTATAGGTATGGTAATTCCACCCTGAGAAAACTCTCACGTCGAGCTTCATCGACGAGCAACCCGTCAGTTATGGCTCTCAAGCCAGCCTGTATACGGCACACCATAACAGGAAGCAAGCCCAGTCTTGCCCAAAACACCAGACGCACCCACAGGATGTTTCGGTGAATGCGGTCCGCGGATGCGGTACCTGGCACCACTACTCGGCGCAACCATATGGAGTAGAAACCAGCCAGCTGGGCTTCCTTAGACAAAGGCCTGCGACAATGCCTCAAGTAACTACAGGCCTTGGTGCCTTCCGGGTACTTTCCTACCCCCTCGACAAGAATCTGATCCGGAGCTTCAGCCTCCTCCATAAGAGTCTCCACAACCTGGGCACCAAGCACGCCCAAACAGTTTACCGGCTCATTCTTGCCACCCGAGGCTTTCTTCGACCTGGCGGCCCTGGCTCGGTGGAAGAAGAGGTAGGACT
Organism: Iris macrosiphon; assembly: GCA_036927795.1. Taxonomy (NCBI): domain Eukaryota; kingdom Viridiplantae; phylum Streptophyta; class Magnoliopsida; order Asparagales; family Iridaceae; genus Iris; species Iris macrosiphon. The sequence goes on from JAYESA010000013.1 coordinate 111,331,168, forward strand.
TCCACTTGGTGGTATGAGCCAAATCAGAAGGCTCGTTATAAAAGGCGGTGCACGTGAAGTATTGACACATTAGCTCCTGATATACTTCCGCCACCCGAGGGTCCAAATCCCCCAACTCCCGGTTGGTGGGAACATACTCTTCATATGGAGTATCCCCCATCGGCAGTCTCGAGACAACTGCCATCTCGTGGAGCGCCAACCCCAACTCCCCCAGTGGAGTGGTAACGGTCCCGGTGAGCGGAATGTACCGCTCCATCAGTGCTAGGAACAAATTGGGGTTCGGAGGCAACCCGACGCTCGTCGCACTCACAGCGGCATATAGTCCAATGCCCTCCAACTCTCTCTGGAAGTGCTTCAAGGCCCAGTCAACTAGGCATCTCCATCGGGAGTTCGTTGGGGCGATCCACCCATTGCACCGAGGATTCTCCTTGGGATATACCCCACCTCGACCCACGAAGTCGTTGCAGAAGGTCGGCAATTGGACCGGCTGGATCACCAAGCTATCTTCACTTGGAACACTGCCCGGGCACAGTCCTCTGAACAATGTCACAACGCCGGAGGGGCGACTGGCGAATGACCCCTGGTCAGCTCCTTTCAGATAAAAAATCTTTCCTGGCTTGCCATGAAGATCAGGAGTCAGCGTCCACGACATCTTCCTAGGATGCGTCGCATGGAAGAAGGCCGAGATAGGATAATCCCTCGGCATTGTTGGCAGGTACAAAACTAAATTCCCGGCTGAGAAGACCCAGGGCTTCCTCTTAGGCTTCGTCTGGGACTGTTTGTCGATCATGTCCCCAAAAAGGAAAGCCGGCTTTACGTACGGCTCCCAGTCTACATAAGTCAGAGGCTCCCCGTTGATCATGCTCAGCAGCATTCGCTCGCCCTGAGCCGATATTAAGACCCTACTTCCTTCAGGGTACTGGGGTCCGGAGATAGGGAATGACACGTGGGACAGATCCTCCAGGTAGTTCGAGTGCCGCATCCCAGCAGCGGAGCCCATCACCTCGGCCAGTGGAGACTCACCCAAGTCAACTACAAAAGTGCAAGGAAAATACGTCATCACAAGTCTTGCACGAACATACGGACCGAAAGAAACAACAGTATGTGCTCTACGCAGGATTGTGCAAATCTGGCAATTTTACGCCGAAAGTCCCCCCACAAGCGTAAAATTCAAATTTTACGATATACCCCAATTTTTGGTAGCCAGAGCTTCTACGCTCAGAACTACGAAAATATGGAGTCTTTACGCTGACACATTAGAAATATGGGCGTAAAAGATGAAAATGCCTCCGTGCATCATCTTCCTCAAGAAGAGGCTATCAGCACAGAAGCCGACCTAGCGCGGTCACGTTCAACGTGTGCGAAGGATTTTTCGTCGTTTTTGTCACCCCGAAGGCTTTACCTCTAAGACCGGGTGCACTGCTCGTCGGCAGGACACTTCGCTCAGAAGGAAGTTCGCCTTGACCGACCAAAGACTCCCTCGCTGGGGCGGGAGAACGAGAAGAGGAACCTACACCCTTTCCCTTGGCAGAGGAGGTCTGTTTCGATGCCATTTTTCTGAAGACTCGAGATGCTCGGAGAGAGAACGAAGAAAAACTCGAACAGTCGAAAGCTCTCTTCCATAAAAGACGGATAAAACGTTTCTCTCTCAGAGAACTTGGGATATATATAGAGTTCGGGCCGACTCCTCGAATCCTCAGATGGACTCCTCGAGACCCTAACCAAATCTCGCAAAATTGAATGAAGGGTTATGATTGGATGCCACGTCAGCCCACTTGTCACGCCCCAATCTCCCGCAAGCCCGATAGTCCCTGCTGAATGTGAATCACCACATTTTAGCTCTCCCGCAGGACTATCGTTCTCCTCGGAACGTGATACCGTGCAAGCCTAAGATGCGCTTGCACAAGGCCAAAGCTTTGAACAAGGGCAAGTAAGCTATTCAATGCTGAAGCAGCGGCACATAACATTGCAGAAAAGTGAAGAACACAATGGCACATAAAAAATAAGCTCTTTTATTGATAATCAAAAATGTTATAAGCGGCGCATGGCCGAGGTTACAGATCGCTCAAGCACTCTTCTCTCGATTATAATAACACCGTTCCATACATTACGTCCCTCTATACTAAAGCAGCTCAAAGCAGGCACGACTCGATGCGACTCCAGACATCGACTCCAGATTTCTGGCTCCTTGGGATGAGGTACGGCTATCGCTTCCCGAACGAACGAGCACCTGAGAACAAGCAAACTGTTGGTGGGTCAGCACTTTATGCAAGTACTGGTGAGATAAAACAACTGAACAGAAGCTACACCCCCTGAAACCCATACTAAGTAATCATGTGGCAAAACATTGCATTACTAGTGATCTTGCTACTTTTACCTAAGTTCATTTCATGCAGTTCAGAACTATTAGTCAGATTAAATCTTTTTAAAAATATAACTTTGAAACAGTTTTGCACATTCAAACTATAAGCATACGAATTGGGACTGTGCGGTATCGTGTAGTGCGCAGCATATATTATGCAACACAAAACTAACTCTTGGGGCAAAGCTTATCTAGCAGACTGAATATATCGAATCGAGGCAAATATATCATGTATTCATTAGCACATAAGCAGACACATCTATATGATTTCGGTCCCCGAGAAACTCAGGATTGGCAGCGGTAATCCAGCTATCCAATGACTCATATTCTGATTCTATTAGCAGCTGTGACCGAGGTTCAGCTCTGCACTAATAGTCATTGTCTGACCGATGCAATGCATGAAGCACTAACATATAATCTCTACGATGCAGACAAAATAAACGAGCAAACTTAAGCATAAACTTATATTTCTTACCCCATAGCCGAACGGTTATCCCTACAGCAGACACACAAGTTAGCCACATTTGCATATTCATAACTTATGTATCAAAACACTTGGTGTCACAAATGATAGGTATGCAAGAAGGTAAACCTAGCATGCGCCCTATCTATATGACGGTCCATGGGTCGCCCCATGATTAGCAGCAGTTGCCCAAGGTTCAGCTCTTCACTAGCACGCGCGGGTGTCGGCAGCTGTGACTCAAGGTTCAGCTCTTCACCAACACACCCGAGTGCAAGCAACTGTGACATCATGGGTTCTGCACAACACTAATAGACATATCGCCCTACTAGACCCCCTTACCAGCCGTATACCTCAGGGCGATCCAAAAATCTCTTTCGGACCGAGCGGTTCCCAGTGCCCCAGGAACCGTTCGAGAGACAAGACCTTGTACACAAGTTGTCCGAGACAAATACAATGACAAAAACACATAGTTCAAGCAAAATAATGATCAAGCTAAACATATGCGGTCTTAGCGAAACACATCTTATCGAAACGAAGCACATCTTATCACATTACTAATAGCACACCCCACTAGACCCTTGCGAGCCGTATCCTCAGGGCGTACTATTAGTCACAGCACTCACATATTTTCACTTAGCAGATCGATATAGCAGACAGACAAACGAAACATATAAAGGCAAGCACGATTGATTCATATCTTAGTATGCAAAAACTATCTAATTCTTAGCATATTCAAAGGGACATATTTGAATTATTCATTTACTTATCTTTCTTAACATAGCAAAGGTTCGTTCAATAGCTGTGTCGGTGTTTCTAAGCATGCAATATTTATTATTCTCTTTAGCATAGCAATGGTTCTATCTTATTCTGACAAGCATTCATATTCTCTTAGTTAGGCAGCAGATTCATTTCGATGACAAGCTATGTGAGTTCTCTAATTAGCATACTAAGTCGGTTCTATCAATCTTTTATGAAAATATTCTTCTTAAGCAAACAAGTATTCAAAAACTCAGATTCATTATTAAGTCGTACAAGAGTCAGAGGATGCAATTCTGCCAACTCACCTTTATCAATCGGTCAGGAATTCTCCGAAAAGACTTCCGTTCGAGCAAGCAAGGCGAATCACTTGTACATAGCGTCGTCGTAGAGCGGGGCGCTACATACTTACCCACCAATAAAGAGTTTCGTCCTCGAAACTCAAGGAGAAACTCACGAAAACACAGAGCTGCGATAGTCCTCATCCCTCACCTTCCTTAATCAAAACTCAGCAAATCCAGAAATCACAAATCACATCTTAAGCAATGAAAACAAATCCAGAAAACTTTTGTGCACATCTTTAGGAATATCTATGGACTTATTGTATGGAACGTTCATTGCAGCACAACACAACTCAGAGTCGGAGGCAACGGAATGGGCAAAGAATCGAGTCGCTCTGATACCATTCTGTCACGCTCCAATCTTCCACAAGCCCGATAGTCCCTGCTGAACGTGAATCACCACATTTCAGCTCTCCCGCAGGACTATCGTTCTCCTCGGAACGTGATGCCGTGCAAGCCTAAGATGCGCTTACACAAGACCAAAGCTTTGAACAAGGGCAAGTAAGCTATTCAATGCTGAAGCAGTGGCACATAATATTGCAGAAAAGTGAAGAACACAATGGCACATGAAAAATAAGCTCTTTTATTGATAATCGAAAATGTTATAAGCGGCGCATGGCCGAGGTTACAGATCGCTCAAGCACTCTTCTCTCGATTACAATAACACCGTTCCATACATTATGTCCCTCTATACTAAAGCAGCTCAAAGCAGGCACAAACTCGATGCGGCTCCAGACATCGACTCCAGATTTTCGGCTCCTTGGGATGAGGTACGGCTATCGCTTCCCGAACGAACGAGCACCTGAGAACAAGCAAACTGTTGGTGGGTCAGCACTTTATGCAAGTACTGGTAAGATAAAATAACTGAACAGAAGCTACACCCCCTGAAACCCATACTAAGTAATCATGTGGCAAAATATTGCATTACTAGTGATCTTGCTACTTTTACCTAAGTTCATTTCATGCAGTTCAGAACTATTAGTCAGATTACATCTTTTTGAAAACATAACTTTGAAACAGTTTTGTACATTCAAACTATAAGCATACGAATTGGGACTGTGCGGTATCGTGTAGTGCGCAGCATATATTATGCAACACAAAACTAACTCTTGGGGCAAAGCTTATCTAGCAGACTGAATATATCGAATCGAGGCAAACATATCATGTATTCATTAGCACATAAGCAGACACATCTATATTATTTCGGTCCCCGAGAAACTCAGGATTGGCAGCGGTAATCCAGCTATCCAATGACTCACATTCTGATTCTATTAGCAACTGTGACCGAGGTTCAGCTCTGCACTAATAGTCATTGTCTGACCGATGCAATGCATGAAGCACTAACATATAATCTCTACGATGCAGACAAAATGAACGAGCAGACTTAAGCATAAACTTATATTTCTTACCCCATAGCCGAACGGTTATCCCTGCAGCAGACACACAAGTTAGCCACATTTGCATATTCATAACTTATGTATCAAAACACTTGGTGTCATAAATGATAGGTATGCAAGAAGGTAAACCTAGCATGCGCCCTATCTATATGACGGTCCATGGGTCGCCCCATGATTAGCAGCAGTTGCCCAAGGTTCAGCTCTTCACTAGCACGCGCGGGTGTCGGCAGCTGTGACTCAAGGTTCAGCTCTTCACCAACACACCCGAGTGCAAGCAGCTGTGACATCATGGGTTCTGCACAACACTAATAGACATATCGCCCCACTAGACCCCCTTACGAGCCGTATACCTCAGGGCGATCCAAAAATCTCTTTCGGACCGAGCGGTTCCCAGTGCCCCAGGAACCGTTCGAGAGACAAGACCTTGTGCACAAGTTGTCCGAGACCAATGCAATGACAAAAACACATAGTTCAAGCAAAACAATGATCAAGCTAAACATATGCGGTCTTAGCGAAACACATCTTATCGAAACGAAGCACATCTTATCACATTACTAATAGCACACCCCACTAGACCCTTGCGAGCCGTATCCTCAGGGCGTACTATTAGTCACAGCACTCACACATTTTTACTTAGCAGATCGATATAGCAGACAGACAAACAAAACATATAAAGGCAAGCACGATTGATTCATATCTTAGTATGCAAAAACTATCTCATTCTTAGCATATTCAAAGGGACATATTCGAATTATTCATTTACTTATCTTTCTTAACATAGCAAAGGTTCGTTCAATAGCTGTATCGGTATTTCTAAGCATGCAATATTTCTTATTCTCTTTAGCATAGCAATGGTTCTATCTTATTCTGACAAGCATTCATATTCTCTTAGTTAGGCAGCAGATTCGTTTCGATGACAAGCTATGTGAGTTCTCTTATTAGCATACTGAGTCGGTTCTATCAATCTCTTATGAAAACATTCTTCTTAAGCAAACAAGCATTCAAAAACTCAGATTCATTATTAAGTCGTACAAGAATCAGAGAATGCAGTTCTGCCCACTCACCTTTATCAATCGGTCGAGAATTCTTCGAGAAGACTTCCGTTCGAGCAAGCAAGGCGAATCACTTGTACATAGCGTCGTCGCAGAGCGGGGCGCTACACCAATAACTTTGAAAGACGGACAGTCAGCAAATTCAAAAAGTTTTTTCGTGCAAAGACGGTTCAGCAGGTCCTATGCTGAAGGAACTTTCTACGCTCGACAGCAACAGATCTACGGTTTTACGCTCGCAAGCTATAAGTCTATGGTTTTACGCCCGGATGCCTTTGTGCTCAGTAGCTTTTACGCTCGAGAGGCCACAAATCTACGACTTTACGCTCAGCAGATACCAAATCGATGATCTCACGTTCGATGGCGCTCAGTTTACGCTCAGAAGCAACAGATCCGCAAGACTTCACGCTCGAAGAAATTTTCTTTTCAGGCTACAGATATATAGTTCTACGCTAAAGGAGCTTCCTACGCTCGACGGCTACGAATCTACAACTTTACGTTCGACAGCTACAAGTCAGGTTTTTAGCCCGGATGCCTTTGTGCTCAGTAGCTTTTATGTTCGAGAGGTCAAAAAACCCATGACTTCACGCACAGGAACTACAAGTCTACAATTTCACGCTCGATGGTATTTTACGCCCGAAGGCTACAGACTGATGATTTCTCGCTCCACGACTTTTCGTATATTCGAACGGTCCCCAAGACGGTCAATTACAGGAGTTCACACAGAAGATACTCCTCCTTGGCCTCAACATATCCCAAGTACCCGAAATATACAAGAGTTCAAACATTAAGAAATTACTCTTCTCGGGTCAAATGGAGGTTCATCCAAACTCCAGTCTGAATATCTCGTCTATCAAAAGCTGGCAACTCAGTTTTTGACAGCCATTCCTCGACCCTGTTCCAAGGGATTTTCGATAAGTCACACTTGAAGGCGAAGACTGAACAAAAATTCTGTTTATCAGAAGTTCAGAGCTCTACGTGGTTCCTCAGTCCCAGCAATAGGACAGTTCTAAGATGTTCAAAATGCTCTACATCGTTCTATGGACTACTCGCTATGTGTAAAAGATAGGACCTAGCACTCTTTCTACAGAGTCGGTGTACAGATTCAGACGTGTTGAAGCTGTACATATTCAAACTTCACAGCAACATATGGCAAGATGATCATATAAAGAAGAAAGACAATTTTTATTAAAGATCAAAATCATGATTACATATGAGGGAAATCCAATCTACAAGGGTTTTCTTTTCATTTTCATGACTACATATGAAGGAAATCCCATCTACAAAGGGCTTTCTCATCATCGTCGTCGGAAGATCGCCCCCAGAATCCGTTCTACCGGGTTCTCGCATCGGTGCAGGTCTTCCTCTTCTTCCATGGCGGTTCATTTACATCCACAGTAATGAACAAGAAGATCCTCCATTCGCCATGGCCGATCCAGCTGAGGGGTCTTTCACCCAGCTCGATCGGGGACGATAGATTACGGTTTGTCTAATCTCGTCCGCGGGGATCTAAGAAGAAGAGATACAGCTTACAAGCTGCGTGGTCAAATACGACCCTTTCTCTCTCCTAGGGCAACGCCATACAAAGTTGCTGATTATCTTTCCATGATCCATCGTTGCAGTGGACACTTGCTCGAAGACGCCGTCTTTTTTGGCTCCTTACACGCTGGAAGAACATGATCTCCTTCTTCCTCAAATTGACCCGGCGAACTCCGGTGATCATCTTGGCGTGGTGATGAAGATGTGGGAAGAACAGGCTAACTCCCCCAGCCTTTTATAGGCAAAAGAGATCACAGCGGTCCCCCATAAATCTGCCATAAAGTCTGCACCGACCGTTTTAATGCTCCACTCAGAAATGTTTCGAGTTACGAGGGGCCATTCATGCTTCGTTCAAAGCATTTCAAATTCCAAGGAATTTAAAAGCTCTGAAGGGGGTCTTGTAGAAGCATAAAAAATACGCTGGGAAGAGCTACACAGCCTCTTGATACAGAGCAGCGTAAGCAGAGGCCTTCAGAGCCATCAGGCGTACAACAGAGTTTTCTCCGCTAAAATACAGCGTGAAGAATAACGCTCAAAGGACCATCCGCATAAGTGCAGTACGTCCAGGCCGCTCCAGTGTAAAATAGAGTTCTTCATTGCCTCCATGGCGTAAAACTCAACCGCTCTCAAAGCAGCATGATAGCGTATGAGGAACGCTTCATCTTCCCCGAAATTAACCTGTCAAGTCATGCAGTGAATCTGACCTCTGACTCCTGAAAAAAGGTGATGCACGGCTACCCAGACGACGGCTGGAAACGATGACAGACCTCTCGGGACGCGTCCTACAGTATGATGGCGGATCTCACTATTTAATGCAGAGGATTTGGTAAAACATCACCAAACCGTCGTTTACTGGAGTCCCCTCAGCATAAACCGCTCTTTTGCGTACAAGGGAATACGCTGCCCTATTTTACACAGGCAAACATGAGCTGTTTTATGCTCCGCAGCAGACAAACCGCCTGCGACGTCAAAAGCTGCACTTCGTACGGGATTCGAGGCACGTCTCCACGTCTAAATTGCACAGTGCGGTGACAGTTTCTCTCAAGACACGTCTCTACGACGGGTGCACAGAAGGCCTACTGACCTTCGAAACATGCCTCCGCATTTAATGCATAAGGTGATGGCAAATCTCTGCAAAAGATTTGGTTATATCTTCAAAAGCCGTAATTCCGGCTAAGGCGTCCACATCAGCACGGTATACAGTGGCTTCTACGCCCATTCAGGATCTGTGCTCAAGCTGCTTCTACACCCATTCTGGCACGATATACAGCGGCTTCTACGCCCATTCTGGATCTGTGCTCAAGCGGCTTCTACGCCCATTCTGGCACGATATGCAGCGGCCTCTACGCCCATTCAGGATCTGTGCTCAAGCGGCTTTTACACCCACTCAGTCTCTACGACTACTCGGCTTCCACGCCTACTCGGCTTCTATGCCTGTTCGGCTTCTGTGCCTGTTCGGCTTCCACGCCTACTCGGCTCCTATGCCTGTTCGGCTTCTATGCCTACTCGGCTTCCACACCTACTCGGCTTCTATGCCTGTTCGGCTTCTATGCCTACTTGGCTTCTATGCCATGGTGACGGACATTTGGCTTCTACGCCAACCTCTTATACACAATGGATACCTACTCGGGTGGCTTTTACGCCATGATCTTAGTAGCAACCGTACGTGTTGTGTCCCCTTAGTTGGACCCACGTCACCCGCTCAGTCCGAAGATTATCTATACGTAGGCATTGATTACTTTAACCATTGTGTAAAAGGGTGCTGTACTTTTTACTCCTCGGTTGCTACACCAACGGAGTGGTCACTGTCACCAAAGACTCTATAAATAGAGGCCCCTGTCAATGGGGAACCAGGTCGAAAAATTGGTTAAGAAACCGATATCAGATCCCGGGTCAGAAAATTCGGTCAAGAGTACCAATATCAGATCCAAGGTCGACAATTGGAGAAGATCGAACAAGGAGGAGAGAGAGAGAGAGAGAGAGAGAGCCCGAAGCTCAGACAAAGGGCGGGGATCGACGACTTCGGCATCGTGCATCCACCCTCTCCTACAACCTTCGAAGCTGCTACCTGTCTTCCACGGTACTTCTTCAACATCGCGTGGTCCAAGGGCTAAAGTGATCGACCGCAGATCAGACATCTATAGCAATTTATACCCAGATTAAATAAATTGTACTCCCATATCCTCGTATAGGATTATATTGTATAAGTTTATTTATAAACCAAAGGGCGCAGGTTTCGCACAAACCCCGTCATTGAAATACACTTTCATTCTTTCATTTAATACCACAAACAGCTGCGTTCCTTTCGTGCTCGGATTGGCACTTCGTCTCGAGAGCAAGAGCCTCCACCACAACGGTCTTTCTTTTATCCGTCTCCAGCTTACGGGCTTTGATAGAGTTATCCAAGCTCTCCAGCTGTTTGGTAAGCCGCGCAGTCATGGAGTCGTATCTGGCCTGGACTTTGGCTTCAAAACTGCCCCGAGTCAGCTGCAAGTATTCGTTAATGGGTTGCTCTAACCCATTAACTATCGCCTTCAGGGCGTCAGCTACCCCGTAATCGTTGAACTCTCTGACGGCCCCAATCGAAAACTGGGAAGCCTTCTTCAGGCTCTCAAAATCCAGATTCTTCGCCAACACCATTGTTATCAGCGTGTTCAAATTGGCGTAGAAGGTGCCGGTATATAGCTCGGTCAGCGCAACCAGATCTGGTTGAACACCAGGAGTGGTCGCAATATTGACGAGTTCCCCTCCAAGGACGATTGCAGACGAGGTGGCCACAGCCGCCGCCTTGACAGGTGGTGCGACCGAAGAAGGTGCGGCAACGACGGTCGAAGTCACCACCGTACTCACAAGAGGCGAGGTCACGATGACGGGTTTGTCCTCTTCTTGAGATGACGAAACCACTCCGGGCGAGCTGGCCCCCGAAGCCATTTCCTCCTCGAAGTGGAACGTCTCCGTATCATCGTCAGGAGCCCGAGTAGAGCCAGAAGGCATTTCAACACTATACTCCCCGTGGGCGCCATCCCCTGAGAAGAGGACAAAAAAGTTGACATCAATATGATAGTAATCTTTCTAAGAGGAGACATAAAGATGACCTTTACCCGTAGCCAACGGTATATATGCCGCGTTTGCAGCCGATGTAGCTATGTCACGCCTTAATGACGCAATACGAACTGTCATACCTGGAGAAGCAGGTGGGCCAACCGATATTGCCAGTAGCTCCACCAAGCCTCCGCCGAGACGTGTTCGAGGTTCGTCAGCTGGAACCTCGCTGGTCATGCTCACGGACGCAGCAGGAGTTTCCTCCGTTGCTGGTCTAGAGGAAGATTCTCCCAGTTGCCTCGGCCACGCGGGCGATTTCATTCCACTACTGGAGGCAGTGGCAGCAACGGCAGCCTCAAGCAGGAGTTCTCCTACACCGCCAGCCAAAACTGAGGGTCCCTCTCCGAGAGACGGGGAACCTCCAATCAAAGGGACATCCCCAACAGGAGAGGCAGCAGGTTCCTCTCTAGGAGCCTCAATGCCAGGAATCCGGAGAGGGCGATCAGCCGTCTTCTTCTTCCTCTTGCGAGGGGAAGTCTTCTTCGAGACAGAAGCCCTTCGCTTCCCTGAGATCGCCAAAGCCCCCGCAGGCGGAGGCACTTCACACCTCGGCACCGACACCAGAGGCTCATCCGAAATGGCGGACTCCTCGCCCTCGTCAGATGAAACCGAGGAGACTTTGATTCTTCCCCCAGGCTTAGAGGGAGGCACCCTGAAGCTTCCAAGAATATCAAAGTCACGATGGAGGGTATTGATCGCCACGTAGAACTAAGCAAACAATGGAGGATGCGCAGTTCCGTGGAGAGGGTGGCGACCGGCACAATGAAGATTGCTCCCGTGCAGCCCATGATGAAGTACCGCCACCAATATGGACGTAATGATCGATAGCCAAGACCCGGGAGGTTTGCTTAGAGGTAGTATGGCCGTGGCAAACTCAACTGGGAAGGAATGTTACGATAGTAGTTCAGAGGTAATATGGATATGAACCAATGTTCAAGAACTTGTTGAGGAGTGATTTGCTGGTTGTGGTCTATCCAAGAATGAAGATAAACCTGAGGATTGCTCCGCTGAGGAGACTAGAGTGTAATGAGACTAGTTTTTGGGTGGTCCAAGTGAGAGTATGCCGGTGGATATGAGAATGCTCCGATGGGGAGATTTTGAGGATCTATCATCTGTTGCGCATCCAGGACTCCTGGATACAGATAATGGTTTTTACAAAAAAATATAAAGAATGGGACGTGTGTAAAGACTGTACATGTGGGAGTTGCAGATACACTCAGAGATGATGGATAGGATCAAGGCAGCCCAGTATGAAGATGTATCTCTGAGGAGCATCAGAGCTCAAGTAAGAGCAGGATTGGAGGGTGATTTCACCATTATTGAGGATGGTTCTTTGCGACATAGTGTTAGATTATCTGTGCCTTGTAGGGAGCTGCGTGAGGAGGTATTGCAGGAAGCGCATCGCTTTCAGTATTCTATGCATTCAGGTGCCAATAAGATGTATCGGGATAAGCGAGATAGTGTGTGGTGGTATGGCATAAAGAGGAAAGTGGCATAGTTTGTATCCAGATGCTTAGTGTGCCAACAGGTAAAAGCCGAGAGGCAGAGGCCAGGTAGTTTACTTCAGCCATTACCCATTCCAAAGTGGAAGTGAGAGCATATTACCATGGATTTTGTTTCCGGATTTCTACGATCTCCAGGAGAGAAAGACGCGATTTGGGTCATCGTTGACAGGTTGACCAAGTCGGCCCACTTTTTGCCTTTCAAGGTGGGTTTGTCTACGGAGAAGCTGGCAGAGATATATGTGAGGCAAATTGTCAGGATACATGGGGTTTCTGTCAGCATAGTCTTGGATCAGGATAGTCGTTTCACTTCTCATTTCTGGAGGAGTTTGGGCACCCAGCTCAAGTTCAGTACTGTATATCATCCTCAGATAGATGGACAGTCAGAAAAGACTATTCAGAATCTTGAGGATATGCTGCATACCTGTGTACTAGATTTTTGGGGATCTTGGAAAGATTATCTCTATTTGGTAGAGTTTGCTTACAACAACAGCTACATGCTAGTATAGAGATGTCACCATTTGAGACTATGTACGGTCGGAGATATTGTACTCCCTTGTCATGGGACGATATTGGAGAGAGAGTTTTGCTAGGGCCAGAGATGGTTGTAGATACAATGGAGAAGGTTAAGCTGATTAGAGACAGACTTCAGATGAAGCAGGACAGACAACGACATTGGGCCGATAGCCTCTAGAGATCTTTGGAGTTTGAGGTATAGTTTTAGATTTTATTTTATGCTTGATATTGGTTGTTTGTTATAGATTAAGTTCTTAAGGTTGTATTTTGTTCTAGGTGAGTGGTTTGGTGTTTTTGAGGATTTCTCCGACACGAGGCACGATTCATTTCGGTGAAGGCGAAAAGATTAGTCTGCGATTCATCGAACCTTTCATTATTCTCGAGAGGGTCGATGCAGTTGCTTACAGACTAGACTTGCCACCTATATTGGAGGGAGTGCACAATGTATTTCATATGTCACAGTTGAGATGGTACGCGGCGGATCCTAGTCATGTGTTGGATCACTAGGAGATAGAGGTGGGCCCTACTCTTAGCTATCCAGAGCAGCCAGTTGAGATTCTGGATCAGAGAGAGAATGTGCTAAAGAACCAGACTATTTTTTTGGTACACTTCGCATGGAGGCATCACTCTCCGGGGAAGTCTACCTGGGAGAGAGAGGATAAAATGTGAGAGCGTTACCCATATTTGTTTATGCCTTGAGGTATATTCTTTCCTGATTCTTTTCTATTTTATTTTCTAGGGGTAGTTTCGTCTTTGAATTTTGAGGACAAAATTATTTTAAGGGGGGTAGACTTATTACTACCATATTTTCTAAAAAAAGATATTTTGGTTATTTTATAATTAATTAAATATTATGCATGTTGTAAATTTATTTATTGTATTATTTATTTATTGTTAGATGTTAGTATTTTATTTTGGACTTGTCTTATTAGACCAAACTAGTTTAGATTAGATCCATGGACCAACATATAATTCTAGTTAGAATTGAGCCCAATAAGAAGCTCAATCATTAGGAGGATAATTAATTAAGTTAAACCAATTAGACTAGAACCTTGTTTCCTTAATTATTTTCTTCATGATAAGCCCCAAGGGGTATTTTAGACATTTCATAGTAGCTTGGGAAAGGGGGAAGGGGCCATCCATAGAATAGATGGAGAAAAAATTCTCTTTCTTTATTTTTTATTTCAAATATAGATATATAAATTTCTCTTCCAAATTTCTTCATTCCCACATCAAATTCTACCCAAGTTTCTTTCCAATTCCTTCCCAAATCATTATTGAAAAGTATTAAAGCAATGATCTGTAAGTAGGAAGCAAGGATCTACAAGGAGGAGCAAGGATGTACAAGTTGAAGGCTCTTTTCACTCAATTTGGAGGTTTTATTGGAAATCCATCTCCCAATAGATACAATTCAATTTCCCCCTCTAATTAGACTCTAAATCTATGTTTTAATCATTAGAAACTACCCCATATGCTAATACTATCCATAGGAATTGAAATTAGGTTCATAGGAGGCCTATGGAAAAAGTTATGTAGTATTTTATGTCAATTTTGGAAGAATTCCGAGATTGACACATCTTGTATTTTTCAATAGGTCAACTAGACCAAATTGACATGTGTTTGATTGTGTGTGGCTAGTGTCGTATCTATAATTTGATACATGTGGGCCGTATCCCGATAATTTGGAGATACAGGTTGATTTGGGGGTTTTCTTCCGACACGTGGGTTTGAGCATATCACATTTTGACACGGACACATAGTTGAGTAGCTAGCTCTTTTTATTATTCATAATTATGATTTTAGACTTGCTCGTGTCCTTTGGGATATGTTTGGTTGTGTGGTGGAGTAGTATCGCAAGCGTATCATAGATCTAGTGTGATATAGGTGCGATGCACTCCACATGTTTGTTCCTTTGCATTTTAATTTAATTCACCTTGGTTATAGATATTATAATATTATAATTATAATTATTATATGAGATATATGTATATATATATTTATATGTATGATCTATAATTCTAGTTGTAACTACCACATTCTACAATATGGTTTTTTTGTCTTTTTATTTATTATAAGTATTGTGTATATATTGCATGCTATATTTTATACATTATATATATAGTGTTCATTAATGCATGGGTTAGTGGACTGGACCTAGAAACCTACTAGTTGAACCTCTGACCAGAATATAGGATTATAGATTTTAATTAGTATATTTTTGGGATTAATTATTGGGGGTTATAATTCACCACTGTAATTTTATTCAATTGTTGTACCTTACCGTTGCTTCGTTATTTGGAGCACAACACTAGCTTTTGCCTTCCAACAAAATTTACACCCTTATCCTAGATATGCTAGTCTTCTATTCTGATATTTGTGTAACTCATAAATACCCTCTCTTGTGCTTCATTTTAGTTGAACAATATTCGTTACAAACATTTATTTTTAAATCCGAATAAATCCAACTTTGTATCTTTGTCTGTTCCAGTCAAAATTGGAGATACAATCTGGACCCATTTGTGCAACCTAAATTATGATAATATTTTATTCTAAGTCTTCTACGTCCATTATACTTGTGTTCTACCTAATTTTAATCCTATGCACTTCCAATTAATTTAAGAACACTTTTTGCATTAATTTTAATTAAATTGGTGTAAGGACCCAACCTAACCCAAAACTAGACCCAACACCAACACAAACATCCACTCACACCCTCAAGGTTCATACTAAATACCACATACCCTTTTAAACCACTACATCACACAAAATATGGTATTTTTTCCCATCCAATCCTAAATCTCTATTTTGTGCAACTTTCTAATTATTGGGGGCTTTTATGTAAAAGTGCAATGAGGTGTCCATCTCCCATTGGACCCAAGACATGAAGAAACATCCCCCCTCTTTGACCGATCATACCAATGCATTTCCCTATTTTTTGAGTGTACAACACTCAAACCTTTCCAAGTCACAATCCTAGCCACCTAATTTCCTTCATGTAGCAACCAACCCCATCCCAAGGAGCACATGGCCAGCCCTAATCCTTAGGTAATCATCACCCTTTTCTCAATCCTACATAAAAACTCATCCTCCATATTTTTTTATCACCAATATCAAACTTCAATTGAAACCCTAAACTTTCCTTCATCTTTCCCCCCTCCGGCCACCATCCCGCCGGAGCAGCCACGACCCCGCCTGAGCACCACCGCCTCTCCCTCACAGTCGACTACATTCACTGATCACCCCCGACTTCACAGCACTACCTTCTCCCCCATCTCACCCTCGCCGGAGCAACCCCGCCACAGCCGACTCGACTTCTCCGTCGGATCACGATCACCCCGACTTCCTCTACCTCTCTACGACGAGCAACCGACCCCGACTTTTCCCCTTCACCGATCACCCCGACACCACCGCCACCGACGACTGACAGCCACCGCCTCCATTATCTCCACCGTCTTCATTATCTCTGCCATCTTCATCATCATCTCCACCTTGTTCACAGTCGACGATACCCTGCCACACATCTTCCCAGCCATCCTCACGATACCCCAACGATGAGCAGCCGCCATTGCAACTGGCTGTCACCCCGAGCAACAGCCACCCATGACTTCTTCTGCTCCTCCTCGACTCATCTTCTCCGCCTGAGCACAGCCGCCTCTTCCTCAGCTTCGATCTCCCCAAGCTGGACCACGACCCCAACTTCCCGACCTTCCTCTTTCCATCGATTACCATTATCATCATCACCTTAGCCACCCTGCATTACCAGAGACGATCCCCCGACAGCCGCGGTCGAGCGTAGCCCCTCCTCGGTCACGTGCACACCAAGGTTCAAAACTGCCCCTTTCTTTCATGTTGTGTGTAGTATGACAATGTGTTGGTAAACCCTAATAACTAGTATGTGTGTGCATGTATGTATGTATGTATAATAATTAGGTTTAATATATATATATATATACACACATATATATATATATATATTTCATGGTATTTTGGTTGTTAGTATTATATATATTGTATGACCATAGGTATTAGTTGTCTGCCTTGTGTACCCTAACATACCAGATAGGACCTGTGTTAGCGTTGCACGAGATTCAAAGATTGGACAAGTGATAATGTTAGTTATTTTGTCTTGCTATGCACGGTATTTAAGGACATGACACCTATGCATTTAGACGTGCACACTTGACCCTGATAGTGACCAGTTATCACCCCTTGCGTAGTTTCTGAGTGCAGTATAATTGTGTTTACATGTGTGCTAGTATAACGACTAGTGTTATATTATATCATTATATATATATATATATATAGGACCGTTGAATTGTTCGTGCGAGACTTCGGAAATAGGATATTGGTATTGCAAGCTCAGGACCACAGGCGAGTACATTCTCTGACAGTTTTTATTATGTTGGTCATCTCTATGATTCTAGTTGTATAGCATACTTGATTCTGACACTATAGATACACGGGTTAGCATCATCGATCCCTGTCACAAGGAGTCATGATTGGAATCCATCGTGCTAGCTGGGGACATAGAAATATTAGCAGATTGTGTGATCATACCCTACTTACATGCATCATAGCTAACCCCACACATCACGTCAGGTGTAGCCTGACCATTTACATGTCTCATAGCCTGTTATATATAATTATCCTGACTATTGCTCGTATCATAGCTAACCAGATGCTTAGCCTGACCTAACATAAATTATAGCCAATCATATATAACAAGCCTGATCTTGTCCGAAGTCGATCACATGATAGACTGATATTTTACACACTTACCTAGATATTCTAATTCTATATTTCCAGTTCATTGTTCAAACATTCACTTATTTATCTATTCATTGCTAGTCATGCTATTGCTGATTATATATTCTCCAGTATTTTATTATCTCCAGTATTTCTTATTTCCAGTATTTATCTTCTTCTTGTATTCTTTACTATTTAGACAGTTATATTTTTATGCATCTTCTGTACTTACGTTGAGACTTATGTTGAGACTTTTGATTAGACTTTTTATGTGGGACAACTAGACTTTAGATTTATCGTTGTTTTTGAGTTGTTATGCTTGACATATGTCAGTACTCCTTATCTTATATCTTATCGTGCCATTTATTTCCTATAGCTATTATGATCGAGTATATACTATGAACTATTGATCTATGTATTATTCATTGTCCTCCTTATGGAGTTGAGATCATTGACAGGTTGTGAGTTATGTTTAGTAGTATTGAGACCTAGACAGCGTTCTACCGCCGATGCTGCGTCGTAGGCTGGACGTACCCACGGCTCATTCCCAAATTTTGGGTGTGGGTTGTGACACTTGTTGATGTGTTGATGATCATGGGAGAGTAGGAGTTCATGTGCATCTCTAGTATGGTTATATGTATATATATGTATAATGATATTATAGTTATACATATACATATGTGTGTGTGTGTGTGTGTGTGTGTGTGTGTGTGTGTGTGTGTGTGTGAAAGCTTGAGGGAAGAAGAAACCATGGAAAATAGTGCAAAAAACAATAAAAAATAGGGAGAAAATCAATGAAAAATAGGAAGAAAAGCAATGAAAAGCTGTGAGAAAAAGCAATGAAAAGCAGCAGCAGCAACAGAAGCACTGAAAAGTAGCATCAGAAGCAGAAAGCAGCAGCGGCAGTAAGCAACAGCAGCAGTTTGATAAGCCAGTTAGCTTATTGATAAGCTAGTAAGTTAGTATGTTAGTGTGTGTGTGTGTGTATATATATATATATATATATATATGATTAGTTTATATTAACTATTAACTTTATATATATATATATATAAAACTTTTAATATATATATATATATATATATATATATATATATATATATATATATATAAGTTATTAGTTTATATTAATAAGCTAGTAGGTTATGTCTATATTGTTAATAAGTTAGTATATAATATATATGAGATATGTATATGCATAAGCACTAGTTAATTTTAGTTAGTATTATTTCTAGATTACCTTGAGATACACCAAGGTAATGAGAGTGAGATATCTCGTGTACGGGTATTGAATATCCGAAGGGGTATGTTAGTATATAGTTTAGAATAGTATTGATATAAGTTTAAATACATATTAGTATATAGTGAGGAGTATGGGTAGTAGTTATATGTTAGATATTGAATTACCTTGTGATACCAAGGTAATGTCAAGGTATTGGGTTTTACTCAAGGTATTGAGTTTGCACATCAAGATGGAGTGTAGGTGGTGTGATACCACTTTACCACTTTTGGTTCAAAGCCAAGGTATCTACTTAGCATTAGTTTAGCTAGGAGTGATGTATATTTTGTCTTGTATATATATATATATTATAATATTTTCATATCTAATAAATTATGTATCTTATGATACGGTATCTTTTTGGTTTTCTAGTATCCTAGTATAGCTAGTATGACCTAATTACATAGTGTATGGACCCAAAATCCTAGAGATGGACTCATACAACCTAAAAATAGCTAGTTTGACCTAGAGTTGACCTAGTTTGACTATTTTGACTTAGAAATGACTTTTTAACCTTCAAGTTGACTATATTAACTTATTTTCCTTAAAAAACTTGTATTGATATAATATTCCATATTTAGGTCTTCGAGGGACTGTACAAGACATCTTTGATACTATTCACCAGATTTCTGGTAAGTACATTCTCTGATAGTTTCTTATCCATGATATTATCTATGCCTCTTGTATTTAGTGTTGATATCCTTGATTTTTTGACACGATGGTTACATGAATTGGTATATCCGGATCTCATCATAAGATTTTATTCCTTGGTATTTATGGTGTATCTTGTGCAAGCCTTATTTCCTTGTTCTTCTTGTACAAATACAGACATAGGTTCATGAGAAGAGTAGCGCATTTCTTGTGGAATTCCATATCATAACGTACCATGGTTGGATCTACTATACTAGTCGGAGGGGGGGATTATATAGTGTAGATATGTGATCATACCCTCCTTGTGCATGTCTTGTTCCTTGAATAATGTTAATCATACACTATACGTATGATTAACCAGGCCATTATCCTTGTGCAAGTTCGCAAGTCGATCATATGTTAAAGCTGGTACTCACTCACTTAGTAGTAGTATTTCTTGTTCATTCCTATGATGCTCATTCTTGTATTTATTTTAAGTATTCCTTTATTTCATATCTCTTGTACCTTTATATTGTATCTTGTATATTCGCTCTATTTACTGTTATATAGTTTATATCATTTATTAGAACTGCTGTTAGAGATGTACTTTGCACCTTTTCTCACTGAATATATTTTTCTCAGATGACACTGAGGAGTGGTACTGTAAAACCCCTCGACCAAATTTTAGGTCTACTTAACTTAGATTGAGAGACTAGGGTTAGTTTGAAGCCAATTGGAATTTAAATCATAGTGTTTTAGATTATTGTGCAATATTCGTAACACTTTGTGCACCTTACCATTGCTTCGATATTTGAAGCGCTACCCTAGCATTTGCTTTCCAATAAATTTTACCCACTTTTCCTAGACGTTCCAGCCTTCCATTCTGACCCTTGTGTAACTCATAAATACCCTTCCTTGTGCTTCATTTTAGTCGCACAATATTCGTTACAAACATCCGTTCTTAAATTTAAGTAAATCCAACTTTGCATCCTTGTCCATTCCAATCAAAATTGGAGACACAACCTCGACCCATTTTGTACAACCTAATTTATGAGAATATTCTATTCTGAGTCTTCTACGTCCAAGACACTTGTGTCCCACCTAATTTTAATCCCATGTGCTTCTAGTTAATTTTATAACACCTATTACTCTATTTTTAATTAAATTAGTGTAAGGACCCAACTTAACCCAAAACTAAATCCAACACCAAACCAAAACATCATTCACACCCTCAAGGCTCATACTAAACACCACATACCATTTTTAGCCACTACATCACACCAAATATGGTATTTTCCTTCATTTAATTCAAATTCTTATTTTTGTGCAATTTTCTAATTATTGAGGACTTTTATGCAAAAGTACAATGATGTGTCACCATCCTATTAGTTAAGGCCAATGAAGAAAACCTCATTCCCCTCTTTGACCGGTCTAATCCCTTCTCTCTCCCTTTTCTTGTACACTTTCCTCTATGTCAAATCTTAGTCCTCCATTCAACCCAATACCATCACCACCCTCCAATTTACTTCATGTAAACACCTAACCCCATCCCAAGGAATACATAGGCCGGCCCTAATTCCTAGGTAGTTATCCTCTTCTTCCTCCATTAATATTTTCATCACCATCACCAATATCAAACCCAAACCCTAAAGCTAACCCTAAACCCTAATTCTCTTTGACCGGTCTAATATTTTCATCACCATCACCAATATCAAACCCAAACCCTAATTCTCGCCGAGCAGCAGCCACCCCGTGCACTGACATCCCACAGTCCTCATCTCCCCGTCGACCCATCACCATCACCCTTTCTATTCCTCTCCTCCCTCCAGTGATCACAGTCGAGTCCCCGCCTCTGCAACCGCCTCCGTCCCCGACTTCTCGAGTCACCCCGACCGTCTCCTCCGAGCAGTCCCGCCGGCAGCAAGCCAACATCACCAATTACCCCTATCATCTTCACCTACTGATGCCATCATCCCCTCGCCCCACGGCCATCAACTACCGGAGTCCGACTTCACCACCATTTCACAGTGCCTCCCCGTCGACCACAGCGGCCAACAGCCGACTGAACCACCTCCTCCTCACTATCCTCCGCCGGATCACCTCGACACCGCCGCTCACCAGCATCGATCCTTCCGACTCAATCTCCCTTCATCCCTCCTTCCTCGGTCATCCTCCTCCACTGGGACAGTATGGTCACCACCGTCCCCATCACCTTTAACATCATCACCATTACCACCTCCGCTCTACAACATCCCCGCCTCACGGCAGTCGATCTTCGCTGCTGAGCAGCAGCCCCGAATCCTCCTCACCGCCATGACCTCCCTCACTGCCAGACTTTCCATGCCACCTTGGTCAACCTCACCCACAACCATGACTTGTTCCCTGCCTCCATCCCACCGGGCCGTTCTCCTCCACCAGACTCCAGTGACCTTCCACAGCCTCTTGCTCACCAGCATCCCCGTTCACCCGACGAGCAGACCTCCATCTTCCTCGACCTCGCCAAGCCTCTCCCCTCCGATAGCTTCGACATCAGCATCACCATCATCATCATCATCATCATCGTCATCATCATCACCTTCATCATCATCATCATCATCATTATCACCATCACCTTCATCATCATCATCATCATCATCATCATCATCATCGTCGACCCGTCCTACCTCGTCGGAGATGACCTGCAGCAGTCACCCTCTATCCCGTGCACGTGCACGCTAACACGCAGGCTCGACTTGCCTTCATTCATGTTTGTGTGTGTGTGCTTATATGAATATTAATTAGGATTAAAATTTCTTCATAACAGTTTAGTTAATCATAAGACCCTGTGTTGGTGAACCTAGTAACTAGTTGCGTGTGCGTGCGTGTGTGTATAATTATTAGTTGATATATAGATATATGTATATATATTCCATGGAAGTTGATTACTAGTACTAGGTATGACTATAATATATGTATGTTTTATGACCCTAGGCATTAATTGCAGATACCCTATATTTGCATATGACCATGTGACCCTGAATATTAGTAAATTGATTGCCTTATGTACACCAATGTACTGGCTTAGACATATGTTAGTGAGTTGACTGTCTGATTTTGCACAATATTTGAAGACATGACGCTTGTGCATTTAGGCGCACACTTGACCCTGCTAGTTGACCAGTACCACCCCTGCCTTGCGTACTTTCTGAGTTTAGTGTAATCGTATTTGTATATGTGCTAGTGTAATGACTGATGCTATATTGTGTTGTATTATATATATAGGACCATTGGATCGTCCCGCAAGACTTCGGGAGCAGGTTATTGGCACTCGCAGCTTGAGGACCCAGGCAAGTATACCTTGCCTTATTATATTGTTAAAATTCAGTTATTACTTAGTTGCATATTTTATTATTTTAATATTGTATTTAACTGTGCGCGTCCGAGAAAGACTCGGGTGCAGTCAACAAAGGCGTCGACGTTAGGACTTGTGTCTAACATAGTGTCTAGTGGAACCACCTAAAGTTATGGAGTTATAAATATGACGCGTGCTTCATGCTTGACTGGCCATCAGTTTGAGCAGCACATGTGCCAGTATTTAGCTTAGTTGTATATTTTTTTGTGACTTGCATTATATTACGAGATGTCCACGTCGTATTTGCGACTTGTACATTGGCATTGGGCGGGAAGAATGACTAGTAGGCGTATAGGACACACACTTCCTTTATTCAAATTCCACGTTCGACAGAACTATATAGACGTTATACTATTCAGATTCCACATTCTCCGGAATGATATGGATGTTATACTATTCAGATTCTACGTTCTACGGAGCGATATGGACGTTATACTATTCAGATGCCACACTCTTCGGAGCTGGACGTTATTATATTGCAGAGTGCCCTTGCTAGGGGGGCATATGTGGCATATACTAGCCAGTCACGACGATTGGTGAATTATGTCGGCATATGTTTAGCCTACACTTCCCATACGCACTAAGTTGTCCTCAAATTGCATTTTACTTAGCTGGTTAGTTCATCCTCGAGTTTTCACAGTATTTACTTTATAGCATATATTTTTGTATCTTGTTACGTCCCTCTGAGGACCTGGTTCCCTTCCAGGTTATTTGTGCAATTTGTAGGATGCTTGATCTAGGGGAGTATGGACATCATTACAGGTATCTTTATATCTTCAGCTATTACAGTCATGTACTAATTTCTATTTTTGATTCTGCTTTCATAGCCTAGTGTTTATAGACCTATGTTGTTCTTTGGTCTTTTCAAACGGATATATTATTGGGCTGCAGACTGATGATGCATATCGTTCTTTCTTGAGATTATTTACCATGGACTGAGATTTAGTTTTAGTTATTTCATGTTAAAAATATATTATTAATTGGATCACTTGACCATAGACAGCGTAAGTGCGCTTCGTCGGGCCCATTAAATTGGAAAGCCCTACAGAGTCATACCAGCTGTCCATTGCCATGTGTTCGATCCCACGTGTTTTGGGAATGGGGCGTGACATAGTTTTAGTGGTGGCCCATGCAGGCCAGAGCATATTATTTCGGTTACGTTACTGTACCGAACGAGCCTGCAACTTAGGACTAATGTTGAATAAGATCTTAATCCATAACTTATTTTAAAACTCCTCTTATAATCGATTGTCGCCCTTGGACTTCATTACTGTATTCGTCCATTTACCGTCGATATCGTTGTTATTGTTTCTCATCTTCTTTATTTCGGAAAGATAGATGTTCGCGCACGGTGATTTCCTCCAGGAGCAGATCCTTGTCAAGACGAAGAAGGCATATTTGATAGGATTTTTGAGTAGATGGTTAACCATGGTAGAGAAGGTTAATAAGTTCTTTCTTGTTACTAGAGCTAGTCTAGACTGTTGACATATGAATTAGACATAAAAGTAGAGACTTAAAACTTGACCCTACCCTTACTTAAGGTAGCCGTGAATTATAAGTATTAGAAGCTAGAAGGATTGTTTGATTCTAAGGCTCTAGAATAATTTAGGGAAGACATAGCTAGATCCTATGGTTAGTTGTAGCCTCATGATAATGATTCTAAGAATCAGTTGTAGTCTTATGGTAGTGACAAAAGGAACGACATTATGAACATGACAAGACAGAATATTAGACTCACATCTGGAAGAAGATCATCAGATACTAATAAAAATATGGTATAGAATAGCACCTTAGGTAGCAAACCATAGTGGTTAACCCCTAGTTACCTTGTGACTTACAGTATCAGACCTAGAAAAATTTTCTACCCTTTAGATAATGTTGATTATATGACTAAGCTAAAACAGATAGGTAGATTACTAGACGTAGATAGCTAGAACCAATATTAGAATGATGAGATAACTTGAGTATTATAATGTAGCTTTCAAATTAGATTAGATGTACTTGACTTATTTTGGTTGTCAGTGTCTATTAGGCTCGTGTTTTTACCATTGATAACTTGATTAGTTGAGCCAGTATCTAAAATAGAGCAATTAGATTGAAGGATGAGAGTATCGACAGATATTATAGACTTGAGTTGGATAGCGTGAACTACCTACAATGGATGGCCAGTTATAAACAAGATGGTACCCATATAGTTTAGATAAAGGGTACACATGGGATAAACTAGGAGAAACTGCAGGTTTAAGGTAAAAAGGTAGAGTGGCAACAAGATAAGATTCGCGACAAGTACCTGACCTCGAGTTTCTTTTAAAATTTAGAGAAGTACCTGAACCGGAGATAAATTTGTTGGCTCAAGATGATGACAGACTTTAAGATTGAGCTAAAGTACCATCCAAAAAAGCTAACATAGTAGCTGACACATTAAGCAGGAGACCCATGGCATTTTTTTGACTACCCAGCAACACCTATTGAGAGATCTAGAGCAGTTGGATATAGAGGTCATTATGTCCGGAGAAGACGACCGGTTGTCAAGTTAGCAGGTACAATCGACATTTGGTTGCGAAGATCAAGGCAGCCTTGCCAACAGATGTCAGATTCCAGAGATTTTGAAAGAGGACAGAGGCCGAGATGCAGACATGATTGTACATACACGAGGACGGGACTTTGAGATGGGGAGATCATTTCTATGTTCTGAACGGAGAACTTTGTCAAGAGCTGATATCGGAAGTGCACAGTTCAGCATACTCTTTTCATCCAGGAGGCACAAAGATATACAAAGACTTGAGGCAGTATTATTGGTAGCATGAAATAAAGAGGGAGATAGCCGCTTTGTGGCAAAGTGCCTGGTGTATCAACAGGTCAAGGTTGAGCATCAGAGGTCTACATATTTACTTAAATCCACTCACAATACCTGAGTGAACATGGGAGAACATTACTATGGACTTCGTTACGGGCTTTCCGAGGAGTCCCAGTGGTCGCAATACGGTATGGGTGATCGTGGATCGACCTACCAAGTCCGCTCAATCTTTACCTTTCAGAGTTAAACAGTCTACAGAGGTCTTAATTCAAGAGTGAAATACAGGTTTAGATCACACCCCAATTCATTGGTCAATCGGTAGATGATTAACACTAGACTCTTAGATTACATATTGACACATGAGTATGGGGTATAAATGGAAGATAGAAGTCTGATAGGAATGGTAGCTGAATATTGTGGATTACACATAAACTACTTAGGGATAAAGATTTAGACTTTTGACTAATAGGACATGAGCTTGCTAAACCTAATCCTTAGCAGTAGGTGGTGTTAAGGGAACCTTTGTCCAATTTGCCCTAGCCAATAAATTTTAGGAATCGTATCCTTCTTATTGTATTTGTTATAATTTATTCAAGGATATTTAGACGGATTGAATAAATATTTATTACATAATTTATATATATTTTTATTATGCATTGGGTAGAGACTTATATTGTATTTCATTTCATATACTCCTACTAGGAATTGTTTGAGTTGAGCTTCTAGACTAGGTATGACTGACTAGCTAGATTAGACTTGTTGCTGCTAAGAGCGATTATAAGAAGTTAGGATACATGATTTCAATATGGATACTATAGGATGATGGCATTATACCTAGGAAAGAATGTTGAGATATTAACCATCCTAGTTGTAGAAGAAGGTTAGGAAAGTGTTCGAGGTATGGATCGAACAAATATCAGGCTCAGGAGTATTCCCAGTATGTCAATAGAGCCCAATAGATAGTGCAAAGGCCAACTCCGCCGGTCCTAGGTATGTCCGTAGCATTGCTTGATAAGTTATAGCTTATTATATGTTTATTTTAATTTCAAGGACAAAATTCTTGTAAGTTGGGTAGATTGTAAAACCTTTCGACCAAATTTTAGGTCTACTTAACTTAGATCGAGAGACTAGGATTAGTTTGAAGCCAATTGGAATTTAAATCATATTGTTTTAGACTGTTGTGCAATATTTGTAACACTTTGTGTACCTTACCGTTGCTTCGATATTTGGAGCGCTACCCTAGCATTTGCTTTCCAATAAATTTTACCAACTTTTTCTAGACGTGCCAGCCTTCCATTCTGACCCTTGTGTAACTCATAAATACCCTCCCTTGTGCTTCATTTTAGTCGCACAATATTCGTTACAAACGTCCGTTCTTAAATTCAAATAAATCCAACTTTGCATCCTTGTCCGTTCCAATCAAAATTGGAGACACAATCTCGACCCATTTTTTACATCCTAATTTATGACAATATTTTATTCTAAGTCTTCTACGTCCATGATACTTGTGTCCCACCTAATTTCAATCCCATGTGCTTCCAATTATTTTTAGAACACCAATTACACTATTTTTAATTAAATTTGTGTAAGGGCCCAACTTAACCCAAAACTAAACCCAACACTAAACCAAAACCCTATTCACACCCTCAAGGCTCATACTAAACACCATACACAATTTTTAGCCACTATATTACACCAAACATGGTATTTTCCCTCATTTAATCTAAATTCCCATTTTTGTGTAATTTTCTAATTGTTGAGGACTTTTATGCAAAAGTGAAATGATGTGTCACCATCTTATTGGTCAAGGCCAATAAAAAAACCTCATTCCCCTCTTTGACCGGTCCAATCCCTTCTCTCTCCCTTTTCTTGTACACTTTCCTCAATGTCAAATCTTAGCCCTCCATTCAACCCAATACCATCACCACCCTCCAATTTACTTCATGTAAACACCCAGTCCATCCCAAGGAATACATAGGCCGGCCATAATCCCTAGGTAGTCATCCTCTTCTTCCTTATGCAAAACTCTCCCCCTCCATTAATATTTTCATCACCATCACCAATATCGAACCCAAACCCTAAAAGTAACCCTAAACTTTATCCCACCTTTCCGCCAGAGCCGCCTGAGCCGACCGCCTAAGCTCACCCGCCGAGCATCCCTGCCGAGTAGCGGCCACCCCGTGCACTAAAGTCCCATAGACCACATCTCCCCGTTGACCCATCACCATCACCCTCTATATTCTTCTTCTCCCTCCGGTGATCACAGCCGAGTCCCCGCCTTTGCAACCGCCTCCGTCCATGACTTCCCGAGTCACCCCGACCGTCTCCTACGAGCAGTCCCGCTGGCAGCAAGCCATTATCACCATTACCCCCATCATCTACACCCACTACTGCCATCATCTTCTTATCCCATGGCTATCAACAGCCGGAGCCCAACTTTACCACCATTTTATAATGCCTTCCCGTTGACCACAGCGGCCAACAGCCGACTGAACCACCTCTACCTCACCATCCTCCTCCGGATCCCCTCGACACCACCGCTCATCATCACCATCATTATCACCACCACCATCATCATCATCATCATCATCATCATCGTCGACTTGTCCTACCTCATTGGAGACGACCTGCAGTAGTCACCCTCGATCCCTTGCATATGTACGCTAACGCGCAGGTTCGACTTGCCTTCATTCATGTTTGTGTGTGTATGTGCTTATATGAATATTAATTATGATTAGAATTGCTTCATGATAGTTTAGTTGATCATAAGACCCTGTGTTGGTGAACCTAGTAACTAGTTGCGTATCCGTGCGTATGTGTATAATTATTAGTTGATATATAGATATATGTATATATATTCTGTGGAAATTGATTACTAGTACTAGGTATAACTGTAATATATGTATGCTGTATGACCCTAGGCATTAACTGCGGATACCCTATATTTTTATATGACCATGTAACCCTGAATATTAGTGAATTGACTGCCTTGTGTACACCGACGTACTGGCTTAGACATGTGTTAGTGAGTTGACTGTCTGATTTTGCACAACATTTGAAGACATGACGCCTGTGCATTTAGGCGCACACTTGACCTTGCTAGTTGACCAGTACGACCCCTGCCTTGCGTAGTTTCTGAGTTTAGTGTAATCGTGTTTGTGTGTGTGCTAGTGTAACGACTGATGCTATATTGTATTATATTATATATATAGGATTATTGGATCATCCCGCGAGACTTCAGGAGCTGGTTATTGGCACTCGCAGCTTGAGGACCCAGACAAGTATACCTTGCCTTGTTGTACTGTTTAAATTTAGTTATTACTTAGTTGAATATTTTATTGTTTTAATATTGTATTTAACTGTGCGCGTCCGAGAAAGACTCGGGTACAGTCAATAAAGGCATTGACGTTAGGACTTGTGTCTAACATAGTGTCTAGTGGAACTACCTAAAGTTGTGGAGTTATCAATATGACTCCCCAGGCCTTAACACGTATCTTTGCACAGCACAGAGTGAGTTCATGTAGGGACGTGTGCTTCATGCTTGACTGGCCATCAGTATGAGCACCACGTATGACGATATTTAGCTTAGTTGTATATTTCTTTAGTGACTTGCATTATAGTACGAGATGTCCACGTCGTATTCGTGACTTGTACATTGGCATTGGGCGGGAAGGACGACTAGTCGGCGTATGGGACACCCACTTCCTTTATTCAGATTCCATGTTCGACAGAATGATATGGACGTTATACTATTCAGATTCTACGTTCTTCGGAATGATATAGATGTTATACTATTCAGATTCCATGTTTACGGAGCGATATAGATGTTATACTATCCAGATGCCATGCTCTTTTGATCTGGATGTTATTATATTGCAGAGTGCCCTTGCTATGGGGGCACATATGGCATATACTAGCCAGTCACGACGATTTGTGAATTATGTCAGCATATGTATAGCCTACACTTCTCATACGCACTAAGTTATCCTCAAATTGTATTTCACTTAGCTGGTTAGTTCACCCTCGAGTTTTTACAGTATTTACTTTATGGCATATATTTTTGTATCTTGTTACGTCCCTCTGAGGACATGGTTCCCTTCCAGGTTATTTGTGCAGTTTGCAGGATGCTTGATCTAGGGGAGTGTGGACATCATTGCAAGTATCTTTATATCTTCAGCTATTACAGTCATGTACTAATTTCTATTTTTTATTTTGCATTCATAGTCTAGTGTTTATAGACCTATGTTGTTCTTTGGTCTATTCGAACGAATGTATTATTGGGCTGCAGACTGATGATGCGTATCGTTCTTTCTTGAGATTATTTACCATGGACTGAGATTTAGTTTTAATTATTGCACATTAGAAATAGATTATTAATTGGATCACTTTACCATGGACAACGTAAGTACGCTTCGTCGGACCCATTAAATTGGAAAGCCCTACGTAGTCGTACAAGCTGGCCATTACCACGTGTCTGGTCCCACGTGTTTTGGGACTGGGGCGTGACAGGTACCCCACTTACTACGGGCCTCAGGATATTGTAGGCTGAGAGCCAGAGACCTTGGCTCAGGAGGATCTTATTCCAACTGAGACAGATGACCCAGGACTCGTAGCACAGTAGTTAGATTCTTTTATACTGAATTTATCTCCAGCTCAGTTATTAGTATTTCTTTGATTTGACTCATTGGCTATTATTTGCCTTGTGAGCTATATTGTGACTCTTCGGTTCTTTTATCTTATTCATGCAATTTATTCCATCTTATAGATCTGTTATTGAGTATTCATATTACATTGGTGGTATTATTATATCTTGATTGCTAGATAGATAGTTTATCCAAACAACATTCTACCATCGGTAATGCGGCATATGATGGGCATTGTTCACTACTCGTGCCCCTACACCAGGTGTGAATCATGACACATTTTTAGTAGTGGTCCATGCTGGTCTTCGAGGTCACAATTAGTGCGATTCTTAGTGGTGCTCTTATCTGAGTGCTATTACGAGCCTGTTCTAGGATATAGGATATAGGCTGCGAATACTCAATCATATCTAGAAAAAACTTTTTTGATTCATTTTAACTGTTCGTCCTTGATATTAATATTTGATCTTTAACTGTCCTTCTTTGAATGCATTACATCTGTGCCATATTGATTCTTTCCTTTCGCTTTGCCTCAGGATGCCGCCTAAGACTAGATCATATCTGAAAGAAGCATTTTTTGAGAGATCGGCGACTTTCTGAGGGCCTGCACCAGTCACTCCTCTGGTGATTGGCGTATCAGCTGCGTTTGAGGGTCCACCTCTAGCTCAGAGGACTGTTATCGCTGTATCTAAGGGACTTTCACCTCCACCTCCTGTACCGACAGATGCGATTTAGTTGTTCGCATTGTTTAACGAGATAATGGAGGCTAAGAGGGCCTAGTCTGAGGCACACCAGAGGCAGACCGATGTCTTATGGCAGGGCATTGAGAGTTCTCATTAGCTTGTCCTTGTGGTAGTATAGAGAGGAGTTCCGGTCCAGTAGCAGGTTGTTCTGCAGGTTGCCCAGCTTCGGCCGGGTAATGTTTAGGACTTCAAGAAGCTGGAACCTTGGGTCTTCAAGGGGACTGAGGGCATCATCTACACTGATGATTGGCTCGAGGATATTGAGCGTATCATGAGGGTGTCTCGTCTTGCTGAGGATCTGAAGTTTGAGGCAGTAGGACTTCAGTTGTTCGACATCGCCCATACTTGGTTCATGAATGAGCCACTTCTTGCTGATGTGGGGCAGTCTTGGGAGGTGTTCAAGGACCTCTTTAAGAGGAGGTTCTTTGCTCGGGCGGACAGGTTAGACTTGGAGAGGCAGTTTGAGAGCCTTACTTACGGGAGCATGTCTGTGGAGGAGTATGCCGCAGATTTCGGTACGCTGAGCCAATTTATGGAGTATTTGGTGATGGAGCCAGAGGTTCGAGCTATCCTTTTCTGCGAGGGTCTGAACTGGGAAGTAAAGATACTCATTCCGTCTTTCTATAAGACCTATTTGGAGATACTTGCGGAGGTACACAAGGTTGAGCGGGAGTTGGGCTTGAAATCCAAGAGAGATCACCATTCTTTTCTGGCGGATAATAGCAGCACAGTGACTGCTAAGCATCCTCATTTCCAATCCAAGTCTTTTCAACAGTCGCAGCATCACCAAACTCTATCTAGGACGTCGTTTCACCAGGCACCGTAGCCGCAGAGACAGTCACAACAAGCTTCCTGCCACTACTGCAAGAAGCCCAGCCACATCTGGGATGTTTGCAGGAAGAGGTTAGCAGTTTATTTGTATTTTGGTGCCATAGGACATCAACTGTGAGAGTGTCCTTGCATCCCTTATCATACAATTCAGGGAGTAGCTCCAGCTCTGAGGACACAGGCGAGGCCACCTGCAGTACAGCCGAGGGGCCGCCGCTTCAGACCCAGAAGTTATGCCCAACACCAGTATCAGGGAGGTGCACGTCAGGAAGAAGCATTTTCTATGACGGTCGAGGAGGCCGAACCCACCGGTGATGTTATCACAGGTTCTGTTCTTCTTGATTCTATTCCAGCTTTAACTTTATTTGATAGTGGTGCTTCCTATAGTTTTGTATCTGTTTCTTTTACTCTGAAGCATCATTTGGTAGCTGAGTCTTTGCTTAGGACTTGCAAGATCATGACCGGGGGAGGCATTATTCTGGTTAGTGATATTTGCAAGGATCAGAGAGTTACTTTTAGAGCACGGGAGCTGAGCGCGTGTCTACTTGTAATGCCACTTCTGAGCTACGACATTGTACTCGGGATGGATTGGTTGAGTAGGCACCATGCTAGTATAGATTATAGATGAGGTAGAGTTTTGTTTAGTCACCAGGAGAGCCAGAGTTTTAGTTTGCTAGAGGAACTGTAGAACAGAGAGAAGGCATTATCTGTGGAGCTATGGTGGAAGACAAGGAGTTGCCGCTTCCTTTGATAGCAGAGTTCTTGGATGTGTTTCCTGAAGAATTGCCAGGATTGCCGACCGATCGAGATATTGAATTCTCTATAGACTTGGTGCTAGGTGCAGAACCAATTTTACAGCATGTCTATACAGTGAAAAATAACGAGCTGGTCGAGCTGAAGAAGCAAATGGATGAATTATAGGATATAGGGTTTATCAGATCCAGTTCTTCACCATGGGGAGCTTCGGTATTGTTTGTACAAAAGAAGGATAGACCGGTGGGCATGTGCATCAATTATAGGATATGGAATAATCTCACTATCAAGAATAAATACCCGTTACTACGGATTGATGACTTGTTTGATCAATTAAGTGGCACCCAGGTATTTTCCAAGATAGACTTGAGATCAGGATACCACCAAGTAAAAGTGAAGCCGGATGACATTTCGAAGACTGCTTTTAGGACTCGATATAGACAGTATGAGTTCATGGTGATACCGTTTGGGTTGACTAATGCCCCGACGGTATTTATGAATTTGATAAACAAGGTGTTCCACCAGTACCTTGATAAGTTCGTGGTGGTGTTCATCGATGAGATACTCATATACTCGAAGATATCGGAGGAGCACGAGGAGCATTTGTGGATTGTGTTAGATGTGCTGAGGAAGAAGAAGCTGTATGAGAAGCTGTCTAAGTGTGAGTTCTTCCTGAACAAGGTGGAGTTCTTAGGACATGTTATGACTGGTGATAGAATTTTAGTGGATCCGAAGAAGATCACAACAGTGGAGTCTTGGAAGACCCCGAGTTCAGTGGCAGAGATCAGAAGTTTCTTGGGTTTGACAGGCTACTACATAAAGTTTGGGCATGATTTTTTGATGATTGCCGAGCCGATGACTAGACTCACTAGAAAGGATGTAGAGTTTATTTGGACAAAGGAGTGTCGGGTTGCTTTTGACGAATTGAAGAAGTGATTGAATTTTGCTTCTATTTTAACGTTGCCATCAGGGTCTGGAGGTTTCACTATTTATAGTGATGCATCGGGAAAAGGTCTGGGTTGTATTCTTTAACAGAATAAAAAAGTGATTGACTATGCATCCAAAAAATTGCATCCTAATGAGAAGAACTATACTACCCATAATTTAGAGTTGGGAGCAGTCATCTTTGCCTTAAAGTTATGAAAATACTATTTGTACGGATAACGTGTGGAGATCTTCACAGACCACAAGAGCTTGATGTACGTTTTCACTCAGAAGGAGTTAAATATGAGGCAGCGTCGGTGGTCGGAACTGATAAAAGATTTTAATATAACTTTGCAGTATCATCCTGGGAAAGCTAATGTAGTTGCTGATGTCTTGAGTATGTATCCGGTATCTATGTTGTTGACGCAGGATCAATATTTGTTGAAGGACTTGGAGAGCTTGGACATTGAGGTGATAGTTCCTAATTTTGCTATGCAGATATGGGGGTTGCAGATATACTCAGAGTTAATGGATAGGATCAAGGCAGCCCAGTATTAGGATGTATCTCTGAGGAGTATTAGAGCACAGGTGAGAGCAGGATTGAAGGATGATTTCACCCTTGCTAAGGATGGTTCTTTACGATATGGTGTTAGATTATGTGTGCCTTGTGGGGAGCTGTATGAGGAGGTATTACAAAAATTGTACCGCTCTCAGTATTCCATGCATCCAGGTGCCAACAAGATATATCGGGATATGCGAGAGAGTGTGTGGTGGTATGGCATGAAGAGGAAAGTGGCACAGTTTGTATCCAGATGCTTAGTGTGCCAGCAGGTGAAAGCCGAGAGGCAGAGGCTAGGTGGTTTACTTCGGCCATTACCCATTCTAGAGTGGAAGTGGGGGCCTATTACTATGGATTTTGACTCCGGATGTCATGCCCCAATCCCAAAATATATAGGACTAGGACACGTAAGCATGCCAGCCGCATGTATATGGCAACTCCAATATATGGAAACCATAACACATGCGTACGCTGTATCATGAACAATTATTCATAAGTGGTATATATTTATCACAAGTCACAGGACATAACTAAATCTCATCCACAGAAATTAAATAGACATAAATAACCAATATCTATGAAACTAGATCTTAATATGCAATACCAAAGGATGACAGTCGGATGGAAACAAATCCACTACCGAACTAGAATATAAAATAAACAAGATAAATATAATGTAGGTACAATATCTGAAAATCGCAGGGCTCGAAGAGAAGACTTCATCGCAATATAAGTAGCCAGTCCGGATCTGCGCTCCTACGAATACTCCTGAACATCTACACCTGGAAAGGGACCAGGTCCTCAGAGGGACATAACAAGATACATAGAAGCATGCCATAAAGTAAATACTGAATAAATAAAGGGGTGTGCTAACCATCTAAGTGAACGCAAATTGAGGACAACTTTGAGTGTATGGGAAAGTCTAGGCTAGACATATGCTGACGTAATTCACCAATTGTCACAACTGGCTAGTATATGCCATATATGCCCCCATAGGAGGGCGCTCAGTAATATAATAACGTCCAGCTCCGAAGAGCATGGCAGCAGTATAATATATCGTCTATATCGCTCCGAAGAACATGGCAGCAGTGTAGTATATCGTTCATATCGCTCCGAAGAACGTGGCAGCAGTATAGTATATATCGTCCATATCACTCCGTCGAGTGTGGCAGCAGTGTAAAAGAAGTGGGTGTCCCATACGCCTACAAGTCATCCTCCCCGCCCAATGATCTACGCATGTTGTATCCACAATACGCATTAGCTACTACGTCACGATATCGTAACTCTGGCTCATAGTCTATCGTTAGAATAATAGCCCAACCTTACAACCAAACAAGGACAAGGATTGGACTATCGTACCATGATAGTTTATGCTCTGACTACTAATAACTGCTAAGTCTCTAACATGCATCACTATTAGTAGTTATACCCTATCCGTCACACGACCTACGCGTACAAGTGGCCCATCCGTATATGCAAGTTTGTGCCCTGCATGAGACTCACAACACGTGTAAGAAATGTGTCAAGGCCTTGGGAGTCATACCGATAACTCCACAACTTTAGGTGGGTCCACTAGATACTAGGTCAGACACAAGTCCTAACGACAACGCCTTCGTTGACTGCACCCGAGTCTCTCTTGGACGCACATAGTTATATAATATAAACATGTAACTAATAATACAAAATTTAAACAGTACATAAAGCAAGGTATACTTGACTGGCAAGAAAGCTGCGAGTGCCAATAACCTGCTCCTGAAGTCGCGCAGAACGATCCAATGGTCCTTGGGGTACACGTACGGGAATGACGGTGACGACGATGAGGTTGACGACGATGACAATGATGATAACGACGATGCTGGTAAATGACGATGATGATGATAGCAACGATATGGATAATGATGACGAAGTTAATGACGATGATGACGACGATGGCGATGGAGATAATAATGATGATAATGATGGGTTAATGATAGGATGATGATGGTAATGAGATGATGATATTGATTAGGTCGATGGTGATGACGAGGACGATGATGATGACAAGGATGATGATGATGAGGATGATGATGTGAATGATGGTGATGATGATGAAATATTCATGGTGAAGAGGATGATGAGTATAATAGTGATGATAATATGGTAATGGTGGTGATGATGATCATGGATGATGGTGAGAATGGGCTGCCGAGTTTACTGTTTCGACCATGCTCAGACGGCCAAGGAGGAGCAGGAAGGAAGGAGGACAGGAAGGAGTGGTCAGGATTAATGGTGGTGTGGTGGTCATGATGGGGGACTGGCCAGGGGGTTGATGACAGTGGGCTGTGGTGGTGGTCGAGAACCGTGGGGGCCCGGGGAGGAGTTCAGAGATAGGTGGAGAAGGAGATGGCAATGGTGGTGGTTGATCACGGTGGTGCTGGCCATGGAGGAGGTGCGGGATAGAGGAGCTTGGGAAGAGGGAAGGAGGATGGAGGTCGATCGGGATAAGAGCATGGAAGAAGAAGAGGTGGTGGCGGTGCTGGCCGGGGTGATGAAGATGATGGTGGTTGATGGCCGCCGTCGTGAAGTTGAGAGTAGCGGGGTCGAGGTGACAATAAGATAGGAAGGAGGAGGAGCTCCATGTCGTTCAGACGGAGGAGGGAAGAAGTGGAGGCTGTGGTGATGGTGGTTCAACGAGGAGGTCGGGATGGCGTCGGGTCGAGTCCGGCGGTTGTCTCTTCATCGACGGAGGGGGACGATGGTGATGTAGGGTGAGGGGGATGGTGATCATCTGGCCTGAGGGACTGGGTCTCCGGCGTCGTAGGGCAGTGGCCGGCGGAGCTCCGGCGAGGGGGTGTTGACAGGGAAGGAGGAAGGAAGAATAAGGTGAATATGAAGGATCGGCTATGATTTTCTTTGGGTTTTTGGTTTTGGAGAAAAATAAAGGAAGGGAGATATTTATACATGGTGTTGGGTTAACCTAAAAAGGTTTGACATGGTCAATATCTCTTGGAATTGGGCCTTGGGCTTGCCATGGGGATGTTTGGAGGGCTAGGATTTGCATTAATTAAATACAAGGCTAGAATTTAAATGGGGGGGCGATGTGCGTGTTGCACATTCCAAAAATTATAGAAAAATTCCTATGAAGGGGAAAGTTGGATTTCTTCATATATTGTACAATGGTGGGGACACCTTAATGTGTTTTTGCATAAAAGCGTCAAACAATTAGAAAGTTGCACAAAGACAAAAATTGGATTTTAATTAATTAAAATTAGTGTGCACGATGTTCTTGAATTAATTAGATGTACATGGGATAAAATTA
Organism: Iris macrosiphon; assembly: GCA_036927795.1. Taxonomy (NCBI): domain Eukaryota; kingdom Viridiplantae; phylum Streptophyta; class Magnoliopsida; order Asparagales; family Iridaceae; genus Iris; species Iris macrosiphon. The sequence continues at coordinate 111,368,783 of JAYESA010000013.1, forward strand.
GGTGGGACATAAGTGTCATGGAAATAGGGGACTCAGCGAAGAATTTTATCATAAATTTGGTTGCACAAAATGGGTCAAGATTGTGTCTCTAATTTTGATTTGAACGCACAAGGGTACAAAGTCGTATTTTATTTAGAATTAAGAAATAACGTCCGCGACGTTTATTGTGCGAGTAAAATGTAGCACAAGAGAGCATAATTATAAGTTACACAAAGGTCAGAATGGTAGGCGGGCACGTCTAGGATAAGGTTGTGAAATTTACAGATAGGCAATAACTAGTGTAGTGCTCAATTATCGAAACAACGGTAAGGTGCGCTAAGCGATATAAATATTGTATAGTTAAATCAAATGCCGTGTTCTATTTCTAATTGGGTTCAACTAGCCCTAATTTTACTATCTAAGCCAAGTAGGCCTAATTTTGGGTGAGAGGATTTACAATCTACCCAACTTAAAATAATTTTGCCCTCGAAATTAAAATAAGGCATGGTTTCTCCCTATCTAATCTCACTTGGTCACAGTCTAAAATAATTTACCTTAAGTTTTAACAATGCGGTTTCTACCCAACTTAGAATTTACCCATATATCACCTAAGGCTATACATCTAAGAAAATATTCCTCTAATTATTTAATCATGTTATTCAATCCTCAAAGTTTTAACACTAAATATATCATATATGATATGCCCTTAACCAATTATAAAAGAGAGTCACCAAGTCATATGAATAGCCTATGGGGTATATCTAGTACTTATCAATGTATTAACTTATACTCGGCACGAGCGTTCATCTTTCCGGAATAAGGAAAGACAGAAAGCAATAATAAATAGTTTAAGGGAAAGGTAATAGAACAGAAGTGTGGGAATCAAGGCATTTAAAGAATTCAAATGGGAATTGTCAAGGCAGTTGTGGATTGAAATCCTAATTAGTAAATTCTTATTCACATGCTTGTATTAGTACAGTTATGTAACTGATACGATATGCTCAGACATATCAAGAGGGCAAGTATAATCGTCTACTAGTTAACTATATATCTTAATCCACGTAAAGTAGTCATACGAAGAGCGAACCAAAATGCACTAAGGTTGATCAGACCGTAATACACTGATTCTGAATAGACAATTGTATTAGTGTGTCGACCCAATAATACATATGTCACGAACAAGCTCGATAAAAGGATAAGCTTACAAAATAGGCTATAATAGCGGCATAAGTCAAGGTAGTACCGAAAATATAAGCACGCTAGATAATGATGAGAGAAGTTATAAAATAATTCAAGTTCATAAGAAAATAAGACTCTAAATCTCTACAGTTATCATAATAACTCCTTGTCTAAGTTGCTAGTCGACAAAATCGGGGTATGGGCCTCTAAGTTCTACAGTTTGAATAAACACTATCGTCTTATGCTAGTATATAATTAATGTCACTCAATTACACTTCATTAGTGTGTCAAGAGGACTATGTGGTACTAGGTCATGGTCATCCTAGGTCTTAGTCATAGTGCTTATAGAACAAGTGTCAAGAGTAAAAATGGAAGAGTTAATGTCCTCCAAGGGAAAAAGGGAAGTATAACTCGTATCGAGATGTGGTACAAGTTACGAGATTTAAAACTAAGGGATAATAATTAGGTCATAATCTACAAGAATAACTTAAACTATCAAATTCTAACTACCAATCACATAATTCAAAATTCAAGAGTAACAACTATAATCCTAGCGAACTATATATCCTAACATAAATTAAAATCACTTAGCCTACAATCAGAAAGGTTAGGTGGCACGAATTGAAAGATGAAGAATAGAAGGTCATAATTTAGTCGTCGCACAACTAGCGAGCGTTAAGGTTTCAAAGGAACTAGACATGAAATAAAATAGAGAGGCTATTGATAATGTCATAGTTTCCTAAGGAAAGATGCTATGCAAATCTCTGTGTTTGAGGTATAATCAAGAAAATATTCTATGCATTGCTCTTGGCTTTCTAAGGTACTGTCTACTAATTTTAAGATAAGAATCTAAATTTATAGTTCTCTAATACTATCTCACTATGAAAGTTAGGCTTAGTCCTAATACTCAACCTTGGTTTTCTATTGGTTCCTCAATACTAGGATCAACACTATGGTCAAATTTCTAACTAACTCTAGTAATATTTACACTACTCTCAAGTCATTCCTAGTTATCAAGGGATAATTGTCAATCCATCTACAGGTAAGGGATGTTGGGGTTTATTAAGTATTCTAACTCAGTGATATGTCATTATCCTAGTTTACTCTTAATAGGAAGGTTACCCTACTTATTATCTAACAACAGGGACTTCTATATTCTAGGAGAATGCTATACTCAAGGAATTATTAGGGAAGCACATGAATCAAGCAAGATGCAATTATTTAAATAGAACAGACTGGAAGGAAGATAAGTCATAGTCAATTGTGGATGAGATCCTATACTATAATCCTAGGTGCAGGCTTACTCGGTACAGTAACGTAACCGAGATAATATGCTCTTGACCTGCATGGGCCATCACTAAAAACATGTCACACCCCAGTCCCAAAATACGTAGGACTAGGACACATAAGCATGCCAGCCGCATGTATATGGCAACTCCAATATATGGAAACTATAACACATGTGTACGCTATATCATGAACAATAATTCATAAGTGGTATATATTTATCATAAGTCACAGGACATAACTAAATTTCATCCACAGAAATCAAATAGAAATAAATAACCAATATCTATGAAACTAGATCTCAATATGCAATACCAAAGGATGACAGTTGGATGGAAACAAATCCACTACCAAACTAGAATATAAATAAACAAGATAAATATAATGTAGGTATAATATCTAATAATCATGAGGCTCGAAGAGAAGACCTTATCGCAATATAAGTAGCCAGTCCGGATCTGCGCTCCTGCGAATACTCCTGAACATCTACACCTGGAAAGGGACCAGGTCCTCAGAGGGACATAATAAGATACATAGAAGCATGCCATAAAGTAAATACTGAATAAATAAAGGGGTGCACTAACCATCTAAGTGAATGCAAATTAAGGACAACTTTGAGTGTATCGAAAAATGTAGGCTAGACATATGCTGACATAATTCACCAATCGTGACAACTGGCTAGTATATGCCACATATGCCCCCATAGGAGGGCGCTCAGTAATATAATAATATCCAGCTCCGAAGAGCATGGCAGCAGTATAATATATCGTCCATATCGCTCCGAAGAACGTGGCAGCAGTATAGTATATCGTCCATATTGCTCTGAAGAACGTGGCAGCAGTATAGTATATATCGTCCATATCACTCCGTCGAGTGTGGCAGCAGTATAAAAGAAGTGGGTATCGCATACGCCTACAAGTCATCCGCCTCGCCCAATAATCTACGTATGTTGTATCCACAACATGCCTTAGCTACTACATCGCACCGTCATAACTCTGGCTCATAGTCTATCCTTAGAACAATAGCCCAACCTTACAACCAAACAAGGACAATGATTGGACCAACGTACCATGATAGTTTATGCTCCGACTACTAATAACTGTTAAGTCTCTAACATGCATCACTATTAGCAGTTATAGCCTATCCGTCGCACGACTTACGCGTACAGGTGGTCCATCCGCATATGCAAGTCCGTGCCCTACATGAGACTCACAACACGTGTAAGAAATGTGTCAAGGCCTGGGGAGTCATACCGATAACTCCACAACTTTAGGTGGGTCCACTAGACACTAGGCCAGACATAAGTCCTAACGTCAACGCCTTCGTTGACTGCACCCGAGTCTCTCTCGGACGTGCAGTCATATAATATAAACATACAAATAATAATACATAATTTAAATATTACACAAGGCAAGATATACTTTCCTGGCAAAAAAACTGCAAAGTGCCAATAACCTGCTCCTGAAGTCGCACAGAACGATCCAATGGTCCTTGGGGTACGCGTACGGGAATGACGGTGACGATGATGAGGTTGACGATGATGACAATGATGATGACGACGATGATGGTAAATGACGATAATGACGATGATGATGGCAACAATGTGGATGACGATGACGAAGTTAACGATGATGATGACGACGATGGCGATAGGGATAATGATGATAATAATGATGGGTTAATAATGGGGTGATGATGGTAATAAGATGATGATGTTGATTAGGTCGATGGTGATGACAAGGACGATGATGATGAGGATGATGATGTGAACGATGGTGATGATGATAAGATGTTCATGGTGAAGAGGATGATGAGTATAATGGTAATGATAATATGGTAATGGTGGTGATGATGATCATGGATGATGGTGAGGATGGGCTGCCGAGTTTACTATTTTGGCCATGCTGAGGTGGCCGAGGAGGAGCAGGCAGGAAGAAGGATAGGGAGGAGTGGTCGGGATTAATAGTGGTATGGTGGTCGTGATCGGGGACTGGCCGGGGGGTTGATGATAGTGGGCTGTGGTGGTGGTCGAGGACAGCGGGGGCCCGGGGAGGAGTTCAGGGAGAGGTGGAGGAGGAGATGGCAATGGTGGTGGTGGATCACGGTGGTGCTGGCTGTGGAGGAGGTACGGGATGGAGGAGCTTGGGAAGAGGGAAGGAGGACGAAGGTCGATCAGGATGAGAGCAGGGAAGAAGAAGAGGTGGTGGCAGTGCTGGCCTAGGTGATAAAGACAATTATGGTTGATGGCCGCCGTCGTAGAGTCGAGAGCAGTGGGGTTGAGGTGAGTAAGATGGGAAGGAGGAGGAGCTTCTTGTCGTTCAGGCTGAGGAGGGAAGAAGTGGAGGCTGTGGTGATGGTGGTTCAGTAGGGAGGTCGAGATGGCGTCGGTTCGAGTCCGGCAGTTGTCTCCTCGTCGACGGAGGGGGACGATGGTGATACAGGGTGATGGGGATGGTGATCGTCTGGCCCGAGGGACTGAGTCTCCGCCATCCTGGGGCAGTGGCCGGTGGAGCTCCGGCGAGGGGGTGTTGACAGGGAAGGAGGAAGGAAGAAGAAGGTGAATAGGAAGAATCAATTATGATTTCCTTTAGGTTTTTGGTTTTGGGGAAAAATAAAGGAAGGGAGATATTTATACATGGTGTTGGGTTGACCTAAAAAGGTTTGACTTGGTCAACATCTCTTGGAATTGGGCCTTGGGCTTGCCATGGGGATGTTTGGAGGGCTAGGATTTGTATTAATTAAATACAAGGCTAGAATTTAAATTGGGGGGGGGGCGATGTGCGCGTTGCACATTCCAAAAATTATGGAAAAATTCCTATGAAGGGGAAAGTTGGATTTCTTCATGTATTGTCTAATGGTGGGGACACCTCAATACGCTTTTGCATAAAAGCGCCCAATAATTGGAAAGTTGCACAAAGACGGAAATTAGATTTTAATTAATTAAAATTAGTGTACACGATGTTCTTGAATTAATTATAAGAACATGGGGATAAAATTAGGTGGAACACAAGTGTTATGAACATAGGAGACTCAGCGTAGAATTTTATCATAAATTGGGTTGTACAAAACAGGTCAAGATTGTGTCTCCAATTTCGATTAGAACGTACAAGGGTACAAAGTCGTATTTTATTTAGAATTAAGAAATAACGTCCGACGTTTATTGTGCGACTAAAATATAGCACAAGAGAGCATAATTATAAGTTACACAAAGGTCAGAATGGTAGGCGGGCACGTCTAGGATAAGGTTGTGAAATTTGTAGATATGCAATAGCTAGTGTAGTGCTCAAATTATCGAAATAACGGTAAGGTGCGCTAAGCGATATAAATATTGTATAGTTAAATCAAATACCGTGTTCTATTTCTAATTGGGTTCAACTAGCCCTAATTTCACTATCTAAGCCAAGTAGGCCTAATTTTGTGTGAGGGGGTTTACACCGGACTTCTACGATCTCCAGGAGGAAATGACGCAATTTGGGTCATCGTTGACAGGTTGACCAAATCGGCCCACTTTTTGCTTTTCAAGGTGGGTTTGTCTACGGAGAAGCTGGCAGAGTTGTATGTGAGACAGATCATCAAGATACATGGGGTTCTTATCAGCATAGTCTCGGATCGGGATAGTCATTTCATTTCTTATTTTTGGATGAGTTTTCAGGCAAGTTTGGGCACCAGCTCAAGTTCAGTAATGCATATCATCCTTAGACAGATGGGCGGTCAGAGAGGACTATTCAAACTTTTTAGGATATATTGCGTACCTGTGTACTAGGTTTTGGGATGTCTTGGGAAAATTATCTCTATTTTGTAGAGTTTGCTTACAACAACAACTACCAGGCTAGTATAGAGATGTCACCATTTGAGGCTCTATACGGTTAGAGATGTCGTACTCCCTTGTCATGGGACAATATTGGAGAGAGTTTTGCTAGGGCCAGAGATGGTTTTGGATGCAGCAGAGAAGGTTAAGTTGATTAGAGACAGACTTCGGGTGGCACAGACATATAGCGGCATTGGGCCGATAGCCACCGGAGACCTTTGGAGTTTGAGGTATAGTTTTAGATTTTATTTTGTGCTTGATATTGATTATTTATTATAGATTAAGTTCTTAAGGTTGTGTTTTGTTCTAGGTGGGTTGTTTGGTGTTTATAAGGATTTCTCCGACATGAGGCATGATTCGTTTCGGTGGAGGCGGGAAGCTTAATCCGCAATTCATCAGACCTTTCACTATTCTCGAGAGGGTCGGTGCAGTTGCTTACAGACTAGATTTACTACCTGTATTAGAGGGAGTGCCCAACGTATTTCATGTGTCACAGTTAAGATAGTATGTGGTGGATTCTAGTCACGTATTGGATCACTTGGAGATAGAGATGGGCTCTACTCTTAGCTATCCAGAACAGCCGGTTGAGATTCTGGATCGAAGAGAGAAGGTGCTGAGGAACCAGACTATTTTCTTGGTACGCATCGCATAGAGGCATCACTTTCCGGGAGAGTCTACCTGGTAGAGAGATGATAAAATGCAAGAGTGTTACCCATATTTGTTTGTGCCTTGAGGTATGTTCTTTCCTGATTATGTTCTGTTTTATTTTCTGGGGGTAGTTTCATCTTTGAATTTCGAGGACGAAATTATTTTAAGGGGGTAGACTTGTTACTACCATATTTTCTATAAAATGATATTTTGGTCATTTTATAATTAATTAAATGTTATACATGTTATAAATTTATTTATTTATTGTATTATTTATTTATTGTTAGATGTTAGTATTTTATTTTAGATTTGTGTTAGTGGACCTAACTAGTTTCGATTAGATCCATGGACCAACATTTAATTCTAGTTAGAATTGAGCCCAATAAGAAGCCCAATCATTAGGAGGATGAATAATTAAGTTAAACCAATTAGAATTAAAACTTTCTTCCTTAATTATTTTTTTCATGACAAGCCCCAAGGGATATTTTAGATATTTTATAGTAGCTTCGGGGAAGGGGCCGACCATAGTATAGATGGAGGAAAATTTCTCTCTTTATTTTTTTATTTCAAATCTAGATCTAAAATTTTCTTTTCCAAATTTTTTCATTCCCACATCAAATTCTATCCAAATTTATTCCAAATTCCTTCCCAAATCATCATTGAAGGCTATTAGAGCAAGGAACTACTAGGAAAAAATAATGATCTACAAGGAGGAGCAAGGATCTACAAGTTGAAAGCTTTTTTCACTCAATTTAGAGGTTTCTTTAGGAATTCATCTCCCAATAGATACAATTCTATTTTTTACCTCTAATTAGACTTTAAATCTGTGTTTTAATTATTAGGAACCACCCAATATGTTAAGGATACCCATCAAAATTGGAATTAGGTTCATAGGAGGCATATGGAGAAAGTTATGTGGTATTTTGTGTCAATTTTAGAAAATTCCGAGATTAACACATCTTGTGTTTGTCAATAGGTCAATTAGACCAAATTGGCATGTGTTTTATTGTTTGTGGCTAGTGTCATATCCACAAGTGGATACGTGTAGGCGTATCCCGATAATTTGGAGATACAGGTTAATTTAGGGTTTTTTTTCCGACACAAGGGTTTGAGCATGTCATATTTTGACACAGACATGTAGTTGAGTAGCTAGCTCTTCGTATTATTCATAATTATAATTTTAGACTTGCTTATGTCCTTTGAGATATATTTGGTTGTGTGATAGATTCGTATCGTAAGCGTATCATAGATCTAGTGTGATACGGGTACGATGCACTCCACGTATTTGTTCCTTTGCATTTTAATTTAATTCACCTTAGTTATAGATATTATAATATTGTATTTATAATTTTTATGTATATGTATTTATATGTATGATCTATAATTCTTGTTGATTTATTGGTGATCATGGGAGAGTAGGAGTTCATGTGCATCTCTAGTATGGTGTTATATATATATATATATATATATATATATATATATATATATATATATATATATATATGTATGTATAATGATATTATAGTTATAGTTATATGTATATGTATATGTGTGTATATATATATATATATATATATATATATATGTGTGTTGTGTGTGTGTGTGTGTATGTGTGTGTGTGTGTGTGCGTTTGTGTGTGAGCTTGAGGGAAGAAGAAACCATGAAAAATAGTGAAGAAAACAATGAAAAACAGGGAGAAAAGCAATAAAAACAGGGAGAAAAGCATTGAAAAGTAGTGAGAAAAAGCAATGGAAAGCAGCAGCAGTAGAAGCACTGAAAATCAGAAGCAGAAGCAGCAGTAGAAGCCTCAAAAGAAGCAGAAAGCAGCAGCGACAGCGGCAGTAAGCAACAATAGCAGTTCGATAAGTCAGTTAGCTTATTGATAAGCTAGTTATTAGTTTATATAATAAGCTAGTAGGTTATGTATATATTGTTAATAAGTTAGTATATAGTATATATGAGATATGTATATGCATAAGCACTAGTTAATATTAGTTAGTATTATTTCTAGATTACCTTGAGATACACCATGGTAATGAGAGTGAGATATCTGTGTACGGGTATTGAATATCCGAAGGGGTATGTTAGTATATAGTTTAGTATAGTATTGATATAAGTTTAAATGCATATTAGTGTATAGTGAGGAGTATGGGTAGTAGTTATATGTTAGATATTGAATTATCTTATGATACCAAGGTAATGTCAAGGTATTGGATTTTACTCAAGTTATTGAGTTTGCACATCAAGATGGAGTGTAGGTGGTGTGATACCGCTTTTGGTTCAAAGCAAAGGTATCTATTTAGCATTAGTTTAGCTAGGAGTGATATATATTTTGTCTCATATATATATTATAATATTTTTATATCTAATAAATTGCGTATCTTATGATACAGTATCTTATTGGTTTTCTAGTATCCTAGTATATCTAGTACGTCCTAGTTGTATAGTGTATGGACCCAATATCCTAGAGATGGACTCATACAACCTAGAAATAGCTAGTTTGACAAAGTTTGACTAATTTTACCTAGAGTAGACCTAGTTTGACTATTTTGACTTAGAAATAACTTTTTGACCTACAAGTTGACTAGTTTGACTTATTTTTTTTTCTAAAATCTTGTATTGATATAATATTCCATATTTAGGTCTTCGAGGCACCGTACCGGACATCTTTGATACTGTTCGCTGGATTTCTGCCAAGTATATTCTTTGATAGTTTCTCATTCATGATATCTTCTATGCCTCTTGTATTTAGTGGAGATATCCTTGATTTTTTGATACGATGGTTACACGGATTGGTATATCTGGATCTTGTCATAAGATGTTATTCCTTGGTATTTACGGTGTATCTTGTGCAAGTCTTGTTTTCTTGTTCTTCTTGTATAAATACAAACATAGGTTCATGAGAAGAGTAGCGCCCTTCTTGTGGAATCCCGTGTCATAACATACCATAGTTGGATCTACTATATCATTCGGAGGCGGGGAGTATGTGGTATAGATATGTGATCATACCCTCCTTATGCATGTCTTGTTCCTTGAATAGTTTTAATCATACACCGAACGTATGATTAACCACGACATTATCCTTGTACAAGTTCCCAAGCCGATCAGATGTTAATGCTGGTACTCACTCACTTAGTAGTAGTATTTCTTGTTCATTCCTATGATGCTAATTATTGTATTTATTTTTAGTATTTCTTTATTGCATATCTCTTGTACCTTTATATTACATCTTGTATATTCACTCTATTTACTGTTACATAGTTTATATTATTTATTAGAACCGCTGTTAGAGATGTACTTTGCTCATTTCCTGACTAGATATATTTTCCCAGATGACACTGAGGAGTGGTACCCCACTCACCACGGGCCTTAGGATGTCGTAGGCTTAGAGCCAAAGATCTTGACTCAGGAGGGTCTCATCCCGACTGAGACAGATGACCCAAGACTCGTAGCACAGTAGTTAGATTCTTTTGTACTAGATTTGTCTCCAGCTCAGTTATTAGTATTTCTTTTATTTGACTCATTAGATATTATTTATCTTATGAGTTGTATTATGACCCTTCAGTTCTTTTATCTTATTCGTGCGATTTATTCCATCTTATAGATCTGTCATTGAGTATTCATATTACATTGGTGACATTATTATATCTTGATTGCTAGATATATAGTTTACCCAAACAACGTTCTATCGTCGGTGCTGCGGCGTAGGCTGGGCATTGTTCACTACTCGTGCCCCTACACCGGGTACGGGTTATGACACGTGGATGGTTTATCCTTCCATGTAATGCCGGGTATTCTATATGGCGAAGACTAGAGCAAGGCACTCCTTCTCGATGTGGTTGTACCTATACTCTACACCGGCCATCATCCAACTGAGATAGTAAATATCATGCTCATAACCTGCGTTGCTTGTCTGGGCTAGCTGTCACGACCCGCACCCGAAATTTGGGCATGAGTCGTGGGTACGTCCAGCCTACGCCGCAGCATCGACGGTAGAATGCTGTCTAGGTCTAAACATAATATATTCTGTCAATAATCTCAACTCCGTACGGAGGACAATGATAAGAATCCACAGTTCTATGATATACTCAATCACAAGCTAATAGAAATCATAGCACGATGAGAATAGGAAAGAGTTCTAATAAAAACCAACCACAATAATCCAACTCAAATCCTGGGTCTAAATGACCTCACAAAGTCACAAATAATAAATACATCTCAGTCTCAGTCTAAAATAATAATGCAAAAAAAGTAGTCTAAGAGCAGCCAGGTACGTTCTCCTCTAGGCTAGGCAACTCCTCTGGGGTTTCTGGAGTGAAATCACCCTCTAATCCTGGGCCGTAATGAGTGGGGCAAAGATCCTCCAGGTCCTCTGAAAAATGTTATCCAGTCAGGATTGGAGCGAAGCACAAGCACTAACGGCAGTTTCATTAAATTGACAAAATCTATAAACAGTGTAAGAGATACAAGATGGAAATAAATGCTAAAAATGAGAAGTACAGGTGAAATGAAATAGGCAACAGAGCATCTAGCAATGAACAATAAATAGTGAATAAAATATTACAGCTAACTAAGTGTTTGAAATATTAGTTTATTATGTGATCGGCTTGGGACTAGATCAGGCTGGTTATATATGATTAACAATGATTCTTGTAGGTCAGGCTAACCATATGGTTAGCTATGATGCATGTAGTGGTCAGGTTAATCATATATAACAGCTATGATGCATGAAAGATGGTCAGGCCGCACCCAATGTGAGAAGTAGGGTGAGCTATGATGCATGTAAAGGATTTGGATATGATCACATAATCTACTAATAGTTCCCCATCCCCATCTAGCACGGTGGATTCCAATCACGACTCCTCATGATGGGGATCTAGGGTGCTAACTCGTGTATCCACAGTGTCGGAATCAAGTATGTAATACACTACAATTTATAGAAGTAATCAACAATGAAAACTGTCAGAGAATGTACTCGCCTGTGGTCCTGAGCAAGGTGTGAAGATCGAGGTCCACACTGAAATCACAATCACCTAAAAATATCAAATATTCATGTCAAAAGTGTTTTGAAAAGGCTACATGCATACCTAGTTCTATGCTAGGTACAGGGTCCTTTCTAGGTCTATGCAAGGTTAGTTAGGTCAACACTAGACTAACTATTAGTCTACATTAGTTAATACCTAACTAATACTACTAATACTAACTAATATTTACTATACTAGATGTTATTAATCATATCACTGACTCATATACTATGGTACTAAGTTATTACTTAACCATATCACACTTACCCTGATATTTTAGTATTACACATCCCCATGTATCAATACCTTAAGGACTGACACACACTTTACCTCTTGTTTCCTTACTGTACACCTAGCTTCACTAAACCTTAGCTCCCCAAACCATCTTACTAACTGTCACTACTGAGCATAGTACTCCTACTACCAACTGAGTACAATATTTCTCTCTACCTACTGTAACTGAGAGCACCCCCCTTATCTATCACTTGGTGAAATTTGCCACTACACACACACATATTATTTCACAGGTTCAGTCTGAACTACACACTTAGACACACTAGGACTAACATGTTGATACACACAGACACTAGTAGGCACTGCTATATACACAAATAACACAGACACACCTAAGACCTAGACACTCTGATACAAGAACATACACTGCACACACTGAACTCACAGGTTTTATACACTGGCATAGGGGTTCTCACAATCAGTTCACATTCTCTCATAGGCTTAAACTCAATCATCAAAACCCAATACACTTGATACCCTCAGCCATACTCACACAGGTATCAACTGAGACTAGGTTTTCAGTCATCTCACACTGCACTTACTGACACCAATCACTACACTTACACACAGAAACTGAAACTCTACAATGATACTGAATACTAAGACACAACCAAAATAGGGACACTCTTAAAACAGGGTCACACATACACTAGTTACAGAGACACTGCTCCCTCTCACAATAACACACACACAGAGATTTCCTATCTACTGATACCCATAGGAAATACACTAGTAGACACTGACTAATTCCTAGCTACCCTTCAACACACAGTTTACACAGGTTTGGACACAGGTTCTAGTTATACACACTACACACACAACCTACACAGAATTTTGCACACAGTCACATATAGGTCCTGAGTTCTCACTGCTCTCATACTGACTTCTGGAACACACACCCTACCACAGGTTCATATAAGGATACACACACACATTCACATGCAGGTATTGATACTGATACATAAGCAACTACACAAACTGCTGTACATAGACACCAAGACACACTGACACTCAAATAGTTCTAGGATACTCACTGAATTCTCTCTCTCACTAGTACACACATCAACACTAAATTCACAGTATCAGTTAATGAGAACTGATACACCACATCAACCCTACACACTCAGGCAAAACACACAGAGAACATCCTGCACTGAACCACACTGAGACACAGGTATCCTGGGAATTATCTCTATCTCACACACAAGTCAGTACACACAACCTACACACAGGGATTTAGGTCTTGGCACACAAGCACAAAAGCTCTGGGACACCCAGGAAATAACATAGGGATACACAGTTGCACCTCACAGCAAATGACTGCTCACCCAGGCCATAACTGCATAGTTTGCTGACACAGGAAATATACACACTAAATTCTGATTCACTAATACTGCACACATCTCTTTCCCCTGCACACTGCCCTCTCTAACATTATACTGACACAGGCACACACAAACTAAACTGATACACACAACATACATATACAGTCACATATTAACACATAGATATTTTGATACTAAATTATACATAGTTAGAGAAACACACACAGAGACACGGGTAAACTCACACTGCACAGCACAGCAAACCAGCACTGATTTCTACACAAGTTATATTATGTATATAGTTTGATACATCAGCATATGAAGGGATTTAAATAAGTTAAATAGGTAAAACCCTAATGAACATATTCTCAAGGACCTGATGTGCTGAAATCAACTCTCATACACAATAACCCGACTGTGCACATAGTACACACCCGACTGTATAGGAAAATACCCCTACCTACTGTACAGTGAATGCCCCCAAATCAACCCTAAAATCGATATCTAACCTACACATAGGAGGGTGAAATCAGTCTATAATCAACCACCTAGGGTTAGGGTTCACGAAAATTAGGGAAAACCGCATGTTGGTCACCAAAACCCAATCCAAAACCCAAAAAATCGAACTACACAGCAAAGGTGGGTTCCTAATGGCCATTACCATCTGAAAACAAAAATTAAATGAATAAAAAATAGGGTTTTACCTGCAGGGAAGGTTTCTCCAAGGGAGTTCTTCTTCTCCAAGGCTTTTTGACCCAAGTTCCTTGCTTTCCTTGCTTGGAGGAGGAAGGTGGAAACCCTAGGGTTAGGATTTCGAAATCTGGAGGTGGGGAGATGGTTTTTCTCTTATGGAGGCTAGGGTTTCTTCTCTCTACATGAAGAATGGCTTCCCTTTTATATTAAAGCCCAGTTAGGGTTTCTAATGCATAGTCTAGGTTTAAACCTCCTGGCCCTCTCATGTAGAACCTAATTAACTCAGGTTTAGGCCTTCTAGGGTTTGAGGTCCAAACCTAAAATTAGAATTCTAGGGTTTCACAAGAACTGGTTTACAATTAGGGTTGACTCACTACGGTCTATTCTAATGAGTTCTAGGGTCTGACCTAAAACTAAACATCACTAACAATATATAATTAGTTTATAAAACTCAGCAATTTAATTTAATACATAATTATTTAAAATGGTGAAATTGCACAAAAGCCCTTATATAGAAAAGTGGTAGTGACAAGTCTACCCTCCTAAAAGAAATTTCGTCCTCGAAATTGGACTGAACTAGAACAAGAGTGAATCTGAAAAAGAATTATACCTCAAGTCTGGAAGAGATACGGGTATTGCTCGCGCATCTCGTCGTCTCTCTCCCAGGTCGACTCCCCTGGAGAGTGATGTCTCGATGCTACACGAACCAAAGGAATAGTTTGGTTCCGCAACACCTTCTCTCTGCGGTCCAAGATCTCTACGGGCTGCTCGGGGTAGCTGAGCGTCGGACCAACCTGAATCTCCGAGTGGTCACGTACGTGACTAGGGTCTGCCACGTACCGTCTCAGCTGCGACACGTGGAACACATCATGCACTCCCTCCAATGCAGGCGGCAAGTCCAGTCTATATGCCACTGCACCTACCCTTGCAAGAATACCAAAGGGTCCGATGTAGCGTGGGCTAAGCTTCCCGCCTCTGCCAAAATGAATCGTTCCACGCGTCGGAGAAATCCGTAGGAATACTAGATCGCCAACCTAAAACAAAACAGTCTCAACACGCAGTCTAAACAACAACACAAACCAGAAAATAATAATCTATACCTGAAACTCAAGGGGTCTACGATGGCTGTCGGCCCAATGCCGCTGTCTGTCCTGTGCCACTCGCAGTCTGTCTCTGATGAGTTTTACCTTTTCTGCTGCATCCACGACCATTTCTGGTCCTAGCAAGGCTCTCTCTCCAACGTCGTCCCACGATAGCGGTGTACGACACCTCCGTCCATAAAGAGCCTCAAATGGTGACATCTCGATGCTGGCCTGGTAGCTGTTATTGTAAGCGAACTCTACCAGGTGCAGATGATCCTTCCAAGAACCTCCGAGATCTAGAACGCAAGTGCGTAGCATATCCTCGAGAGTCTGAATAGTCCATTCAGACTGCCCGTCTGTCTGGGGGTGATATGCGGTATTAAACTTGAGCTGAGTGCCCAAGCTAGCCTGCAGACTCCTCCAGAAGTGGGAAGTGAAACGACTATCCCGATCTGAGACGATGCTCACAGGAACTCCATGAAGCCTAACAATCTGTCGCACGTACATCTCTGCTAGCTTCTCTGTCGACGTGCCCACCTTGAAAGGTAAGAAATGGGCTGATTTGGTCAACCTGTCCACGATGACCCAAATCGCGTCCTTCCCTCCTGGAGAACGTGGAAGCCCTGAAACGAAATCCATGGTCACATGCCCCCATTTCCATTCTGGAATCGGTAAAGGTTGAAGCAAACCACCTGGCCTCTACCGGTCTGTCTTTACCTGCTGGCACACTAGACATCGGGATACAAAGCGTGCTACCTCGCGCTTTATTCCAAACCACCATACGTGCTCCCTCAAGTCTCGATACATCTTGTTGGCACCTGGATGCATCGAGTACTGAGAGCGGTGTGCCTCCTGTAAAACCTCCTCGCGTAGCTCCCCGTTTGGCACACATATCCTTGTGCCGTGCCGTAGAGAACCATCATCTGCGATAGTAAAGTCGTCCGATAATTCCATCTGAATCTGTGCTCTGATACTCCTCAGAGTCTCATCATCGTACTGCACAGCTCTGATCCTGTCCATCAGCTCGGACTGTATCTGCAATCCCCATATCTGAATCTCAGTACCGGGAACTAACACCTCAATCTCCAAGCTTTCCAGATCAGCCAACAAATGCCTATCTGTCGTCAAGTACATAGCCATCGGATACCTGCTCAAGGCATCGGCGACTACGTTGGCCTTCCCTGGATGGTACTGCAATGAGATGTCAAAGTTCTTCATCAACTCTAACCACCTCCTCTGCCTCATGTTCAGCTCCTTCTATGTGAATACGTACTTCAAGCTCTTGTGGTCTGTGAAGATCTCCACACGCTCTCCGTACAGATAATGCTTCCACAGCTTTAGAGCGAAGATAACTGCTGCCAACTCCAAATCATGGGTGGGATAGTTCTTTTCATGAGGGCGTAACTGCCTGGAAGCATAGGCAATTACCTTCCCGTGCTACTGAAGAACACATCCCAGACCCTTCCCTGAAGCATCACTGTAGATGGTAAAACCACCTATCCCTACTGGCAACGTCAAAACTGGAGCTGTTGTCAACCTCTTCTTTAGTTCATCAAATGCAGCCTGGCACTCCTCCGTCCAGACAAAATCCACATCTTTCCTAGTCAATCTGGTCATCGGCGCTGCAATCTTGGAGAAGTCTTGTACAAACCTCCTGTAGTATCCTGCTAGCCCTAGAAAACTCCTGATCTCAGCTACCGAACTGGGGGTAGCCCACGACTCCACTGCCTCGATCTTCTTTGGGTTTACCGAGATTCTGTCACCCGATACCACATGCCCAAGAAATTTGACCTTGTCAAGGAAGAATTCACACTTAGAGAGTTTCCCGTACAGCTTCTCCCTCCTGAGAGTCTCTAAGACCAATCTCAGGTGCTCTTCGTGCTCCTCCGGTGTCTTGGAATACACAAGAATATCGTCGATGAACACCACCACAAACTTGTCAAGGTACTGGTGGAACACCTTGTTCATCAGGTTCATGAATACTGCCGGTGCATTGGTTAAACCAAATGGCATCACCATGAACTCAAACTGGCCGTATCTGGTCCGAAAAGCTGTCTTCGGCGTGTCTTCTTTCTTCACCTTCACCTGGTGATAGCCTGACCTCAAATCTATCTTTGAAAACACCCTCGCCCCGCTCAACTGATCGAAAAGATCATCTATCCTCGACAGCGGGTACTTGTTCTTGATAGTGATATTGTTCAAAGCTCTATAATCAATGCACATGCGCACCGTGCCGTCCTTCTTCGGTATGAACAATACCGGAGCTCCCCATGGTGATAAACTGGATTTGATGAAGCCTTTGTCCTGCAGCTCCTCAACTTGCTTCTTCAGTTCTGCCAGCTCGCTGTTGTTGACTCTATAGACATGTTGTGAAATAGGCTCCGCTCCTGGAACCAAGTCTATAGAGAATTCAACATCTCTGTCTGGCGGTAAGCCTGGCAACTCTTCTGGAAATACATCCAGGAACTCCGCTATCAGAGGATGTGGCAACTCCTCTTCTTCTGCCCTGGCTCCGTAAAATGTGCTCCTGCTCTGTTCCGCTGCTCCTCTGACGACCTCAAACTCCTGCTCTCCTGGTGGTCTAAATAATACTCTGCCTCTATGACAATCTATAGTAGCATGATGCTTACTCAACCAGTCCATTCCGTGCACGATATCGTACCCCGGAAGTGGCATGACAAGTAAGCTCACACTCAACTCTCGGCCTCCTACTGACACCCTCCGGTCCTTGCAGTGATCACGGACTAGGATAGTACCTCCACCAGTCGTGATCTTGAAAGTCCTAGCTAATGGTTCTGTGTCTAAATGATATCGAAGTGCATATGATACAGACACAAAACTATGGGAAGCGCCAGAGTCGAATAAGGTAAATGTAGGAATACAATCAAGAAGAACCGAACCTGTGATCAAGTCTCCTGCTGGCTCGATCTCCTCGACTGCCATGGCGTATGCTCGCCCCTGGGGTGCACCTCTCTGCTGCTGATGCTGGGCGAACTTCTGATGTTACGGTAGAAGTGGTCCCCTCTGTTGTTGGCCTCCTGGTACGATAGGTACCCTGTCTGATCCTCTCTGGGCGGCTGCTCCATCCTGACCTGGACGAAAGGTAGGATAATCCTTCAGCTGGTGTGTCGTCGATCCGCAGGATAGACATGAGCCCAATCTTTTCCTGCAGATATCTCTAGTATGTCCCATCTTCCCGCAGTACACATACTGGATAGCGGGCTGGTTCTGTCTCTGTTGCTGCTGTTGGGCCTGCCCTCGGGCTGGTGCCTGATGTTGCTGCTGAAAGGTTCTCTGCTGTTGCTGCTGAAAGTGTGGATGCTTGCCCGGTCCCGTACTACTGTTTGCTCCTCCGGAACCATTGCGTCCCCTATTGGGCCTGAGGCCCAAGTCGTCCTCGGCTACTTGGGCATCCATCAATATGCCCTCGTAGGTAGCTGTGCGACGTCCCGACGTGCGAGACTTGATCTCCCTTGTCAGCCCCTTTCTGAATTTCCGGGCCCTGTCCCCCGGATCTCTAATCATCGATGGCACGAAGCGGCTCAGACGGGAAAACTCCGCGGCATACTCGTCGACGGACGAGCTCCCCTGGGCTAAGTCATGGAACGGACTCTCCAAAGCTCCCAGGGCGACATCAGGAAAGAACTTTTCTTTGAAGAGCTCCTTGAAAGCTTCCCAAGTGAGTCCCCTGGGCAATAGTCTCGGCTCCGTGCGAAACCATGTCAAGGCAATATCGAACATCTGGCTGCCTGCGGCCTCGATCTGGAGCGCCTCTGGAAGCTGCGCCAAGCGCAAGTTCCTCTCGATGTCCTCTAGCCAATCATCGGCGTAGAGTATCCCTTCTGTCCCCTTGAATTCCCGAGGCATCATCCTCTTGAAATCCACAATGGTGCCCGGCCTCTGGTGGTGCTGATCAGGACGCTGCTGCGGCTGAGTGACTCTCTCCACAGCCTGGAGAGCCACTTGGTGAGCATTCTCCATGTTCACCCTCATCATCTCTGTCTGAGCCTGATGTGCCTCAGCCTGCACTCTCTGGGCCTCTGCCGACGTCCTCTGGGCATCGACCATGCCCTGAATCAAGGCGAACATCTGTGCCCCATCGACAGGCACACCTCCTGGATGCTGAACTGGTGGTGGTGGTGCCGTCGTAGCTGGGAGGACCCTCTGAACTGGTGGTAGAGGACTCCCGAATGCTGCAGACACTCCCACATGTACTGGAGATGTAGGAGGTGCTGCGAATGTCTGTCCGGCAGGGCGAGAGGTGGCAGACCTCTCTGAATCTGCTGCTCCGAGTCTCTGGGACCTTCTTGGCGGCATCCTGAAGACAGATCGAAAGATTTAATTAAGGCAATAGATACGATATCATCAAGGAAGGACAATAATTTCTAAAGGAAAAATCATTAAGAGTAGTATCATAAGAATCAGAATTCCCAAATTGTGATTGAGCATATCCTCGGCCTAATTCTTATTTCCTAAAACAGGCTCGTAGTAATACTCTAAGCGAGCACCACTACGATATCGCTCTAATGTGAATCTAAGACTAGACTACTGACCTGCATGGGCCACCACTAAAACATGTCACGACCCGCACCCAGAATTTGGGCATGAGTCGTGGGTACGTCCAGCCTACGCCGCAGCATCGGCGGTAGAACGCTGTCTAGGTCTAAACATAATATATTCTGTCAATAATCTCAACTCCATACGGAGGACAATGATAATAATCCACAGTTCTATGATATACTCAATCACAAGCTAATAGAAATCATAGCACGATGAGAATAGAAAAGAGTTCTAATAAAAACCAACCACAATAATCCAACTCAAATCCTGGGTCTAAATGACCTCACAAAGTCACAAATAATAAATACATCTCAGTCTCAGTCTAAAACAATAATGCAGAAAAAGTAGTCTAAGAGCAGCCAGGTACGTTCTCCTCTTGGCTAGGCAACTCCTCTGGGGTTTCTGGAGTGAAATCACCCTCTAATCCTGGGCCGTAATGAGTGGGGCAAAGATCCTCCAGGTCCTCTGAAAAATATTATCCAGTCAGGATTGGAGCGAAGCACAAGCACTAACAGCAGTTTCATTAAATTGACAAAATCTATAAACAGTGTAAGAGATACAAGATGGAAATAAATACTGAAAATGAGAAGTACAGGAGAAATAAAATAGGCAACAGAGCATCTAGCAATGAACAATAAATAGTGAATGCTAGAACAATGAATCTGAATAAAGATAAACATCTAACTAAGTGTTTAAAATATTAGTTTATTATGTGATCGGCTTGGGACTAGATCAGACTGGTTATATAAGATTAACTATGATTCTTGTAGGTCAGGCTAACCATATGGTTAGCTATGATGCATGTAGTGGTCAGGTTAATCATATATAACAGCTATGATGCATGAAAGATGGTCAGGCCGCACCCAACGTGAGAAGTGGGGTGAGCTATGATGCATGTAAAGGATTTGGATATGATCACATAATCTACTAATAGTTCCCCATCCCCAGCTAGCACGGTGGATTCCAATCACGACTCCTCATGATGGGGATCTAGGGTGCTAACTCGTGTATCCACAGTGTCGAAATCAAGTATGTAATACACTACAATTTATAGAAGTAATCAACAATGAAAACTGTCAGAGAATGTACTCGCCTGTGGTCCTGAGCAAGGTGTGAGGATCGAGGTCCACACTGAAATCACAATCACCTAAAAATATCAAATATTCATGTCAAAAGTGTTTTGAAAAGGCTACATGCATACCTAGTTCTATGCTAGGTACAGGGTCCTTTCTAGGTCTATGCAAGGTTAGTTAGGTCAACACTAGACTAACTATTAGTCTACATTAGTTAATACCTAACTAATACTACTAATACTAACAATATTTACTATACTAGATGTTATTAATCATATCACTGACTCATATACTATGGTACTAAGTTATTACTTAACCATATCACACTTACCCTGATAATTTAGTAATACACACCCCCATGTATCAATACCTTAAGGACTGACACACACTTTACCTCTTGTTTCCTTACTGTACACCTAGCTTCACTAAACCTTAGCTCCCCAAACCATCTTACTAACTGTCACTACTGAGCATAGTACTCCTACTACCAACTGAGTACAATATTTCTCTCTACCTACTGTAACTGAGAGCACCCCCCTTATCTATCACTTGGTGAAATTTGCCACTACACACACACATATTATTTCACAGGTTCAGTCTGAACTACACACTTAGACACACTAGGACTAACATGTTGATACACACAGACACTAGTAGGCACTGCTATATACACAAATAACACAGACACACCTAAGACCTAGACACTCTGATACAAGAACATACACTGCACACACTGAACTCACAGGTTTTACACACTGGCATAGGGGTTCTCACAATCAGTTCACATTCTCTCATAGGCTTAAACTCAATCATCAAAACCCAATACACTTGATACCCTCAGCCATACTCACACAGGTATCAACTGAGACTAGGTTTTCAGTCATCTCACACTGCACTTACTGACACCAATCACTACATTTACACACAGAAACTGAAACTCTACAATAATACTGAACACTAAGACACATCCAAAACAGGGACACTCTTAAAACAGGGTCACACATACACTAGTTACAGAGACACTGCTCCCTCTCACAATAACACACACACAGAGATTTCCTATCTACTGATACCCCTAGGAAATACACTAGTAGACACTGACTAATTCCTAGCTACCCTTCAACACACAGTTTACACAGGTTTGGACACAGGTTCTAGTTATACACACTACACACACAACCTACACAGAATTTTGCACACAGTCACATATAGGTCCTGAGTTCTCACTGCTCTCATACTGACTTCTGGAACACACACCCTACCACAGGTTCATATAAGGATACACACACACATTCACATGCAGGTATTGATACTGATACATAAGCAACTATATAAACTGCTGTACATAGACACCAAGACACACTGACACTCAAATAGTTCTAGGATACTCACTGAATTCTCTCTCTCACTAGTACACACATCAACACTAAATTCACAGTATCAGTTAATGAGAACTGATACACCACATCAACCCTACACACTCAGGCAAAACACACAGAGAACATCCTGCACTGAACCACACTGAGACACAGGTATCCTGGGAATTATCTCTATCTCACACACAAGTCAGTACACACAACCTACACACAGGGATTTAGGTCTTGGCACACAAGCACAAAAGCTCTGGGACACCCAGGAAATAACATAGGGATACACAGTTGCACCTCACAGCAAATGACTGCTCACCCAGGCCATAACTGCACAGTTTGCTGACACAGGAAATATACACACTAAATTCTGATTCACTAATACTGCACACATCTCTTTCCCCTGCACACTGCCCTCTCTAACATCATACTGACACAGGCACACACAAACTAAACTGATACACACAACATACATATACAGTCACATATTAACACATAGATATTTTGATACTAAATTATACATAGTTAGAGAAACACACACAGAGACACGGGTAAACTCACACTGCACAGCACAGCAAACCAGCACTGATTTCTACACAAGTTATATTATGTATATAGTTTGATACATCAGCATATGCAGGGATTTAAATAAGTTAAATAGGTAAAACCCTAATGAACATATTCTCAAGCACCTGATGTGCTGAAATCAACTCTCATACACAATAACCCGACTGTGCACATAGTACACACCCGACTGTATAGGAAAATACCCCTACCTACTGTACAGTGAATGCCCCCAAATCAACCCTAAAATCGATATCTAACCTACACATAGGAGGGTGAAATCAGTCTATAATCAACCACCTAGGGTTAGGGTTCACGAAAATTAGGGAAAACTGCATGTTGGTCACCAAAATCCAATCCAAAACCCAAAAAATCGAACTACACAGCAAAGGTGGGTTCCTAATGGCCATTACCATCTGAAAACAGAAATTAAATGAATAAAAAATAGGGTTTTACCTGCAGGGAAGGTTTCTCCAAGGGAGTTCTTCTTCTCCAAGGCTTTTTGACCCAAGTTCCTTGCTTTCCTTGCTTGGAGGAGGAAGGTGGAAACCCTAGGGTTAGGATTTCGAAATCTGGAGGTGGGGAGATGGTTTTTCTCTTATGGAGGCTAGGGTTTCTTCTCTCTACATGAAGAATGGCTTCCCTTTTATATTAAAGCCCAGTTAGGGTTTCTAATGCATAGTCTAGGTTTAAACCTCCTGGCCCTCTCATGTAGAACCTAATTAACTCAGGTTTAGGCCTTCTAGGGTTTGAGGTCCAAACCTAAAATTAGAATTCTAGGGTTTCACAAGAACTGGTTTACAATTAGGGTTGACTCACTACGGTCTATTCTAATGAGTTCTAGAGTCTGACCTAAAACTAAACATCACTAACAATATATAATTAGTTTATAAAACTCAGCAATTTAATTTAATACATAATTATTTAAAATGGTGAAATTACATAAAAGCCCTTATATAGAAAAGTGGTAGTGACAAGTCTACCCTCCTAAAAGAAATTTCGTCCTCGAAATTGGACTGAACTAGAACAAGAGTGAATCTGAAAAAGAATTATACCTCAAGTCTGGAAGAGATACGGGTATTGCTCGCGCATCTCGTCGTCTCTCTCCCAGGTCGACTCCCCTGGAGAGTGATGTCTCCATGCTACACGAACCAAAGGAATAGTTTGGTTCCGCAACACCTTCTCTCTGCGGTCCAAGATCTCTACGGGCTGCTCGGGGTAGCTGAGCGTCGGACCAACCTGAATCTCCGAGTGGTCAAGTACGTGACTAGGGTCTGCCACGTACCGTCTCAGCTGCGACACGTGGAACACATCATGCACTCCCTCCAATGCAGGCGGCAAGTCCAGTCTATATGCCACTGCACCTACCCTTGCAAGAATACCAAAGGGTCCGATGTAGCGTGGGCTAAGCTTCCCGCCTCTGCCAAAACGAATCGTTCCACGCGTCGGAGAAATCCGTAGGAATACAAGATCGCCAACCTAAAACAAAATAGTCTCAATACGCAGTCTAAACAACAACACAAACCAGAAAATAATAATCTATACCTGAAACTCAAGGGGTCTACGATGGCTGTCGGCCCAATGCCGCTGTCTGTCCTGTGCCACTCGCAGTCTGTCTCTGATGAGTTTTACCTTTTCTGCTGCATCTACGACCATTTCTGGTCCTAGCAAGGCTCTCTCTCCAACGTCGTCCCACGATAGCGGTGTACGACACCTCCGTCCATAAAGAGCCTCAAATGGTGACATCTTGATGCTGGCCTGGTAGCTGTTATCGTAAGCGAACTCTACCAGGTGCAGATGATCCTCCCAAGAACCTCCGAGATCTATAACGCAAGTGCGTAGCATATCCTCGAGAGTCTGAATAGTCCATTCAGACTGCCCGTCTGTCTGGGGGTGATATGCGGTATTAAACTTGAGCTGAGTGCCCAAGCTAGCCTGCAGACTCCTCCAGAAGTGGGAAGTGAAACGACTATCCCGATCTGAGACAATGCTCACAGGAACTCCATGAAGCCTAACAATCTGTCGCACGTACATCTCTGCTAGCTTCTCTGTCGACGTGCCCACCTTGAAAGGTAAGAAATGGGCTGATTTGGTCAACCTGTCCACGATGACCCAAATCGCGTCCTTCCCTCCTGGAGAACGTGGAAGCCCTGAAACGAAATCCATGGTCACATGCTCCCATTTCCATTCTGGAATCGGTAAAGGTTGAAGCAAACCACCTGGCCTCTGCAGGTCTGTCTTTACCTGCTGGCACACTAGACACCGGGATACGAAGCGTGCTACCTCGCGCTTCATTCCAAACCACCATACGTGCTCCCTCAAGTCTCGATACATCTTGTTGGCACCGGGATGCATCGAGTACTGAGAGCGGTGTGCCTCCTGTAAAACCTTCTCGCGTAGCTCCCCGTTTGGCACACATATCCTTGTGCCGTGCCGTAGAGAACCATCATCTGCGATAGTAAAGTCGTCCGATAATTCCATCTGAATCTGTGCTCTGATACTCCTCAGAGTCTCATCATCGTACTGCGCAGCTCTGATCCTGTCCATCAGCTCGGACTGTATCTGCAATCCCCATATCTGAATCTCAGTACCGGGAACTAACACCTCAATCTCCAAGCTTTCCAGATCAGCCAACAAATGCCTATCTGTCGTCAAGTACATAGCCATCGGATACCTGCTCAAGGCATCGGCGACTACGTTGGCCTTCCCTGGATGGTACTGCAATGAGATGTCAAAGTCCTTCATCAACTCTAACCACCTCCTCTGCCTCATGTTCAGCTCCTTCTGTGTGAATACGTACTTCAAGCTCTTGTGGTCTGTGAAGATCTCCACACGCTCTCCGTACAGATAATGCTTCCACAGCTTTAGAGCGAAGATAACTGCTGCCAACTCCAAATCATGGGTGGGATAGTTCTTTTCATGAGGGCGTAACTGCCTGGAAGCATAGGCAATTACCTTTCCGTGCTACTGAAGAACACATCCCAGACCCTTCCCTGAAGCATCACTGTAGATGGTAAAACCACCTATCCCTGCTGGCAACGTCAAAACTGGAGTTGTTGTCAACCTCTTCTTTAGTTCATCAAATGCAGCCTGGCACTCCTCCGTCCAGACAAAATCTACATCTTTCCTAGTCAATCTGGTCATCGGCGCTGCAATCTTGGAGAAGTCTTGTACAAACCTCCTGTAGTATCCTGCTAGCCCTAGAAAACTCCTGATCTCAGCTACCGAACTGGGGGTAGCCCACGACTCCACTGCCTCGATCTTCTTTGGGTTTACCGAGATTCCGTCACCCGATACCACATGCCCAAGAAATTTGACCTTGTCAAGGAAGAATTCACACTTAGAGAGTTTCCCGTACAGCTTCTCCCTCCTGAGAGTCTCTAAGACCAATCTCAGGTGCTCTTCGTGCTCCTCCGGTGTCTTGGAATACACAAGAATATCGTCGATGAACACCACCACAAACTTGTCAAGGTACTGGTGGAACACCTTGTTCATCAGGTTCATGAATACTGCCGGTGCATTGGTTAAACCAAATGGCATCACCATGAACTCAAACTGGCCGTATCTGGTCCGAAAAGCTGTCTTCGGTGTGTCTTCTTTCTTCACCTTCACCTGGTGATAGCATGACCTCAAATCTATCTTTGAAAACACCCTCGCCCCGCTCAACTGATCGAAAAGATCATCTATCCTCGGCAGCGGGTACTTGTTCTTGATAGTGATATTGTTCAAAGCTCTATAATCAATGCACATGCGCACCGTGCCGTCCTTCTTCGGTACGAACAATACCGGAGCTCCCCATGGTGATAAACTGGATTTGATGAAGCCTTTGTCCTGCAGCTCCTCAACTTGCTTCTTCAGTTCTGCCAGCTCGCTGTTGTTGACTCTATAGACATATTATGAAATGGGCTCCGCTCCTGGAACCAAGTCTATAGAGAATTCAACATCTCTGTCTGGCGGTAAGCCTGGCAACTCTTCTGGAAATACATCCAGGAACTCCGCTATCACAGGATATGGCAACTCCTCTTCTTCTGCCCTGGCTCCGTAAAATGTGCTCCTGCTCTGTTCCGCTGCTCCTCTGACGACCTCAAACTCCTGCTCTCCTGGTGGTCTAAATAATACTCTGCCTCTATGACAATCTATAGTAGCATGATGCTTACTCAACCAGTCCATTCCGTGCATGATATCGTACCCCGGAAGTGGCATGACAAGTAAGCTCACACTCAACTCTCGGCCTCCTACTGACACCCTCCGGTTCTTACAGTGATCACGGACTAGGATAATACCTCCACCAGTCGTGATCTTGCAAGTCCTAGCTAATGGTTCTATGTCTAAATGATGTCGAAGTGCATATGATACAGACACAAAACTATGGGAAGCGCCAGAGTCGAATAAGGTAAATATAGGAATACAATCGAGAAGAACCGAACCTGTGATCAAGTCTCCTGCTGGCTCGATCTCCTCGACTGCCATGGCGTATGCTCGCCCCTGGGGTGCACCTCTCTGCTGCTGATGATGGGTGAACTTCTGATGTTGCGGTGGAAGTGGTCCCCTCTGTTGTTGGCCTCCTGGTACGGTAGGTACCCTGTCTGATCCTCTCTGGGCGGCTGCTCCATCCTGACCTGGACGAAAGGTAGGATAATCCTTCAGCTGGTGTGTCGTCGATCCGCAGGATAGACATGAGCCCAATCTTTTCCTGCAGATATCTCTAGTATGTCCCATCTTCCCGCAGTACGCATACTGGATAGCGGGCTGGTTCTGTCTCTGTTGCTGCTGTTGGGCCTACCCTCGGGCTGGTGCCTGATGTTGCTGCTGAAAGGTTCTCTGTTGTTGCTGCTGAAAGTGTGGACGCTTGCCCGGTCCCGTACTACTGTTTGCTCCTCCGGAACCATCGCGTCCCCTATTGGGCCTGAGGCCCAAGTCGTCCTCGGCTACTTGGGCATCCATCAATATGCCCTCGTAGGTAGCTGTGCGACGTCCCGACGTGCGAGACTTGATCTTCCTTGTCAGCCCCTTTCTGAATTTCCGGGCCCTGTCCCCCGAATCTCTAATCATCGATGGCACGAAGCGGCTCAGACAGGAAAACTCCGCGGCATACTCGTCGAAGGACGAGCTCCCCTGGGCTAAGTCATGGAACTGACTCTCCAAAGCTCCCAGGGCGACATCAGGAAAGAACTTTTCTTTGAAGAGCTCCTTGAAAGCTTCCCAAGTGAGTCCCCTGGGCAAGAGTCTCGGCTCTGTGCGAAACCATGTCAAGGCAATATCGAACATCTGGCTGCCTGCGGCCTCGATCTGGAGCACCTCTGGAAGCTGCGCCAAGCGCAAGTTCCTCTCGATGTCCTCTAGCCAATCATCGGCGTAGAGTATCCCTTCTGTCCCCTTGAATTCCCGAGGCATCATCCTCTTGAAATCCACAATGGTGCCCGGCCTCTGGTGGTGCTGATCAGGACGCTGCTGCGGCTGAGTGACTCTCTCCACAGCCTGGAGAGCCACTTGGTGAGCATTCTCCATGTTCACCCTCATCATCTCTGTCTGAGCCTGATGTGCCTCAGCCTGCACTCTCTGGGCCTCTGCCGACGTCCTCTGGGCATCGACCATGCCTTGAATCAAGGCGAACATCTGTGCCCCATCGACAGGCACGCCTCCTGGATGCTGAACTGGTGGTGGTGGTGCCGTCGTAGCTGGGAGGACCCTCTGAACTGGTGGTGGAGGACCCCCGAATGCTGCAGACACTCCTACATGTACTGGAGATGTAGGAGGTGCTGCGAATGTCTGTCCGGCAGGGCGAGAGGTGGCAGACCTCTCTGAATCTGCTGCTCCGAGTCTCTGGGACCTTCTTGGCGGCATCCTGAAGACAGATCAAAAGATTTAATTAAGGCAATAGATACGATATCATCAAGGAAGGACAATAATTTCTAAAGGAAAAATCATTAAGAGTAGTATCATAAGAATCAGAATTCCCAAATTGTGATTGAGCATATCATCGGCCTAATTCTTATTTCCTAAAACAGGCTCGTAGTAATACTCTAAGCGAGCACCACTACGATATCGCTCTAATGTGAATCTAAGACTAGACTACTGACCTGCATGGGCCACCACTAAAACGTGTCACGACCCGCACCCAGAATTTGGGCATGAGTCGTGGGTACGTCCAGCCTACGCCGCAGCATCAGCGGTAGAATGCTGTCTAGGTCTAAACATAATATATTCTGTCAATAATCTCAACTCCGTACGGAGGACAATGATAATAATCCACAGTTCTATGATATACTCAATCACAAGCTAATAGAAATCATAGCACGATGAGAATAGAAAAGAGTTCTAATAAAAACCAACCACAATAATCCAACTCAAATCCTGGGTCTAAATGACCTCACAAAGTCACAAATAATAAATACATCTCAGTCTCAGTCTAAAACAATAATGCAGAAAAAGTAGTCTTAGAGCAGCCAGGTATGTTCTCCTCTAGGCTAGGCAACTCCTCTGGGGTTTCTGGAGTGAAATCACCCTCTAATCCTGGGCCGTAATGAGTGGGGCAAAGATCCTCCAGGTCCTCTGAAAAATATTATCCAGTCAGGATTGGAGCGAAGCACAAGCACTAACAGCAGTTTCATTAAATTGACAAAATCTATAAACAGTGTAAGAGATACAAGATGGAAATAAATACTGAAAATGAGAAGTACAGGAGAAATAAAATAGGCAACAGAGCATCTAGCAATGAACAATAAATAGTGAATGCTAGAACAATGAATCTGAATAAAGATAAACATCTAACTAAGTGTTTAAAATATTAGTTTATTATGTGATCGGCTTGGGACTAGATCAGACTGGTTATATAAGATTAACTATGATTCTTGTAGGTCAGGCTAACCATATGGTTAGCTATGATGCATGTAGTGGTCAGGTTAACCATATATAACAGCTATGATGCATGAAAGATGGTCAGGCCGCACCCAACGTGAGAAGTGGGGTGAGCTATGATGCATGTAAAGGATTTGGATTTGATCACATAATCTACTAATAGTTCCCCATCCCCAGCTAGCACGGTGGATTCCAATCACGACTCCTCATGATGGGGATCTAGGGTGCTAACTCGTGTATCCACAGTGTCGGAATCAAGTATGTAATACACTACAATTTATAGAAGTAATCAACAATGAAAACTGTCAGAGAATGTACTCGCCTGTGGTCCTGAGCAAGGTGTGAGGATCGAGGTCCACACTGAAATCACAATCACCTAAAAATATCAAATATTCATGTCAAAAGTGTTTTGAAAAGGCTACATGCATACCTAGTTCTATGCTAGGTACAGGGTCCTTTCTAGGTCTATGCAAGGTTAGTTAGGTCAACACTAGACTAACTATTAGTCTACATTAGTTAATACCTAACTAATACTACTAATACTAACAATATTTACTATACTAGATGTTATTAATCATATCACTGACTCATATACTATGGTACTAAGTTATTACTTAACCATATCACACTTACCCTGATAATTTAGTATTACACACCCCCATGTATCAATACCTTAAGGACTGACACACACTTTACCTCTTGTTTCCTTACTGTACACCTAGCTTCACTAAACCTTAGCTCCCCAAACCATCTTACTAACTGTCACTACTGAGCATAGTACTCCTACTACCAACTGAGTACAATATTTCTCTCTACCTACTGTAACTGAGAGCACCTCCCTTATCTATCACTTGGTGAAATTTGCCACTACACACACACATATTATTTCACAGGTTCAGTCTGAACTACACACTTAGACATACTAGGACTAACATGTTGATACACACAGACACTAGTAGGCACTGCTATATACACAAATAACACAGACACACCTAAGACCTAGACACTCTGATACAAGAACATACACTGCACACTCTGAACTCACAGGTTTTACACACTGGCATAGGGGTTCTCACAATCAGTTCACATTCTCTCATAGGCTTAAACTCAATCATCAAAACCCAATACACTTGATACCCTCAGCCATACTCACACAGGTATCAACTGAGACTAGGTTTTCAGTCATCTCACACTGCACTTACTGACACCAATCACTACACTTACACACAGAAACTGAAACTCTACAATGATACTGAACACTAAGACACAACCAAAATAGGGACACTCTTAAAACAGGGTCACACATACACTAGTTACATAGACACTGCTCCCTCTCACAATAACACACACACAGAGATTTCCTATCTACTGATACCCATAGGAAATACACTAGTAGACACTGACTAATTCCTAGCTACCCTTCAACACACAGTTTATACAGGTCTGGACACAGGTTCTAGTTATACACACTATACACACAACCTACACAGAATTTTGCACACAGTCACATATAGGTCCTGAGTTCTCACTGCTCTCATACTGACTTCTGGAACACACACCCTACCACAGGTTCATATAAGGATACACACACACATTCACATGCAGGTATTAACACTGATACATAAGCAACTACACACACTGCTGTACATAGACACCAAGACACACTGACACTCAAATAGTTCTAGGATACTCACTGAATTCTCTCTCTCACTAGTACACACATCAACACTGAATTCACAGTATCAGTTAATGAGAACTGATACACCACATCAACCCTACACACTCAGGCAAAACACACAGAGAACATCCTGCACTGAACCACACTGAGACACAGGTATCCTGGGAATTATCTCTATCTCACACACAAGTCAGTACACACAACCTACACACAGGGATTTAGGTCTTGGCACACAAGCACAAAAGCTCTGGGACACCCAGGAAATAACATAGGGATACACAGTTGCACCTCACAGCAAATGACTGCTCACCCAGGCCATAACTGCACAGTTTGCTGACACAGGAAATATACACACTAAATTTTGATTCACTAATACTGCACACATCTCTTTCCCCTGCACACTTCCCTCTCTAACATCATACTGACACAGGCACACACAAACTAAACTGATACACACAACATACATATACAGTCACATATTAACACATAGATATTTTGATACTAAATTATACATAGTTAGAGAAACATACACAGAGACACGGGTAAACTCACACTGCACAGCACAGCAAACCAGCACTGATTTCTACACAAGTTATATTATGTATATAGTTTGATACATCAGCATATGTAGGGATTTAAATACGTTAAATAGGTAAAACCCTAATGAACATATTCTCAAGCACCTGATGTGCTGAAATCAACTCTCATACACAATAACCCGACTGTGCACATAGTACACACCCGACTGTACAGGAAAATACCCCTACCTACTGTACAGTGAATGCCCCTAAATCAACCCTAAAATCGATATCTAACCTACACATAGGAGGGTGAAATCAGTCTATAATCAACCACCTAGGGTTAGGGTTCACGAAAATTAGGGAAAACCCCATGTTGGTCACCAAAACCCAATCCAAAACCCAAAAAATCGAACTACACAGCAAGGGTGGGTTCCTAATGGCCATTACCATCTGAAAACAGAAATTAAATGAATAAAAAATAGGGTTTTACCTGCAGGGAAGGTTTCTCCAAGGGAGTTCTTCTTCTCCAAGGCTTTTTGACCCAAGTTCCTTGCTTTCCATGCTTGGAGGAGGAAGGTGGAAACCCTAGGGTTAGGATTTTGAAATCTGGAGGTGGGGAGATGGTTTTTCTCTTGTGGAGGCTAGGGTTTCTTCTCTCTACATGAAGAATGGCTTCCATTTTATATTAAAGCCCGGTTAGGGTTTCTAATGCATAGTCTAGGTTTAAACCCCCTGGCCCTCTCATGTAGAACCTAATTAACTCAGGTTTAGGCCTTCTCGGGTTTGGGGTCCAAACCTAAAATTAGAATTCTAGGGTTTCACTAGAACTGGTTTACAATTAGGGTTGACTCACTACGGTCTGTTCTAATGAGTTCTAGGGTTTGACCTAAAACTAAACATCACTAACAATATATAATTAGTTTATAAAACTCAGCAATTTAATTTAATACATAATTATTTAAAATGGTGAAATTACACAAAAGCCCTTATATAGAAAAGTGGTAGTGACACTAGCAGAGTACCGAAGGAGTGATCCATTGCTCGTATATAGAGCAGAAATGGTTTTTCCATGACTGGAGCTATCAATACAGGAGGACTCATGAGGTATTCCTTGATGTCACCGAATGCGCGATGGCATTCTTCGTTTTAAACAAATGAGACTCCCTTCTTCATGAGTTGCGTGAACGGTTAACAGGATCCAGAGAGGTTTGATATCAATCTCCTGATATAGGCCAGTCTTCCTTGAAGGCTATAAACTTCTCTGAGGTTCTTCGGTGGGCGCATTTCAAGGGTAGCTTTGGTCTTGTCAGGGTCTACATGGATACCCCTTGAAGTTAGGATGAAACCTAGGAATTTGCCGCTGGGGATCCCTAGGAAAGATTTGGTAGGGTTCATATTGAGCTGGTGCATATGCATGAGGTCGAACACAGTCTTCAAATCCCTGAGGTTATAATCTTTGGAGCGACTCTTGACGGTGATGTCATCGACGTAACACTCGACCGTCTTGCGTATATACTCACGGTAGATGGTGCTCATAGCTCGCTAGTATGTAGCACCCATATTCTTCAGACCAAAGGTCATGACTGTGTAGCAGTATACTCCTATCGGCATTTGGAACGATGTATGCTTCTGATCGTCATGAGATATCTTGATTTGATTGTAGCTTGAGAATCTGTCCATGAAGGACATACACTCGAAGCCATAGGTGTTGTCGATTATTATATCTATTATCGAAAGGGAAAATTCATCCTTAGGGCAGGCCGCATTTAGATCACGGAAGTCAATACAGATCCAAATCTTTTTATTCTTTTTGACCATGGGCACAATATTGGCTACCCAATATAGATGTTATTCTTCGCGGATGAAATTACGGGCTATCAATTTATTGACTTCAGCTTCGAAGGCGTTCATAATGTCCGGCCAAAACCGCCGTTGCTACTGCTTAACAATCTTAGAGCTCGGCGAGATATTAAGCTTGTTAACCGTGATTTGGGGATCCAGTCCCAGCATATCTTCGTATCTCTAGGAAAAGACATCAATGTATTCCTTGACGAGCTTTAGTAGGGATTTTCGATCCTCACCAGTAAGACTCTTGCTGATGAATATAGGTTTATGGGAGGATTCGTCACCCAGATTGACTTGTACGACTTCGTCCATGGTAGGAGGTTCTCGTTGTTCGAACCGTATCTCACATTGTGCGTCTAGGCGTTGGGCCCATGGTTCTACTTCAAAGAGTTATGATGGATCATTATCGTCTTCCTCGGGGTCAGCTGACACCATGTTTGCTTGAGCATCTCTTCGATACTGACGTCGGAGTCTCAAGAAGGAGACTCTGAAGAGTGAGAGTGTAACTCATCTTCTTCATCCGAGCCTTCAGAGGTTGTGGGAGGCATAACGTACCCTAAGCTATGCTTGATCTTGTGGTAGTAATCCTCAGGTTTGCCTGCCAGAGTGGTGAGGCACAAGGACAACGTCGACCTTTATCGTAATTTAGACCTCGATTACTTTTAAGATCATAACCCATCTTCGGGATGAGGTGTTTGGCTTGACCACTGAACCGGTAGAGTTATATTTTGCTGGTATCTGGTTTTGGCTCTTGTTCCTCCTTGATGAATGACTTGGGACATTCAACCCTGCTAAAGATGATAGATTTATCTTCCCTCCACCATGCTGGAACCGTGAAATAAGAACCTTATCTAAGGAGGATTTGGTTTACTTCACAGTAGTAGTCACCTGTGTCTACATGTGTATGCCTAGACCATGCTCCCTAGAATATAATGTGCTTATGTGTGCAACTTTAGAGTAGTTCAAAGATAGCCTTTATTCACAAAATAAGGTATCTTTTCTCTAGGAATTATATCTTCCAGAGAAGGGACATTTGCATGAGCAACTATGTACTCCTCCAGCTCATCTTTCTCGAGATCTACCCCAGTGCGAGCGACAAATTTGGAGATTTTCAGCGCAGCTTTACTACCAGAGGTTCAGACATGGTAGGAGGCAGCGGAGCATCCTTCGGAGGTCAACTCGGACTATGAAGGTGGTGGATGGCGGTGGAGCATCCTTCAGAGGTTGATCCATCCTACTAAGAAGGACGACCAGAGGTCCGGGTGCCTTTATGTGCAGTTTTACGATGATGGTAGAGATTGTGTCAGGAGCGCGTGCCTTTAGACGGACTCTCAAGGGCTCTTCTAGTGTTATCCCAGCCTCTGCCTCATCATCTGTGTCATTGCCACCTTTATTTTGGTAAACCTATTTATAAATAATCGAATCGGAGTAATAGTCTTCGATCCCTTTGAATGGATCGATATCCATAAACTCTATTTTGACCGTGCCGTATTCGTCAACGTACTTCTGGCACTGGTGTAGGGTCGATAGCACGATCATGAATTCATTTCTCCATGGGTGTTTGAGAAAGACATATTAGGATACATATACGTCAATGACATAGCACGTGACCTCCGTTTTTAAGTTGTCGATTTGACATTTTAGGCAAATCTTGCCCAGAAGGTAGCTCCTGTGTGTGTTGAAGCCAGTGATGGCAGTATTGGTGACTGCCAGGCGATGCATCAGAATGCCCAAGATTTGAAGAAGACTCCACAGGATGATGATGATTGATGAAATGGGATCTATGTGCATCTGGTCTACCTTGATGGCACCAAGGTACCCTATGTAGAGTTGTTTCAACCCCTGGGATATATCTTTGCATATCGATTTATCGAAACGAGTATCATTCTGCTTGGACTTATCCGATGGCGGAGGCTGGGATGGACCCGGATCAGTAGAGGTCGGCATGATAGTCAGGAGTATACCATCATCAGGGGCATTATATTCACACTGGTAAGTCAAGCATGACCTCGTTGCTCTTGTTATAGTTTTCTCAGATGGGAGAGAAACCGTGTAGAAGGACTTGGACTTCATGTCCTTAGACTTGGTGGCAGAAGGTATTGTCTGCTGCATCAATCTGGAGCAAGATCGGGGTAAACCTACATGACCTTCCCACGTGGTATGGTGACAGGTATCAACCTGGCCATTTGGTCATGAGGTGGCGGAAGATTAATGACCTCCATCGTTGCTCGAGAAATTAGAGTAACCCCATCCCGGGCTTCTCTTGCCCGAAAGTTGCCGAACTGGAGCGATACCATGTTAGCGACAACCGTCTTCTCATCAATATCCAAGGTGTGAGACTTGGTGTCGATCAGGCACTGGATGTACTGCTTCAGTGTGTAGCAGTCCTGCGTCGCATGATGGACGTAACGATGGTATTGGCAGTACTTTGGATTATTCTCCTCGGCTGCCTCAACAGGGCATCGGACATCAAGGAGCCGAAGCTTACCACCCTTCTTTAGTACGTCAAAGATGGGCATCACATCATCATCTTTGAAGAAGTAAGTCTCCTTGGGCTTTGGAACCTTAATCGGCTTTTGCTCGGACTTCTTGGTTAAGTTGGCCACCAAGGTCTGCCTCCATTTTCTATCGTGGCTGTTGTTGCCGTTGTTGTTGTTGTTAGGACATTTTCCCCTATCATCGATGACATGGATCTATATTCCCAAAAGCCGGGCACCCTTGACCTTCTTCTCAGCGCTGACAACGCTTATGATGAACGCCGTGGGCATAGTACTAATATTGTAACTTGAGGTGAGATGAGAGGAAGGGGCGGGTTCAACTGTGTTCTGTTACAGTGGGATTCGTTGATGTCTTCTTTGGAGTATCAGTATATATTTCAGTTGGGAAAAAATCAGATACAGTGAGATGCTGCTCTATGGCTAAGTATGGCAACTGCAGTAGTCGGTACTTGTATTATATGGGATTGTTAATATGGGAGTATTTGAGGGGTGGGTTTATGAAGTCAGTGTGTGTGTTGTCTAGGTGGAGGAAACTGATACTTTGTATCAGTATTGGTGTTAGTTTCAGTTAGAGAGTGAGTGAGTTAGTATTTTGATATTAGTAAATATATAACTATTACCCTTTAGTATCAGTTAGTATAGGTATTATGGTAAGTATTAGTTAGTTCAGTGTAATACTTGATATCAATTAAGGTGTATGTTATATATATATATATATATATGTGTGTGTGTGTGTGTGTGTGTGTGTGTGTGTGTGTTAGTTAATATATATGTTAGTTAGCATCAGTTATTAGAGTATCAGTAGCATATAATTGATATCAGTTAGTATATGATTACCTTAGTTATTAGTTAGTATAGGAGTAGAAGTAGTAAGTTAGTAATTAGTTATCAGTCAGTATTATTTGCATATGTCAGTTAAAATAAGTCAAGTGAGTTAGTGTATATAGTGTACTTGGGTATCAGTGGTTACGAGTAAGATGTAGTAGTTAGAGAGCTAAGGGAAATCAGTCATGTGCACATTAGTGCAATGGTGTTCCCAGGTAGGTATCAGTTAAGTATCAGAAAATGTGATAAGTGTAAGGGTGTTGTGCAGTGTGCAACTGTGAACATGGGCTTGGATGTTCATCAGTTAGGAGAAGAGGTAACAGATGTTCAATGCAGAGTATTAGTGTGTCTAGTGTTCAGTTGTGTGTGGAAGTTAGCAGTAGGTAAGAAAGGGTTAAGTGTGTGTGCAATTGTGTAGGTTGGTTGAGGTGTTAGAGGGAAATGTCAGTGCAGAGTTCTTGCACTCAGATGCAGTATGTATGGCCCGCATTTGTGAATCAATGCAAGGGCAAGTGTGTGTGTGCCTATGTACATAGAATGAAGGGTATGTGACTGTGAGCTGTGTTGGGTAAGGTATTTACATATGCTAAGATAATATCATAGATACAAGGTATTACTATTAGATAATAAGTTAGTTGATAGATATTATAAGATATTGGCGAAAAGGGATCTATATAGTATAATATTTGAGATATGGTATCCTACTTTAGTAGGTAAATACTAGTAGTACCTAGTATAGCTAATATTAACTAGTATTAGCTATGCATTAGCCAATATAGACTAGTATACCTTAATATGACAAAGACACCTAGAGATAAACTAGTACAATCTAGTATTAGCTTGTATAGACTAATATAACCAAGTTATTGACCTAGTGGGCCTAGTTAACCTTATATAGACCTATTAATGGCCTAGAATATCATATTTAGTGCATTTATAACTTGTTATCATTCTTTTCATCCATTTGACATGCCATTCATATATAGGTGTGTGTGCGACATCAGCTCGAACACCGAGTTACATCTTTTGCTCAGGACCAGAGGCAAGCACATATCTCTGTTAGTTTTTATTTTATGATAGTGTATATATCACATATTCTAGAACTGTATACTTGATTCTAACATAGTGGTTACACGGACTGGTACTATATGGATCATGTCGGGAGATGTTATCCCCTTACTGTATTCAGCGGGTACTTCTTGAAATATATTTCATCGTGTGCATCGGGTATTGATTATCATGTATTTTGTGTTCATACACTGTCTCATATATAGTGTGCCTATATTACTTGTGTTCATAATATGTCGTGATCGGATCCATGAGTAT
Organism: Iris macrosiphon; assembly: GCA_036927795.1. Classification (NCBI taxonomy): domain Eukaryota; kingdom Viridiplantae; phylum Streptophyta; class Magnoliopsida; order Asparagales; family Iridaceae; genus Iris; species Iris macrosiphon. The sequence goes on from JAYESA010000013.1 coordinate 111,407,217, forward strand.
TGGTTGGGGACGGGGGAGTAAGAGTTGGTTATGTGATCAAAGCCCTAGTGTATTCGTGTATATATTGATTACACATCACACGTTTAATCAAGTTACCTTTTTGTATTCATGTTCAACCTAAACCGATCACATAACGAACTTGTACTCTAAGGAATATTAGCTACTATTAGCTAGTATTATATATTTCTATTACTTGAAATTATTTTATGTTGCTTGTTCTTTCCTTCCAGCACTTTATATGCTTATTCCAGATCATTTTCATTTCTTAGTTACTGGCATGTCTTGTATTATTTTTCTATTACCTGTCATATGTGCTCTACTATGAACTACTTTCAAAGTTTTGTACTTTACTTCAATCCTGATTGGATATATTTTTTAGATGATTGGCTACAAGAGATGTGTCCCACTTACTATAGGCCACAAGATGGTGAGCCAGCAAGGTTAGTCCCTTAGATCAGGAGAATATAGTGCTAGATATGGATGAGACTTAGATATTGCCATTTATATTATTTATGACTCATTTAGACATTGGCATGTATTATGATTTGAGACTATTGTGAAGAGATTAGAAGTTGGACTTGGACTTGAGATTGTATTGTGACTTTATATTTCTTTCTTCCATTCCACATCGTTCCTTTATCTTCCTTTAGTTTTATATTATGATTGAGTATTGTTTATCATTATCATATTATCATATTGTCCTCTAATTGGAGTTAAGATGACATGAAAGGTACCTTATTTATATTGTGTGAGATGTATAGATAGTTATTTTGACCTAGAATAGTATTCTATCACCGATGCTGTGGCGTAGGCTGGGCCTTGGTCACGTACTTGTACCCTCATCCTGGGTGCGGGTCATGACATCTATAATGGATCGCCACTTACCTTTGTCGGCCTTTAATATGGTGTCCCTCCCAAGGAAGATGCTGGGTGCCCTAACCCCAGACCAAAAGGGGGCCCAAGTCGATCGTATTCGTTTTAACTCTAAATTGAAGAGAGAAGCAGTGACTAAGGAATCGTTTTCCCATTCTTCTCGCAGGTTGGAACCTGGTGCTTTCATGAGTACGATAGGGCCGAATTTTTGTATCTACAGAGCTGACACTTTTTAGAACCAGCTTGCAAATAAGGGGTCATATCCCAAGGAAAAAATATGCTTGCTCAACTGGGTGCATCATTCGTCTTCTTGTGCTAATTTGACCCTATGGGTGCTAGGGAAGTATGTGCATCCCGTGAAGGAGGCCAAACTCTATTACACCATAATGGGTTCCTATTACGGTTTGGAGAAGAACACAAAGTTGTTCGTGGCTTTGACCGAGATGTACAACTGTCACACCGAAAACTTCTTTACTCCTAGTGGGGAGATGGGACTTGCCCTCCACGAGATGTACGATATTTCATGATTGCCTTGGGGCAACGAGTCATATATAGAGTACACGCCTGATAATGAGGAATTTGAGGATTTAGAGAAACAATATTCGAGATTTCTCGTTGTGTACCGGGAATTGTTGTGCCATCATAGCACTAGCCAGCAAATTTTGAATAGAAGGACAAGAGCACAGAGGGGACGTTACCCTATACCAAGGCCTAGACCCATTACCTCTTAATTATTAAAGCTTCATATCGAGTCATCGTTTGTAGCCCTCAAACCCCGAGTAGTGTCGATGACCTAGTGTACGGTACTAAGAGAACGACCACATCTGGTGAGGAGTTTGGTAGAACACTGTCTAGGTCTCAAATATACTAAACCTAACTTACAACCTGTCAATGATATCAACTCCATACGGAGGATAATAAAATAAACATCTCTCAAAATCTCATAATATATACTCAATCACAATAGCTATAAGGATATAAATGGCACGATAAAAGATAAGAAAGAATGACATCGTCAAACACAATGTCTCAAAACAGAGATAAACTACAGTCTAGCTGTCCAACATAAAAGTCTTCACAAGTCTCAATTTAAACTTAACATAAGTCTCAACATAAACTAAAATAGATAAAATAAATACTGTCTAGATAGCTGCAGGTAGTGTCTCCTCTAATGGAATAGACTTCTCTAAGATCTCTGGTGTATAGTCTGCATCTATACCTAGTCCATAATGTGTAGGACAGAAGTCCTCAAGATCCTCTGGAATAATATATCCAGTCAGGACTGGAGTGAAGTAAAAGCACTAACAGCAGTTCCACATATATTGACAAAAATAATAATAAAGTGTAAAGAAATACAAGATGTATATAAATACTGTAAATAAGAAATACTGGAGATAATAAAATACTGGAAATATAAATACTGGAGCATATCATCATTAATGGTATACTAGCAATGAATAGAACACAAGTGCATGCTAGAACAATAAACTGGAATATAAGTGAATACTAGAACAATAACTAGAGCATAGTGAAATTCTAGATCAATAAACTAGAGATACATGTATAGAATATCAAACTAAGTGTGTGAAACATCAACATATAATGTGATCAGCTTGGGACTGATCATCCTTGTTACATATGATTAGCTATGATTCATGTAAGGTCAAGCTAACCATCTGGATAGCTATGATGTGAGCAATAGTCAGGCTAATCACATTTAACAGGCTATGAGGTATGTAATGGTCAGGCTGCACCAACATGAGGTGTGGGTGAGCTATGATGCATGTAGAGTTGGGTATGATCACATAAGCTACTAATATCTCGCCGTCCCCAGCTAGCACGATGGATTCCAAATCACGACTCCTCGTGATCGGTCTCGATGATGCCAACTCGTGTATACATAGTGTCAGAATCATGTATGCCATAGAACTAGAATCATAGAGACAATCAACATAATGAAAACAGTCAGAGAATGTACTCACTTGTGGTCCTCTGCTGGAAATACCAATGTCCTATTTTTGAGGTCTTGTCTGAATAATCCAACAGTCATATAGACATCATTTAATAATAATATTGTATCAGTCGATACTCTAACATACACTGTCACGACCCGTACCCGGAATTTGGGCATGAGTCGTGGGTACGTCCAGCCTACGCCGCAGCATCGGCGGTAGAACGCTGTCTAGGTCTCAACATATAATATCCTGTCAATAGTCTCAACTTCGCACGGAGGACAATGATAAATAATCCACAGTTCTATGATATACTCAATCACAAGCTATAAGAAGTAATGGCACGATGAGAATAGAAAAGAGTTCTAAATAAACCAACCACAATAATCCAACTCAAATCCTGGTCTAGATGACCTCACAAAGTCACAAAATAATAAATACATCTCAGTCTCAGTCTAAAACAATAAATGCAGAAAAATAATCTAAGAACAGCCAGGTACGTTCTCCTCTAGGATAGGCAACTCCTCTAGGGTTTCTGGAGTGAAATCACCCTCTAATCCTGGGCCATAATGAGTGGGGCAAAGATCCTCCAAGTCCTCTGAAAAATGTTATCCAGTCAGGATTGGAGCGAAGCACAAGCACTAACAGCAGTTTCATTAAATTGACAAAATCTATAAACAGTGTAAGAAATACAAGATGGAAAATAATGCTGGAAATGTAAAGTACTGGAGAAAATGGAAATAGACAATAGAGCATCTAGCAATGAACAATAAATAGTGAATGCTAGACAATAAATAGTGAATGCTGGAACAGGTGAATCTGAATAAAGTATAAGCATCTAGCTAAGTGTTTGAAATATTAGTTTATTATGTGATCGGCTTGGGACTGGATCAGGCTGGTTATATATGATTAACTATGATTCTTGTAGGTCAGGCTAACCATATGGTTAGCTATGATGCATGTAGTGGTCAGGTTAATCATATATAACAGCTATGATGCATGAAAGATGGTCAGGCCGCACCCAACGTGAGAAGTGGGGTGAGCTATGATTCATGTAAAGGATTTGGATATGATCACATAATCTACTAATAGTTCCCCATCCCCCAGCTAGCACGATGGATGCCAATCACGACTCCTCATGATGGGGATCTAGGGTGCTAACCCGTGTATCCATAGTGTCGGAATCGAGTATGTAATACAACTGCATTATAGAAATAATCAACAATGAAAACTGTCAGAGAATGTACTCGCCTGTGGTCCTGAGCAAAGTGTGGGGATCAATGTCCAAAGTGGGATCACAATGACCTATATATAAGATATCAAGGTTAAAAATGGTGTTTCGAATGATAAAAGTGATTAGCTAAGTTGAAATGGGGTGTTAGGCCATTTCTAGGTCTATACTAGGTGTTACTAAGTCAACTCTAGGTTTTTGGTCAATACTAGTTAATACCTTGCTTCTAGGTTCATACTAGCTATTGTTAACTAGTACAAGTTAAATACACTATATTATATGTTCTATACTTACAATATAGACTCTATATAATTACTATATCTAATATCTTAGCTATACTTATTATATCACTCTAATATCTCTCATAACCCAATTAATCTTGAATACCTTGACCAATAACATATACCTTAGTATCTCATCAAACCTATACCAATACCTTACCAACACTATTACCCATATCTTATACTTTAGCCAAACCTATCACCCACACACACAACACAGATACCACACATATAACTGAGAACACTCACTATACTGATACTTAGATACTCCTGCACCTTAGTACCAATAGGATACTTACCCATAGTCATTCACTCTTGAATATCACTCAAAGACCAACACAAAATACTGCACACACAGCTATCTAACTCACACACTCATCCTGGCACAGTTTCTAAACTCATAACAGAACTGAAACTCACATAGTTATGCCTCTACCTCACTGCACACACACAAGCCACACAGCTCACTGAAATCTGATACACTACAAAACTGCTACTCACTAACACAGAGTCCCACACCCATACTGCACACATCCAATTCACAGCCATACTCACTGATTATTGAATCACAATATCAGTTAATGAGAACTGATACACACACAGACACATAAAACTAACAGTATATACACACATGTAATCTAATACACAGTCCTAGGCTAAACTGATACACATAGCACCCACACGCACACATGCTGCTACTTCCCTACACTGCTACACAGTTCTTCCCCAAATCTGACACACAGACACAAATACCTAGACCTACACTTCTCATACACAGGTAATGGAGAATAAAACCTGGGCACTCTAGAACTAAAACTAACACTCACTACACCTCTCCCTCTATTCCTGATACACAGAATTTAACATAGGAATACCTACTCACTGCAACTTCTACACACATAGGTATTTGAACTGAGAACACACAGGTTCTAGTTTAACTCACTCCACATATAACACCTACACAGTGCTGAATACTGATACTTAATTCCCAATTGCCAACCACACACTGAACAGAACCCTGCACCCTGAGAACACACACACAGAAAACCCCACTGTGCACATCCTGCACTGAAATTCAATCACACCAATCTCACATGTAAACACTTACATACACAACAAGTACTGACTGATACATAAACACACAATGGCACTCATCAACCTGGCACTCTAATACATACAGTATTACATCCCACAGAACCCGATTGCACAAGGAGCCCTTAAATACCTACTAACTTGCAATCATTAATACCAATTACCTGGGTATTGCTCCCCCTCTCAACCCGATAGCAGTATAGCAACTGCTGTTGCACATTAACTGATGACTTATTCCCCCCCCCATGCTCTAATGCTACCAATATGAATGCAAGACTGCTCACAAGCCAACCCGATACCACATAACCAATGCACAGTAATTACCTATTCAATTACAACATAGCTATGAGTATGTATATATATATATATATCAACATCATACATCAAATTAGATAATAATAAAGTAGGTTAGATAGGTAATTCCTCCAGTAAAGCATTTCCCCAAACACATGATGTGCAAAAAACGAAAACCACACTCAGATCTCCTAAAAATCCAACAAAACCCTAAATCAATATCTAACCTACACATAGGAGGGTGAAATCAGTCTATAATCAACCACCTAGGGTTAGGGTTCACGAAAATTGGGGAAAACCCCATGTTGGTCACCAAAACCCAATCCAAAACCCTAAAAATTGAACTACATAGCAAGGGTGGGTTCCTAATGGCCATTACCATCTGAAAACAGAAATTAAATGAATAAAAAATAGGGTTTTACCTGCAGGGAAGGTTTCTCCAAAGGAAGTTCTTCTTCTCCAAGGCTTTTTGACCCAAGTTCCTTGCTTTCCTTGCTTTGGAGGAGGAAGGTGGAAACCCTAGGGTTAGAATTTCGAAATCTGGGGGTGGGGAGATGGTTTTTCTCTTGTGGAGGCTAGGGTTTCTCCTTTCTACATGAAGGAAGAGAGGGTTCCTTTTTATATTAAACCTAACTAGGGTTTCAAATACATTGTTTTAGGTTAAACCCCCAGGTTAGGTCATGTAGAACCTAGTTAACTAAAGTTTAGTCAGTCTAGGGTTTGAGGTCCAACCCTAAAATTAGAATTCTAGGGTTTCTCTAGAACTGGGTTTTTAAATTAGGGTTTGGTCATTAGGGTTTGTCCTAATGAGTTCTAGGGTTTGACCTAAAACCAAACATCACTAACAATATATAAATAATTATAAACTCAGCAAATTAATTAAATTCAATATTATTCCAAATAATAAAATTACACAAATGCCCTAATCTGGAAATGTGGTAGTGACAAGTCTACCCTCCTTAAAAGAATTTCGTCCTCGAAATTTAAAGTCCTCATAGTAGTGTTTATTCATCATTTTATTTCTCATCAATAGTTAAATTCATCAATCCCAAAATCAGGTAGGTAATCCATCTTGCCATTTCACAATCTCAAAAAAATTTCTCAATTTTTAATCCCCAATTCTATCATATCATAACCTTACTAAAATTAATAATTCCTCGATTTTGTCATGTTAATTTCTTAACTCTCCCTTTTTAGTTAATGTTTTATCCTCGAGTCTCAATCATACCTCGATCTTCGTAAAATCAATGACCCCTCAATTCTGTTATATTATCCCCTTAATTCTTTATTTAAATTAATGCTTATCCACAAATTTAATCATCTTGTCCCTTTTTGTCAAGTCATAACCTTTTCATAGATCTTTGTTATGGTCAAAACCCCAACGATCATGGTTTAAGAAAAAATTCTACCTACAGTCATGCAATCTAAGAAAATATATAGGTCATGTGTCTCTTGTCATGGTATTGCAGTCCTTGCCAGGGTGTACTACTAGCTATATTCTAACAAGAAAATTCACGAATACAAACCACGGTACTAGGGAATCAATCAATCAAAAGACGATAAAGAACATTAGGAAAGAAAAGAAAGAACATGTTAACATATTTCCTGCAGTATCCCTTATCTCTAACATACACTTAACTCTAGCACATCTCTAACTAATTCCTATTCCTGTACATGGTACCCATATCACTAATCATTAATCCACAAGATCCATGAATATATCCCTATTGCACACACCTGTCTATTAATACCAAAATCTGATACCAAGAACCTCTAACACAATCATAGGTCAATTGATGCATGTAAAGTTTGATACCTCTATCTCTTTAGGTACCCCTGTTCTACTACAAGTAGACCCACTGCTAGTTCTCTATCCTACTACAATTGTTCATACTAGCTGTTATTATCACTCAAGTGCACACCAAGTGCAACACACCATACTAAATACTACTCTCTCTAATACAACTCTAGATGGACATCCAAGTCTTGTTTGCAGTGCCATCTCAATCATGTCCAAGTTAACAGATCCTTTTGTATGCACTTTATCCACTCATATCCTAATATATTTCTTACCCACCATAAATTAATCCTTAAAATAAGATCATCTAAGTTTAACTTCTTGAACAAATTAAAAATAAATGCATACACTTCCTCAAAGTCAAGTACTCTATATCGAAATAAAATTTTAATCACTTCTAAAAATCTTTATAGCTTTGACTATGTTTATTGAATCAAATTTTTGAATCCTCAATATTTTAACAACATAACATCGCATTAAAACCCTTTATGTGTATACATTTCTTTATTTTTAGCACACCCGGTATCAATCATCAAATTGAACATCAGGCTCCCTTAATCCTTAACACAATTCCTTGATACTTAATTATTTACATAGATCATCCCCAATTACATAATCATGATTATCCAGGACGGGTATGCTGGCTCTGATACTAACTCTTGGAATCATCACTGATACTCTTTTCTCCTTCTATCTATAGTATCAATACCAACTATAACACACCTATCATAGAACTATTGCTACAAGGCACTACGCTATGGGTTAACTCTAGATAAATGCCTACTGCTCGCATGTCCAACTAGGAAACACTTACAACTCACAAGCAACATTCAGTCAATACTAAACTCAAGACACAGACATAATTACAAGTCACTACTTATCATACTTAACAAGGAATCCTTGAAAAATAGAAGCTCAAAAGGAACTGGACTGAGGACTAAGGGTATTCTACTGCTAGCAACCAGAAGAAACGATGGAAAAATCCTGAATCAACAGAAATAGATAAGTGTTGAGATGATACTTTAAGAACCAATTTAAGATACAACCTGATAATCATACACGTCTGTCAGAAATCATGACACTCAGAATCCTCGCCACGCCAGTAAGCATAGGTGCGATAACCGACAGGTTCTGTAACTAAGGTATGCAACCCTATAATCATATCATCTAGAATCCTCGCCACGCTAACTGGTATAGCTGCAAGAAACTCTAAATCTCATAACTAAAGTATGTACATCCAAGTTAGGTTCCTACGTTCTCGTCACGACAGCTAATATGGCTACGGTAAACTCTAGGTCCCATAACCAAAGTAGACGTTTTACCTTTCTCACTGTCCTCATCAATATATATGTCATCAGATGATACCGTAAATTTTAGCCCGTAAAATTCATCTCGATAAAAATCAACTCAACAACGATACCAAGAATTAAATTAATCAACTGGTCAACAAGAATCTAACTCATTACCAACAAGCGAGAACAGATGAAACAAGGGAAAAGAATTAAATTGGAATTCATAATGAGATTCTCAAGGGTCGTCCCAGGAATCTCTCAATAATTGTGATTGACCATCCTGCTCTGCTCCCCTGCTCCTCTGGCGAGCTTGAACTCCGGCTCTCCTGGTGGTCGAAATAATACTTTGCCTCTATAACAATCTATAGTAGCATGATGCCTACTCAACCAGTCCATTCCGAGTACAATATCGTACCCCGGAAGTGGCATGACGAGTAAGCTCATGCTGAACTCTCGACCTCCTACTGACACCCTTCGGTCCTTGCAGTAATCACGGACTAGGATAATATCTCCTCCAGTCATGATCTTGCAAGTCCTAGCTAATGGTTCTGTCTCTAAATGATGTCGAAGTCCATAAGATACAGACACAAAACTATGGGAAGCGCCAGAGTCGAATAAGGTAAATACGGGAATACAATCGAGAAGAACTGAACCTGTAATCAAGTCTCCTGCTGGTTCGACCTCCTCGACTGCTATGGCGTATGCTCGCCCCTGGAGTGCACCTCTTTGCTGCCGGTGCAGAGCAAACATCTACTACTGCGGTGGAAGTAGAGGTCCTCTCTGTTGTTGGCCTCCTGGTACGGCAGGTACCCTGGCTGGTCCTTTCTGGGTGGCTGCTCCACCCTGACCTGGACGAATGGTAGGGCAATCCCTCAGCTGGTGTGTCATCGATCCGCAGGACAGACATGTGCCCAACCTCTTTCTGCAGATATCTCTGGTATGTCCCATCTTCCTGCAATACACACACTGGATAGTGGGCTGAGTCTGTCTCTGTGGCTGCTGCTGCTGGATGTGTCCTCGAACTGGTGTCTGGTGCTGCTGATGATGAGCCATCTGCGGTTCCACAGGTGGCTTAACTGGACTTCTTTGATTTGGATCTGCGCACTGGTCAGGAAGATAAGGAGCGCGAATACAACCCCTCACTTGATGTCCCGCAATGCCACAGTACAAACAAAGTCCTTGCCTCACCCTACAGCTCTTCCAAAGGTGACCTGGCTTCTTACAGAAGTGACAAGCCTGCTGGATCTGCCTCGGAGGCTGCTGCTGATCCTGAGATCTGGTCTTCGACGGCATCCTGAGGACAGCGCGAAAGGAATCAATGAAGGTAATAGATACGATATCATCAAGGGAGGATAGTAAAAATTTCTAAAGGGAAATCATTAAGAGTAGTATCATAAGAATCAGAAATTTCCTAATTGTGAATGAGCATATCCTTGGCCTAATTCTTATTTCCTAAAATAGGCTCGTAGTAATACTCTAGGCGAGCACCACTACGATATCACTCTAATGTAAATCTAAGGCTAGACTTGCATGGGCCACCACTAAAAACGTGTCATGACCCGCACCCGGAATTTGGGCATGAGTCATGGGTACGTCCAGCCTACGCCACAGCATCGGCGGTAGAACGCTGTCTAGGTCTCAACATATAATATCCTGTCAATAGTCTCAACTCCGCACGGAGGACAATGATAAATAATCCACAGTTCTATGATATACTCAATCACAAGCTATAAGAAGTAATGGCACGATGAGAATAGAAAAGAGTTCTAAATAAACCAACCACAATAATCCAACTCAAATCCTGGTCTAGATGACCTCACAAAATCACAAAATAATAAATATATCTCAGTCTCAGTCTAAAACAATAAATGCAGAAAAATAATCTAAGAACAGCCAGGTACGTTCTCCTCTAGGCTAGGCAACTCCTCTGGGGTTTCTGGAGTGAAATTACCCTCTAATCCTGGGCCGTAATGAGTGGGGCAAAGATCCTCCAAGTCCTCTGAAAAATGTTATCCAGTCAGGATTGGAGCGAAGCACAAGCACTAACAGCAGTTTCATTAAATTGACAAAATCTATAAACAGTGTAAGAAATACAAGATGAAAAATAATGCTGGAAATGTAAAGTACTGGAGAAAATGAAAATAGGCAATAGAGCATCTAGCAATGAACAATAAATAGTGAATGCTAGACAATAAATAGTGAATGCTGGAACAGGTGAATCTGAATAAAGTATAAGCATCTAGCTAAGTGTTTGAAATATTAGTTTATTATGTGATCGGCTTGGGACTGGATCAGGCTGGTTATATATGATTAACTATGATTCTTGTAGGTCAGGCTAACCATATGGTTAGCTATGATACATGTAGTGGTCAGGTTAATCATATATAACAGCTATGATGCATGAAAGATGGTCAGGCCGCACCCAACGTGAGAAGTGGGGTGAGCTATGATGCATGTAAAGGATTTGGATATGATCACATAATCTACTAATAGTTCCCCATCCCCCAGCTAGCACGATGGATGCCAATCACGACTCCTCATGATGGGGATCTAGGGTGCTAACCCGTGTATCCATAGTGTCGGAATCGAGTATGTAATACAACTGCATTATAGAAATAATCAACAATGAAAACTGTCAGAGAATATACTCGCCTGTGGTCCTGAGCAAAGTGTGAGGATCAATATCCAAAGTGGGATCACAATGACCTATATATAAGATATCAAGGTTAAAAATGGTGTTTCGAATGATAAAAGTGATTAGCTAAGTTGAAATGGGGTGTTAGGCCATTTCTAGGTCTATACTAGGTGTTACTAAGTCAACTCTAGGTTTTTGGTCAATACTAGTTAATACCTTGCTTCTAGGTTCATACTAGCTATTGTTAACTAGTACTAGTTAAATACACTATATTATATGTTCTATACTTACAATATAGACTCTATATAATTACTATCTCTAATATCTTAGCTATACTTATTATATCACTCTAATATCTCTCATAACCCAATTAATCTTGAATACCTTGACCAATAACATATACCTTAGTATCTCATCAAACCTATACCAATACCTTACCAACACTATTACCCATATCTTATACTTTAGCCAAACCTATCACCCACACACACAACACAGATACCACACATATAACTGAGAACACTCACTATACTGATACTTAGATACTCCTGCACCTTAGTTCGAATAGGATACTTACCCATAGTCATTCACTCTTGAATATCACTTAAGGACCAACACAGAATACTGCACACACAGCTATCTAACTCACACACTCATCCTGGCACAGTTTCTAAACTCATAACAGAACTGAAACTCACATAGTTATGCCTCTACCTCACTGCACACACACAAGCCACACAGCTCACTGAAATCTGATACACTACAAAACTGCTACTCACAAACACAGAGTCCCACACCCATACTGCACACATCCAATTCACAGCCATACTCACTGATTATTGAATCACAATATCAGTTAATGAGAACTGATACACACACAGACACATAAAACTAACAGTATATACACACAGGTAATCTAATACACAGTCCTAGGCTAAACTGATACACATAGCACCCACACTCACACATGCTGCTACTTCCCTACACTGCTACACAGTTCTTTCCCAAATCTGACACACAAACACAAATACCTAGACCTACACTTCTCACACACATGTAATGGAGAACAAAACCTGGGCACTCTAGAACTAAAACTAACACTCACTACACCTCTCCCTCTATTCCTGATACACAGAATTTAATATGGGAATACCTACTCACTGCAACTTCTATAAACATAGGTATTTGAACTGAGAACACACAGGTTCTAGTTTAACTCACTCCACATGTAACACCTACACAGTGCTGAATACTGATACTTAATTCCCAATTGCCAACCACACACTGAACAGAACCCTGCACCCTGAGAACACACACACAGAAAACCCCACTGTGCACATCCTGCACTGAAATTCAATCACACCAATCTCACATGTAAACACTTACACACACAACAAGTACTGACTGATACATAAACACACAATGGCACTCATCAACCTGGCACTCTAATACACACAGTATTATATCCCACAGAACCCGATTGCACAAGGAGCCCTTAAATACCTACTAACTTGCAATCATTAATACCAATTACCTGGGTATTGCTCCCCCTCTCAACCCGATAGCAGTATAGCAACTGCTGTTGCACATTAACTGATGACTTATTCCCCCCCCATGCTCTAATGCTACCAATATGAATGCAAGACTGCTCACAAGCCAACCCGATACCACATAACCAATGCACAGTGATCACCTATTCAATTACAACATAGCTATGAATATGTATATATATATATATCAACATCATACATCAAATTAGATAATAATAAAGTAGGTTAGATAAGTAATTCTTCCAGTGAAGCATTTCCCCAAACACATGATGTGCAAACACGAAAACCACACTCAGATCTCCTAAAAACCGAACAAAACCCTAAATCAATATCTAACCTACACATAGGAGGGTGAAATCAGTCTATAATCAACCACCTAGGGTTAGGGTTCACAAAAATTGGGGAAAACCCCATGTTGGTCACCAAAACCCAATCCAAAACCCTAAAAATTGAACTACACAGCAATGGTGGGTTCCTAATGGCCATTACCATCTGAAAACAGAAATTAAATGAATAAAAAATAGGGTTTTACCTGCAGGGAAGGTTTCTCCAAAGGAAGTTCTTCTTCTCCAAGGCTTTTTGACCCAAGTTCCTTGCTTTCCTTGCTTTGGAGGAGGAAGGTGGAAACCCTAGGGTTAGGATTTCGAAATCTGGGAGTGGGAAGATAGTTTTTCTCTTGTGGAGGCTAGGGTTTCTCCTTTCTAAATGAAGGAAGAGAGGGTTCCTTTTTATATTAAACCTAACTAGGGTTTCAAATGCATTGTTTTAGGTTAAACCCCCAGGTTAGGTCATGTAGAACCTAGTTAACTAAAGTTTAGTCAGTCTAGGGTTTGAGGTCCAACCCTAAAATTAGAATTCTAGGGTTTCTCTAGAACTGGGTTTTTAAATTAGGGTTTGGTCATTAGGGTTTGTCCTAATGAGTTCTAGGTTTTGACCTAAAACCAAACATCACTAACAATATATAAATAATTATAAACTCAGCAAATTAATTAAATTCAATATTATTCCAAATAATAAAATTACACAAATACCCTAATCTGGAAATGTGGTAGTGACATACACACAATCATAAAGACACTAAACTCAGAGACTACGCTAAGAGTGCTACTTGTCATCTAACAGGGTCAAGTGTGCGTCTAGCTGCACGGATGTCACATCTCAATTGATGTGCATAATCAGATAGTCAATCACAAACATATGTCTCGCCAGTATGTCAGTGTACACAAGGCAGTCAACTCCCAATTCTCAGAGTCACATGGTCAATATAAATACGAGATCTTCATAATTAACACTAGGGCATACAGTATAAATACATATATAGTCCTAACTAGTATTAGCATTTAATTCCTATACAATATATATATATATATATATATATATATACTAAATTGAATATTATATACATACGCATACGTATACGCATACGAGTTTGGGTTTATTGCATGGTCTCGCAATGAATATAGAATGAACTTATCACAATACGACACGCTAACATCCTAGCATCATTCACACGCGAACAAAATTACAATAGAAACACTTCGCACCTTGGCCTCGGCGTGCACGTGCACGTGCACGAGGGAGTATTTGACGTCGAGTCGTGAGGGAAGACGGGGTCATTCAATCGTCGAGAGGGAGCTCAGTTGTGTCACATAGAGGCTCGGTCCGGTCTAGTTGAGGGGAGTCGTCAGTTCAGCAGGCTGCTGGAGGCTTACAGTCGAGGAGGGTGCTGTTGTTCGTCGAGGTCCGACGTGGCATGGCGTTCAGGCGATCGTGTGGTAAGGAACGGCGGGGTCAGGCAGGTATAATCAGGTGGATGGGTGGATGGTGGTTGGGTTTCAGGCGGGTATAGGCAGTTGTGGAGTGGTGGTCGGGTTACTGTTCAGGTGATGGTGGTGATCGGCGGTTGAAGGAGAGGGAGATGGCGGAGTTGACGGGAAGAAGTCAGGCGAGTTGGGTTGGAGGGGATCGGGTCCAAGCGTCGATGGGATGGTGGCCGTGGGTGTCACGACGGGTGATCAGGCGGAGACCAGTGGCGGTTCAGCGGGTCGGGGTGATGACAGGCAGATTGAGAGGGGAAGAGACGGAGGTCGGGTGGATCCGGTGGAGGTGTTGGTGAAGGAAGGCGGTTGAGCTGGCGGTCAGCAGTGGGGTCGAGGTTCGGGCTCCGGCGTGAGCTGCTCGGCAGGGATCAGGCGGACACGGCGGTCTCTCCGGCGGGACTGCTCCGGTCACGGTGAACAAGGAAGATGAATAACAGAGGGGGATGAGGGATTCAGCTAGGTCAAGTATAGGTGATGGTGAATGGAAAAATATAAAGAAGTGGATATATATATATATTCAAAAATAGGGTTTTGAGGTTGACCTAGGGTGTTGGGCCGGTCAACACTCCTTGGAATTGGGTTTTGGCTTTACATGTAGATATTTAAAGGACTAGGATTGCATTATTTCAAAATGGAGGGCTAAGGTTTGATGAGGGGTTGATGTTGAGTGTTACACACTCCAAAATTATGAAGAAAATTCACATGAAGGAAAATGGGTTTTTTCATGTGTTGGTACAATAGGGTGTAGACACCTCAATGCACTTTTGCATAAAATTGCCCAATAATTAGAAAATTGCAAGAGGTAGGGTTTTTGGATTAATTTAATTAAAATTAATATAATTGGTGTACTAAAATTAATTAGAAGTACATGGGGTTAAAATTAGATGGGACAAATGTGTCATGAATGTAGAAGACTCGAAAAAGAATACTATCATAATTTGGGTTGCACAAAAAAGGTCGAGATTGTGCCTCCAATTTCGATTGGAACGCACAAGGATACAAAGTTGAATTTATATAGAATTAAATATAATCGTTTGTGATAAATATTGTGCGATTAAAATAAAACACAAGAAGACATAATTATGAGTTACACAAAGATTAAAATAGAAGGTTGGCAAGTCTAGGATAAGGGTGTAAAATTTGTAGGAAGGCAATGGCTAGTGTAGTACTCCAAATATCGAAGCAACGATAAGGTACAACAATCGAATAAAATTACAACTATTAAATATAAATAAATATTATACAATATTAACACATTAAATTAAATAAATAAAAAGACAAAAATACCCCTATTCTGGAATATGGTAGTGACAAGTCTACCCTCTTTAAAAGAATTTTGTCCTCGAAATTAAAATAAAGTAGCATAAGAACAAACAATCAAACAAAGAATTATACCTCAAGTCTCTAAGAGATACGGATACTGCTCGCGCAGTTCGTCCTCGCTTTCCCAGGTTGACTCGCTTAGAGAGTGATGTCTCCATGCAACAAGAACCAAAGGAATAGTCTGGTTTCGCAATACCTTCTCTCTACGATCCAAGATCTCTACGGGCTGCTCGGGATAGCTGAGCGTAGGTCCAACCTCGATCTCCGAGTAATCTAGTACGTGACTAGGATCTGCCACGTACCGTCTCAACTGTGACACATAGAATACGTCATGTACTCCATCTAGAGCAGGCGGCAAGTCCAGTCAATAGGCCCACTGCACCGACCCTTGCAAGAATACCGAAAGGTCCGATGTATTGTGGACTAAGCTTTTTGCCTCTACCAAAATGAATCGTGTCCCGTGTTAGAGAAATCTGTAGGAACACCAAATCACCAACCTAAAACTATAGGGGTCAATGGTGGCTGTCGGTCCAATGCCGCTGTCTGTCCTGAGCCACTCGCAGTCTATCTTTGATGAGTTTTACCTTTTCTGCCACAACTACGACCATTTCTGGTCCTATCAGAGCTCTCTCTCTAATATCATCCCAAGATAACATTGTACGACACCTTCGTCCATAAAAAGCATCGAATGGTGACATCTCAATGCTGGCCTGATAGCTGTTATTGTAAGCAAACTCTACTAGGTGTAGATGATCCTCCCAAGAACCTCCAGATCCAAAATGCAAGTGCGTAGCATATCTTCAAGAGTCTAAATAGTCCTTTCAGACTTTCCGTCTGTCTGGGGGTGATATGCGGTACTGAACTTGAGCTGAGTGCCCAAGCTAGCCTACAGACTCCTCCAGAAGTGGAAAGTTAAACGACTATCCCGATCTGAGATAATACTTACATGAACTCCATGTAATCTAATAATTTGCCGCATGTATATCTCTGCTAGCTTCTATGTCGATGTACCCACTTTGAATGGTAAGAAGTGGGCTAATTTGGTCAACCTATCTACGATAACTCAAATTGCGTCCTTTTCTCCTAGAGAACGTGGAAGCCCTGAAACAAAGTCCATAGTTACGTGCTCCCACTTCCATTCTGGAATAGGTAAAGGTTGAAGCAATCCACCTGGCCTCTGTCGATCTGCCTTTACCTGCTGGCACACTAAACACCGAGATACAAAGCATGTTACCTCGCGCTTCATACCATACCACCATACGTGCTCCCTTAGATCTCGATACATCTTGTTGGCACCGGGATGCATCGAGTACTTAAAGAGATGTGCCTCCTGCAAAACCTCTTCGTGCAGCTCTCTACTTGGCACACACATCCTTGTGCCATGTCGTAAAGATCCATCATCCACAATAGTGAAGTCATCTATCAATCCTGTACAAACTTGTGCCCTGATACTCCTCAGAGTCTCATCATAATATTGTGCAACTTTAATTCTATCCATCAGCTATGATTGTATCTGCAATCCCCATATTTGAATCTTAACACCTGGAACTAGCACTTCAATTCCCAAGATCTCAAGATCGGCCAATAGATGTCTATCTGTAGTCAAGTACATAGCCATTGGATACCTGCTCAAGGCATCGACGACTACGTTGGCCTTTCCTAGGTAGTACTGTAATGAGATATCAAAGTCTTTCATTAACTCTAACCACCTTCTCTGCCTCATATTCAGCTCCTTTTGTGTAAATATGTACTTCAAGCTCTTATGGTCTTTGAAGATCTCCACACGCTCTCCGTACAGATAGTGTTTCCACATATTTAGAACAAAGATCACTACTGCCAACTCCAAATCGTGGGTAGGGTAGTTCTTTTCATGAGGGCATTATTATCTTGAAGCATAGGCAATTACTTTTTCGTGCTGCTGAAGAACGTATCCCAAACTCTTTCCTGAAGCATCACTGTATATAGTGAATCCACCTATTCCTGACGGCAACGTCAAAATTGGAGCTGTCGTCAATCTCTTCTTCAGCTCATCAAACGCGGCCTGACATTCCTCTGTTCAGACAAAATCTACATCTTTCTTGGTTAGCATAGTCATCGACTCTGCAATCTTGGAGAAGTCTTGTACAAACCTTCTATAGTATCCTGCTAGCTTGAGAAAACTCCTTATCTAAGCTACCGAACTGGGGGTAGCCCATGACTTTACTACCTCGATCTTCTTTGGGATAACTGAAATTTTGTCACCCGTTATCATATGTCCAAGAAATTCAACCTTGTCAAGGAAGAACTCATACTTTAAAAGCTTCCTGTATAACTCTTCCTTCTGGAGGGTCTCCAAGACCATCCTCAGGTGCTCTTCGTGCTCCTCTGAGGTCTTCGAATACACACAAATGTCGTCGATGAACACCACTACGAACTCGTCAAGGTACTGGTGGAATACCTTGTTCATCAAGTTCATGAATACTGCTGGTGCATTGGTTAAACCAAACGATATTATCGTAAATTAAAACTAGCCATATCTGGTCCGAAAAGCTGTCTTCGGTATGTCTTCTATCTTCACCTTCACCTGGTGATAGCCTAACCTCAAGTCTATCTTTTAAAACACCTTCGCTCCGCTCAATTGATCAAAAAGATTATCTATCCTTGGCAGCGGGTATTTATTCTTAATAGTAAGGTTGTTCAGAGCTCTATAATCGATACACATGCGTATCGTGCCGTCCTTCTTCAGTACGAACAATACCGGAGCTCTCCATGGTGATGAATTGGATCTAATAAAACCTTTGTCCTGCAGCTCCTCAACTTGCTTCTTCAGTTCTACCAGCTCACTGTTGTTGACTCTATAGACATGTTGTGAAATAGGCTCCGCTTCTGGTACCAAGTCTATAGAGAATTCAACATCTCTGTCTGGCGGTAAGCCTGGCAACTTCTATGAAAATACATCCCGGAACTCCACTATCAGAGGATGTGGTAACACCTCTTTTTCTATCCTGGCTCCGCAAAAAGTGCCTCTGCTTTGCTTTGCTGCTCCTCTGGCGACCTCGAACTCTGGTTTTTCTAGTAGTTGAAATATTACTCTACCTCCGTGATAATCTATAGTAGCATGGTGTCTACTCAACCAGTCCATTCCGAGTACAATATCGTATTCCGGAAGTGGCATGATGAGTAAACTCACGCTCAACTCTCGGCCTACCAATGATACTCTCCGATCCTTACAATAATAAAGGACTAGGATAATGTCTCCTCCAATCGTGGTCTTATAAGTCCTATCTAATGGTTCCATTTCTAAACAATGTTTAAGGGCATAAGATACATATACGAAACTATGGGAAGTGCCAGAATCAAATAATGCAAGTGCTAGAATAGAATCGAGAGAAATTGAACTAGAAATCACGTCTCCAGCTGGCTCGGCCTGTCACTACCACATTCCAAAAATAGGAGTATTTTTGACTTTTTATATATTATTAATATTATGGTATTTATATTAAATGATTTAATGATATGTATATTTAAATTAAATAATTGTGTGAGATGTGTAATTAAATATATTATTATATACAATGTTCATTAATGGTTGAGCTGGTAGACTTGACCTAGAAGTCCACTAGATGAACACCTGACCGAATTGTAGGGTTATGGGATTAATTTGTATTATTTAGAACTTAATTAATTGAGGTTGTAATTATTACCGTAATTTTGTTTAATTTTTGCGCCTTACTGTTGCTTCGATATTTGGAGCGCTACCCTATCTTTTGCCTTCTAACAAATTTCACAACATTGTCCTAGACGTGCCCGCCTTCCATTCTGACCTTTTTGTAACTCATAACTATGCTCTCTGGTGCTTTATTTTAGCCGCACAATATTCGTCGCGGACGTTTATTTAATTTCTAAATAAATCTGACTTTGTATCGTTGTTCGTTCCAATCGAAATTGGAGGCAATCTTGACTCATTTTTCGTGCAACCTAAATTAGGGTCATATTCTGTTCTGAGTCGTCTTCACTAATGGTATTTGTGACCCGACTTAATTTTTGCCCCATGTACTTCTAATTAATTTTAGAACGCCAAGTGTATCTAATTTTAATTAATTAAATCCAGAAACCCACTTCTGTGCAATTTTCCAATTGTTAGGGACTTAATTGTAAAATTGCAATGATGTGTCACCATCCTATTGGTTTAATCCAAATGAAGAAACCAACCCCCTATCTTTGACTAGTCAACCCAACCTCTCTCTCCTCCTTTTTGTTGCATTTTTCTTCATGTTGAATAGTGGCCATCTATTTAAAATGGAGCCATCCCTTCCACACAACACCCTTATAATTCCTCAACCCTCTTCCCAAAGCAACCCCATCCCAATAATTGGATGTCCCTAATTCCTAGGGGGTGACATCATCTCCTCCCACACACAAAACTACCCTCTCCATAATATTTAATTCACTCAACACCTTCACCAACACCAAATACCAACCGGGCTCCTGTTCACCCGGTCGGCCAACCGCCGACTTCTCAACTGCATTCGGCCAACTCTGGCCATCCGAGTCAACCCCAACCCGAGCTTCGGCTGCTAGTGCGGCTGTGCACTCGGTTTCCTCCACCCCGCTGCCAACGTCGGAGCCGACGCTGCAGTACTCCATTACCACCACTATCCCGAGCATCCTACTCCGGCGTTGCCACTTCAACTCCGGTCGAGCTCCAGCCAACTCCACTGTACTCCTCCTCCCTACATCTACCCCGACCTCCTCCTGCTCCCACTCCGGCAGCCACCCTCGCCATCATCATCAACTCCATACCACCACCTACACTCAACTTCCCTCCCCGGCGCTGCCACAAGCCCCACACTCCGGTCAAGCTCCCTGCCTCCTCATTCCCGTATCACCATCACCACCGTATCACCACCATGGCCGCCTCGCCCCGCCTCTCGAAATTTCCCTCTGCTGCCATTAGCACCCTCCTCCGCCTGCACACCCCCTTGACCCGTTGGAATTCCCATCCCCTCCGGTGTACCGACCCCGTCTCCACCTCCAGTCATCCTCCCAGAGCTCCCCCTTGCTCCCTGCTTCGGCCAAGACCTCCCCCGACCGGTCCGGCCCGCTCCCCCTCCATCTCCTCCGACGAACCAGCAACTCCCCGGCCTTCTTCCCCTGCTTCACTCCGGCACCACCACCATCATCCTCAACTATCACCACCCTATCACCACCGTGAGCTCTCCCTCTTCCCTCCTTCTTTAGTAGAGCATTGATTCATAGTGTACATAACTGTATTGGTATATATGTAAAGTATATATGTATTCCTACATAATCGTATATATATGTATTCATATACATACATATGTATATGTATGTATATTGTTCTATTTTCAAATAGTATATATGTATCATACATAATAGTATATATGTAACCAATATATATATATATACATATGTATATGTATGTATATTGGGTATTTTTATTTAATATATAAATTAATTCTATGTATGTATTATTGTTATTGTATTCATGTATATATACATATATGTATGTATCATTATTATTGTATTCATATATATATTTACGTATATATGTGTATTATTATTATTGTATTCATATATATATATATATATATATATATATATATATATATATATATGTATGTATATTAGTATTTTCATATAATATGTATTTAATAAAGTGTATACTAGTATAAATTAAATTCATGTATTAGTATTTACGTATTCATAATATATGTTAGTATTGTATTTTAATTAGTATATATATATGTACTTATATACAAGTATATAGTATTGTATTTTTATTGGTATATCTATATATATATATATATATATATATATATATATATATATATATATATATATGTATTTCTCGAACTGATATATATATGTACATATGTGTACGTATTGTACGTGCATCCCTAGTACCCTTTTTATATATGTATATATGTATATAGTATAATTTGATTAGTATGTATATGTGTACATATATATTTAATAGTGTAAATTCATTAAGTATATATATATATATATATATATTATATGTAATTAATTAGTAATATATTATGAGTATAATATGTATATTTATATAATTATCTCTACTAGGTAACCCGAGTGTAAATACGGATACCCGTAACTACACATGACCTATGACCCTGTAAATGATTAGTTGACTGCCACGCGTACACTAACGTACTAGCGAGCCCCGTATTATTTTGACCGTCTGTCTTGCACAGCAATCACAGACGCGACGCCCGTACAACTTAGCGCACTTGACCCTAGTTGACTAGTGCCATACCTGGCATAGCTCCTGAGTTCGATGTATTTTTGATTGTGTGTTAATGTAACATCTGATGCAAATGTTGTATTGTTTTATGATATGTCTATAGGACTGTTGGATCAACCAGGTGATACACTGGAACAGGACATTGGTATTACCAACTAAGGACCCAAGGCGAGTATATTCTCTGATAATTTTTCTAATTATTTGATAATATCTATAATTCCAGTATCTGGAAATGTTACATCTGATTCTTGATACTGTGCTACATGGACTAGTATATAGATTGGACCTGCAATCATGAGATGTTACATTGGTGATATATTGGATATTGCTCGTGTATCGTGACATGTCATGATTGGATCCACTGTACTAGTTGGGGGCGGGAGAGATATTAGTAGATTATGTGATCATACCCAACTCTACATGTATCATAGCTCACCCCACATCTCACGTCGGGTGTGGCCTGACCATTACATACCTCAGAGCTGTTATATATGATTAGCCTGACCTCTACATGCATTATTACTAACCAAATGGTTAGCCTGACCTTACATGAATCATAGCTAATTATATATAGCCAGCCTGATCTTGTCCCAAGCCGATCACATGATAGACTGATATTCCAAACACTTAGAATAGTTATAGTTCTCTACTTTAGGTCATATACTACATCACCCGTATATGATATTGTATCTCATTCTCTTCGTTTCATATATGCATTGACTGTTTCATATTGTCTATATTGCCTGTCTCTTTACTTTGCCATTGCATTTATTCACTGTCTTCTCTCAGTATATAGCATTATCTGTTATTGTTTTATATCCCTTATCAATTAAATGGAAATGTTACTTGAGATGTACTTTGCTCCTTTCTGACTGGAAATTATTTTCCAGACTATGCCTAGTGGACTGGTGTTCGACACTTATGGACCACAGGGTGAGTAGCTGCAGTCTTGGACTTGGTAGTTCAGTTGTGATTCTGGGAGGTTTAGCCGGAATCACCAGTTATCTAGTTAGTTTCTTAGTTGTCTATTTTGGTACCGGATTTGTCTCCAGCAATCTTATTTGAGGCTTAGATTATATTGTGAGTTAGACTATTTCCATTTTTAGACTTGTGTTGCACCTTACTTGTTTCTTGAGATCTTATCATGCTGTAGTTATGTGATTGAGTATGTTGTTCCTATTATATTGTGGTATCCGTGTCTCCTTATGGAGTTGGATGCTCGTGTGAGATTGTTTAGTTAGCATCAAGACCTAGATAGCGTTCTACAGCCGATGTTGCGGCGTAGGCTAGACGTACCCACGCTCTCGTGCCCCTATACCGGGTGAGGGTCATGACACATTTTTAGTGGTGGCCCATGCAGGTCAGACTTCGCAAGTTGTGCGATGTCGTGGTAGTACGACGTCATAGTTGTACTACTGCGTGGCTTCTATAGAATATAGGACATAGGATACTAGGATGAGAGAGGATACTCAATCACAAAATTCTTGAGAGATTCTTGGGACGACCCCTTGAGAATCTTATTATATTTTTTAATTTAAATCCTTAGCCTTGTTTCCGTCCGTCCTCACTCGTTGATATTGAGTTTGATTCTTGTTGACCAGTTGTTAAATTTAAATTCTTGGTATTGTTGTTGAGTTGATTTTATATCAAGATAAATTTTACGGGCTAAAATTTACGGGATCATTTGATGACATATATTGATGAGGACAGTGAGAAAGGTAAAACGTCTACTTGGGTTATGAAACTTAGAGTTTATCGCAGCCATATTAGCTGTTGTGACGAGAACGTAGGAACCTGATTTGAATGTACATACTTTAGTTATAAAATTTAGAGTCTCTTACAGCCATACCGGTTGGCGTGGCGAAGATTCTAGATGACATGATTATAGAGTTGTATACCTTAGTTACGGAACCTGTCGTTTATCGCTGTAACCTCTGATTTCCAAATTTCTGAAATATTTAAATTTTTAATTTATTTTAAATATCAAGTTTATAAATTATTTTCTCCTTGAATTTTTAGTATTAGATTTTCGAACAATGTTTGATTTTAGAAGGTGATTTAAAATCTTTTATAAAAATTATTTTCCTTAAATGTCGATTTATTATAAAATAAATAGATAAATAATGATGTAAATATAATACTATAGCTTCGAATATTTATTGGCTTCAAATTATAAAATTATTTGTTTAATAAAATTTTTTGAAGGACTAGTTGTTTTCATAATAAATTTTCATATCCATTTTGGAATAGTAAATAAATAAATTACATAATTTCAAGGGTTTTGAAATATGGATTAATTAGTAGCTAATTTGGAATCAGTTAGCCTTGTAAGCCTCTTAAAACATTTTCTTAAATTATATTTTTCTATTAAATTTTCTAGTGTACCGTCTCCCATCCACACCCTCATTTTTCCCACATGAAAACTCATTCATACCTAATCTGGGTCATTCATTATTTGGGCCAATCCTCACCCTTTATCCCACACCTCTCTCCCTATTTAAGTCTCTCATCATCATTCCCAAGAAACCCTAGCTAGCCCTCACAAATTTTCACAAGCCATCAACCACCACCATTTTGTGTGCTCGTGTCCGTGTGTCCAGCATTACCGTGTCAGCCGTGTTGGCCTCGGGTCCGACCACGGGTGTCCCACCGTATCCATTCATTTCCTGTGTCCAGATTTACAACATTACAACCAGATTTTCGTGTCCGACACACCCGGACACATCCACCTCCACTACAGCAAACATCATCCTCGTGTCCACCATCTGGACACATCCCCACACCACAGTACATCATTCAGGTGTCTGACACTCCATCTTCTTATGTTGGACACGAATCCAAATCGACAGAGAATCCCCATTCTGTTTTGTCCGACACTTCACCCTCCCCATAGAATAACCACAACCATGGATCTAACCTTCTGGCCGACGTTCTTTCCGCAGTCGCCGAGTTCGGCTGCTCCACCGAGCTGCTCGAATCCGCCGTATTCCTTCAGAGCAGCGTCGCTTCCCACGACTTCTCAGCCCAAATCCTACCTGCTCGCCACTCTCGTCTCGATCGACTCAGATCTGGATCAGAGTGAACCAATGTCGACGTTGGCACCTCTCGGCCATCCACGCCCATATCTGTCTGCCTAGTCCGAGATCCTCCGGCGGCCCCCCTCACGAGCTCCTCCCTCCGACGACCCCGATCTTCCCTTCGCTCTTGACTCCCCTGAATCTGAGGTGAGCTTCTTCCCTCTCTTCTTCTTTTTTTTCCTTGATTTGGGAATTTGTTTTCTCTTTCCTATTTCCTTCGATTTATGTTTTAAGTGTAAAATATTTACCAATGGTTTTATGTATGTAGTATTTTGAAGAATAAGTCAGTAGGCCTAATACAGGTTTTGATTTTTATTAATCAACTTTAATATTTTATATGAGTTTTGATTAAAAGTTTAGGGCTAAACATTAAGCTAATTAGACCATGATTCTTTAGGTTTGATTATCTAATTTAGACCCTGGTGATCAAAGATGGACTTTCGGAATTGAATACTTGAAATAGTCTTTAAAGTATATTGTATGCTTTTACTCTTTATATAGGATTTATTATCAATAGGTTATATTATGGGCAACATTTTTCTCCTAGCATATTTTAGTTATTTTTGGAGCTCAACTAATTTGTGCATTTTCTCTGCCTGCTGCGGACCTGTATCGCTATCTCAAAATTTGTGCCGAACTCCGATCTTGGACTTCTTTATATAGTTTTTAGCTATTTGGACTGCTCCGGACCCATTGGAACTAACTGCTACTTCAATTGGGATCACCTTGAGAAGTGTGGCATTATATACATTCTTTGATTAGTTATATATATATATAAAATATTTGATCGATATATATATACAAATGTGTATTTTGATATAAAAAAATATATATATTTATATACATCTATTAGTGTATATACACAAATACGTATTTTGTACAATTACTAATAGACACTTATATATATATTATATACATTTTTATTGGTATATACTTTGAGTGTAAATGTGTACTAAATACGTATCCCTACTAGATGACCCTAGTCGACTAGAGCCATGCCTGGCATAGCCCTGAGGCCAGGGTATTTCTATTGTGTGTTAGTGTAGCATCTGATACAAGTGATATTATTATATGTTTATAGGACTGTCGGATTCTCCAGACGATACTCTGGGACAGGACATTGGTATTAACAGCTAAGGACCCAAGGCGAGTACATTCTCTGATTAGTTTCTAATTTATGATATCTCCTATGTTCATTGTATCTAGTGTAGATATCCATGCTCTTGACACGTTGGTTACACGGATTGGTATACACGGATCTCGTCATGAGATGTTATTCCTTATTCATGGTGTAGCTTGTACAAGACTTGTTTCCTTGTTATCTTGTGCATGTACAAACACTGATTTTCGGGAAGACTTGCTACCTCCCTAGGGAATCCCGTGCCATAGCGTACCATGATTGGATCTACTATACCAGTCGGGGGTGGGGAGTATTTTAGTATAGATATGTGATCATACCCAACCTTACATGCATCATAGCTCACCCCACATCTTACGTCGGGTGCGGCCTGACCATTTACATGCTTCAAAGCTGTTACGTATGATTAGCCTGACCTCTACATGCATCATAGCTAACCAACGGTTAGCCTGACCTTACAAGAATCATAGCTAATCACATGTAACCAGCCTGATCAAGTTCCCAAGCCGATCACATGTTAAAGCTAGTATTCATACACTTAGTCATAGGTTCTTGCTCATGCACATATTGTTTCTTCTCCTGCATTTACTTACAGTATTTCCAGTATTTCTTTTATTTCTCGTACCTATACATGCTTCTCGTATATTTCTATCTAGAACTGCTACATAGTTTAGTTTATGTGATTGAGTATTTCTAGCATTATTTTGTTGTTAGACTTGTCTTGTATTTCTTGCTTGCCTTGATATATCATCATGCTTTAGTTTATGTGATTGAGTATTTCTAGCATTATATTATGATATCCACGTCTCCTTATGGAGTTGGGTATTCACGTGAGTTTGATTAGATAGTTACATGACCTAGACACGTTCTACCGCCGATGCTGCTGTTTGTGGTATTAAACGAAAGGAATAAAATTGTATTTCAATGACGGGGTTTATGCAAAACCTGCGCCCTTCTGTTTACAAACAAACTTGTACAATATAATCCTATACGAGGATGTGGGAGTACAATTTATTTAATCTAGGTATAAATTGCTATAGGTGTCTGATCTGCGGTCGATCACTTTAGCCCTTGGACCACACGATGTTGAAGAAGTGCCGTGGAAGACAGGTAGCAGCTTCGAAGGTTACAGAAGAGGTTGGACGCACGAGGCCAAGGTCGTCGATCCCTGCTCTTTGCCTGCTCTCCGGGCTCTCTCTCTCTCTCTCTCTCTCTCTCTCTCCCTCTCTCTTTCTCTCTCCCTCTCTCCTTGGACGGTAATTCTCTCCTGGATGATAATTCTTTTTTCCGCCCCTTTTCCCCATTGATAGGGGTCTCTATTTATAGAGTTTTGGTGACAGTGACCACTCCGTCGGTGTAAAAATCGAGGAGTGGAAAGTACAACCCCCTTTTACACAACGGTTAAAGTAACCAATGCCTGCGTATGGATGATCTTTTGAATGAGCGTATGACGCGGGTCCAACTAAGGGAACACAACGCGTACTATTGCTACGAAGATCACGGCGTAAGAGCCACGCAGGTAGGTATCCCGTGTGTAGAAACGGTTGGCGTAGAAGCCAAATGACTGTCACCCTGGCACAGAGGCCAGATAGGCATAGAAGCCGAAATAGGCGTAGAAGCCGGATAGGCGTAGAAGCCGGATAGGCGTTGAAGCCGGGTAGGCGTAGGAGCCGGAGAGGCGTTGAAGTCGGAGGGGCGTTGAAGCCGGAGAGGCGTTGAAAGCCGGATAGGCGTTGAAGCCGGAGAGGCATTGAAGCCGGATAGGCGTTTAAGCCGGAGAGGCGTTGAAGCCGGAGGGGCGTTGAGAGCCGAAGAGGCGTTGAGAGCCGAAGAGGCATTGAGAGCCGAAGGGGCGCAGGTCTTGAATGGGCATAGAAGCCGCTGCGTACCGTGCCCGAGTGCTGACGTGGACGTCTTAGCCGGAATCACGGCTTTCGAAGATGTAATCAAATCTTCTACAGAGATTTTCCATCATCTTGTGCATTAAATGCGAAGACGTATTTCGAAGGTCTGCAGCCCTTCTGTGCATCCTTTTGCAGAGACGTGCCTTGACTGAACCTGTCATCGCTCCGTGCAATTAGACGTAGAGACGTGCCTCGAGCCCCGTACGATATGCAGTTTTGACATGGCAGGCGGTTTGTCTACTGCGGAGCGTAAACCGGCTTATGCCTGCCTGTGTAAAATAATGCAGCGTATCCCTCTGTGCGCAAAAGAGCGGTTTATGCTGACGGGACGTTAGTAAACGACGGTTCGGTGGTATCTTAACCCAATCCTCTACATTAAATGCAGAGATCCGCCATCATACTATGGTGTGTGTCCCGAGGGGTCTGTGCCTGTTTCCAGCCGTTGTCTGGGTCACCGTGCACCACTTTTTGTCAGGAGTCAGAGGCCAGGTTTACTGCGTGACTTGACAGGTTCATTTCGGGGAAGACGAAGCGTTCCTCGTACGCTATTTTAACGCTGCTTTGAGAG
This sequence comes from Iris macrosiphon, assembly GCA_036927795.1. Taxonomy (NCBI): domain Eukaryota; kingdom Viridiplantae; phylum Streptophyta; class Magnoliopsida; order Asparagales; family Iridaceae; genus Iris; species Iris macrosiphon. The sequence continues at coordinate 111,436,310 of JAYESA010000013.1, forward strand.
CGGCTGAGTTTTTACGCCCTGGAGGCGATGGGGGGGTCCCGTCTACGCCGAAGCGGTTTTGGACGCGCTGCACCCTTGAGCTCTTACGCCTGATGGCACTGAAGGCCTTTGCTTGCGCTGCTCTGTATCAATACGCCGTGTAGCTTTTGCCAGCGTATTTTTTATGCTTCTACAAGACCCCCTTCAAAGCTTTTAAATTCCTTGGAATTTGAAACGCTTTGAATGAAGCATGAATGGCCCCTCGTGACTCAAAATGTTTCTGAATGGAGCGTTGAAACGGTCGGTGCGGCCTTTATGGCGGATTTATTGGGGACCGCTGTGATCTCTTTTGCCTATAAAAAGGCGGGGGGGTTAACCTGTTTCCCCATATTCCCATCACCATGCTAAAATGATCGCCGGAGTTCGTCGGGTCGATCTGAGGAAGAAGGAGATCATGTTCTTCCAGCATGTTGGGAGCCGAAAAAGACGGCGTCTTCGAGCGAGTGTCCACTTCAACGATGGATCATGGAAGGATATCTTAGCCTCCCTTGCTCGGGATAATCAGCAACTTTGTATGGCATTGCACCAGGGGAGAGGAAGGGCCGTATTAGACTATGCTGCCTGCAAGCGGCGTCTTCTTCCGTTGTCTCCGGGGACAAGAGCAGATAGACTAGCTTCGTCCGGGATCGAGTTGGGAGAAATATCCCAATGCGATCTGTCATGGCGCTGGAGGCAGGAAAGCAGTTTGCAATCTGCCTTCTGTTGGAGTATGGGTCTGTGCCTATTTTGTATCCTCCCGCCACTATCATCTTCTTTGTTCATGGCTGCGGTAGCCGATGAACTGCTGGAGAAGATGGATGAAGAATTGATGCCTAGCGAGAACCTGTCAGTACAGCTTCTGGGCAATCTTCAGACGATGATGAGGAAACCTCTAATAGAGGCGTTTTCCCTCATATGTAACCATGAAAAGTGAAGAAAAACCCCTGTAGACAGGATTTCCCTCATATGTAATCATGATTTTAATCTTCAATAAAGTCGTCTTTTCTTCATATGATCACTAGCCATACGTTGCTGTGAAGTCTGAATATGTGCAGCTTCGACACGTCTGATACTTTACACGACTCTGTACAGAGAGTACTAGGTTCTATCCTGTTCTTTTTGTGCAGCGGATAGTGCATAGAGCGCTGCTTTAGCATTTTGAACACTTAGAACTGTCCTGTTGCTAGGACTAAGGAACCGCGTAGAGTTCTGAACTGCTGCTTCTGATGAGCAGAGCTTTGTTCAGTCTTCGTCTTCAAGAATGATCTCTCGGAACTCCCTTGAAACAGGGTCGAGGATTCTGGCTGAGCTTTGTCATTTTGACAGACGAGATGTTCAGACTGGAGTCCGGATGAACCTCCAATTTTGGGACCCGAAAAGAGTAATTTCTTAATGGTTGTACTCTGTCCGTTTTGGGTACTTGGGGTCAAGAACGAGTATCTTCTGTGTGAACTCTTTGCACTTGACCGGGTCGGGGACTGTTCTGGATAAGCGGAAAGTCGCGGAGTGTGAAATCCTCAGTCTGTAGCGTCTAGGCGTAAAACACCGTCGAGCGTGGGGTCGTAGACTTGTGGTTCCTGAGCGTGAAGTCGTAGGTTTGTCGCCTCTCGAGCGTAAAAGCTACCGAGCACAAAGGCATCCGGGCGAGAAAAACCATAGACTTATTGCTGCTTGAACGTAAAGCCATAGAATCGTTGCTGTTGAGTGTAGAAAGCTCCTTTAGCGTAGGACTTGTGGATCTGTAGCTCCTGAAAAGAGAATTTCTTCGAGCATGAAGTTCTGCGGATCTGTTGCTTTTGAGCGTAAACTGAGCGCCACCGAGCGTGAGATCATCGATTTGGTATCTGCTGAGCGTAAAGCCGTAGGTTTATCGCCTCTCGAGCGTAAAAGCTACCGAGCACAAAGGCATCCGGGCGAGAAAAACCATAGACTTGTAGCTTGCGAGCGTAAAATCGTAGATCTGTTGCTGTCGAGCGTAGAATGCTCCTTTAGCGTAGAACTCCTGAACTGTCTTGCGCGAAGAATTTTTCGAATTCGCTGACTGTCCGTCTTTCGAGGGTAGTGGGTTGACGTAGCACCCAATCATATCCGACTATTAATGCGAGACTTGGTTAGGGTCTCGAGGAGTCCGTCTTAGGATTCGAGGAGTCGATCCGGACTTTATATATATCCCAAGCTTTGGAGAGAAAAACTTTTCACCCGTCTTCGAGAGTTCTTGACTGTTCAAGCTTTCTCCTTCATTCCTTTCTCTGAGCACTTCGAGCTTTCGGAAATGGCAACGAAACAAACCTCCTCCGCTAAGGGAAAGAGCATAGGTTCTTCTTCTTCTCCTACTGCCCCAGCGAGGGAGTCTTCGATCGAGCAAGGTGGACTTCCTTCCGAAAGTACCCCGCCGACGGGCAGCGCACCCGGTCTGAGAGGTAGATCCTTTGGGGTGACAAGAATAACGAAAATCCTTCGCACACGTTGAACGTGACCGCGCTAGGTCGTCTTCTGTGCTGATAGCCTCTTCGGAGGAAGATGATGCATGGAGGCGTTTTCATCTTTTACGCCCACATTTCTCGTGTGCCAGCGTAGAAGCTCCACATTTTTGCAGTTCCGAGCGTAAAAGCTCTGGCTATCAAAAACTGGTGTATGTCATAAAATAAGCATTTTACGTTTGTGGAGGGGACTCCCGGCGTATAATAACCGAATTCGTACAATCCTGGCATAGAGCACAGTTTGTTGTTTCTTTGGTTTTGTATGTTTGTGCAAGATTTTTGTAATGACATACTTTTTTTGCACCTTTGTAGTTAACCTGGGTGAGTCTCCGCTGACCGAGGTGATGGGTTCCTCCGCCGGGATGCTGCACTCAAACTACCTGGAGGACTTGTCCCACGTGGCATTTCCCCTCTCCGGATCCCAGTATCCTGAGGGAAGGGGATTTTTGTTGGCGGCTCAGGGCGAGCGGGCACTGCTGAGTATGATCAATGGGGAGCCCCTGACGTATGTAGACGGAGAGCGGTACATAAAGTCGGCTTTCCTTTTCGGAGACATGATCGACAAGCGGTCCCAGACGAAGCCTAAGAGGGAACCTTGGGTCTTTGCTGTCGAGAGCTTGGTTCTGTTCCTGCCGACGATGCCGAGGGATTATCCTATCTCGGCTTTCTTCCATGCCACTCATCCCATAGAGATGTCGTGGACGTTGACTCCCGATCTTCATGGCAAGCCGGGGAAGATCTTTCATCAGAAAGGAGCTGACCAGGGATCATTTGTCAGTCGTCCTTTTGGTCCTGTGACGTTGTTCCGGGGATTGTACCCGGGTGGCGTCCCGAGCGAAGACAGCTCTGTGATCCAGCCAGTCCAACTGTCGACTTTCTGTAACAGCTTCATGGGACGAGGTGGGGTGTACCCCAAGGAGAATCCTCGGTGTAATGGGTGGGTCACCCCAGCAAACCTCCGATGGACCAGCCTAGTTAACTGGGCCTTGAAGCGCTTTCGGCAAGAGCTAGAGGGCATTGGGCTGTATGCCGCTGTGAGCGCGACGAGCGTCGGGTTGCCTCCCAACCCTAATTTGTTCTTGGCACTGATGGAGCGATACGTTTCGCTCACTGGGACCTTTGCCACTCCACTGGGGGAGTTAGGATTGGCCCTTCATGAGATGGCGGTTGTCTCGAGGCTGCCGATGGGGGATACCCCGTATGAAGAGTATGTTCCCACCAATCGGGAGTTGGGGGATTCGGACCCTCGGGTGGCGAATGTGTATCAGGAGCTGATGTGCCAATATCTCGCCTGCACCGCTTTTTACAACGAGCCCTCTGGTTTGGCCCACACTACCAAGTGGATGTCCTACCTCTTCTTCCACCGAGCTAGAGCTGCCAGGTTGGAGAAAGTTTCGGGGGGCAAGAACGAGCCCGTGAACTGTTTGGGCGTGCTTAGTGCCCAGGTCGTGGATGGCCTTATGGAGGAGGCCAAAGCTTCGGACCAGATCCTCGTTGAGAGGGTAGGAAAGTACCCTGAAGGTACTACGGCCCGTAGTTACCTGAGGCGCTGTCGCAGGTCTCTATCCAAGGAAGCCCAGCTGGCTGGTTTCCTCTCGTTATGGATGCATCGAGTAGTAGTGCCTGGTACTGCATCCGTGGACCGCATTCACCGGAACATCTTGTGGCCGGCAGTGCGCCTGGTGTTTGGGACAAGACTGGGCTTGCTTCCTGCCATGGTGTGCCGTATACAGGCGGGCTTGAGAGCTCTGACCGATGGGTTGCTTGCTGATGAAGCCCGGCGTGAGAGTTTTCCCAGGGTGGAATTACCATACCTGTATCTGATGGGTTGGTTAATTCTCCACAATCCTCGGGTGATGTCTCCTGGCTCTGGTAGCAGCTCAGGGGGAAATTTCTTGTTGAACTACAAGAATTCTCCCTGGAACGTGGACACCATTCTAGATTGTCGGCTGCTATTGAACCTCAGCCATGGCTGGAAGTTTCTCTGTACTCTCCCTCCCGTAGATCACCATCAATTAGGGATGAGGCTTGAGGACTCGGGTAGAGAGAAGACCGATCTTTGTCCGGAGGCTTTTAATTGGCTGGTCTGCATTAGACCCTCCCATCTCCTGTACAGGAGTGAAGACCATTGCTTTTTCGAGCCTTATTTGCCTAGTCGGTTCGCCAGGCAATTTGGGTACGGCCAGCTGCACGTGGGCAATGCCGTCACCAGCTTCAGGTCCAGAGGCGGGCTCATTGATGGAGCCAGAGGATGGCGGTATTTCACCACGGGTTGCACAGGAGCAGCCTTCGTCGTGCCGGATGTCACCCCCTCTACGGAGCTGCGCATCCTCTATTCTTACGCCCAGTTTTACGTGGCGATCAACACCTTCCACCGCGATTTTGACATACGCGGAAGTCTTAGGGTGTCCTCTTCTATTGTCGGGGGAGGAGTTGAAGTTCCCTCGGTTTCTTCCGATGAGGGTGAGGAGTTTGATACCCTGGATGAACCCCTGGAGTCGATGCCGGGGTGTGAAGTGCCTCCTCCTGCGGGGGCTTTGGTAGTTCCTCAGAAGCGAAGGGCGCCTGTTCCTAAGGAGGCTTCTGTTCGTAAGAGGAGGAAGGAGACAGTCGCTCGTCCTTTCCGTATTTTTGGTGTCGAAGCTACTGGGAGTGGGCCTACATCTCCCCATATCGGGGATGAGTCTTTGGCTGGAGGTTCCTCGCCTTTTAGAGAGAGACCCTCTATGGTTTCGGTTGGCGGCGCCGGAGGATCTTCGCTAGGGGTCGCTGCTGTGGCTACTGCTCCGGGTAGTGGAACGAGATCGCCTAGGTGGCCATGGCAGATGGGAGGATCCTTCCCTGGACCCACAACGGATGAAGCTCCTGCTGTGCCTAGCGAGATTCCAGTTGACGAACCTCGACCGCGTCTTGGTGGAGAATTGGAGGAATTCCGGGCGATGTCAGTTGGTCCACCTCCTTCCCCAGGTATGATAGTTCGCATTGCGTCCTTAGAGCGAGGTTTAGCTGCCTCGGCTGCAGATGCGCCATATATACCATTGGCCCCGGGTAAATGTCGTTTTCATGTCTCCTTTTAGAAAGGTTACCGTTGTACTGATGTCGACTTTCGGGTTCTTTCTTCTCAGGGCATGGAGCCCACGGGGAGTGTAGCGTTGAGCCGCCCTCCGGCTCTGCTCCGGCCCCTGGTGGTGATACGGAGGCACCTGATCCTGAGGAGGAAACACCTTCGGGGGCTAGCTCGCCCGGAGTGGTTTCATCGCCTCGAGAGGAGGATGAGCCTGTCACCGTGACCTTGCCTTCGGTCGCACCAACCGTCAAGGCGGCAGCTGTGGCTACCTCGTCTGCAATCGTCTCTGATGGGGGACTCGCTGATATCGCGGTCTCTCCTGGCGTTCAGTCGGGTTTAGTTGTGCTAACTGAGCAACATACCAGCCTCTTTTACACCGGTTTGGGAGCGATGATATCAATGGTGTTGGCGAAGAGTCTGGATTTCGAGTGCCTGAAGAGAACTGCCCAGTTCTCGATCGTGGTTGTCAGGGAGTTCGGCGATTTCGGGGGAGCCGATGCCCTGGAGGCGATGGTTAATGGTTTAGAACAACCCATTAACGAGTATTTGCGGTTGGCTCAGGGCAGTCTTGATGCTGAGGCCCAGACCAGATACGGTTTTATGACTGCGCATCTTGCCAAACGGATGGAAGACCTGAAGGAACTCCTTCGAACTCGCCAGCTGGAGGCGATTCAGAGGAAAGCCGCCGTGGATGAGATCCTCGCCCTCCAGACAACGTGCCAATCCGAGCATGAGGGGAATGTAGCAAGGATTCACAGGTTGAGGGAGAAACTCGCTCAGGCAGAAGAGTGGGCTTCCCAGTTGTTGGCAGGCTTGGATGTGGTGGCCGGTCGACTGAGCACAGCGCGGCGGGATCTGGATCGCGCGGAAGGTGCCTGTACGGGCGTTCGTCGGACGATAGCCGAACTGTCCCATTCGAGTGACAACGATGTACTGCTGGAGTGGGCCCGTGCTGATGTTCTGGCCATTAGGGACGAGAGGATGGCCGTGCTAGCGCGGCAGCTCCGTGACATGACTGCTCCGCCGCAATGATGTACTCTCTCTTTTTTTTTGCTTTTCCAGATGTAATTTTGTTCTTTCTTGGGAATAAAAAGAGACTTTTTCCTAACTTTGGACCCATCATTTCGGAATGTAAATGACAGGTTAGGGCGAGAGTGGTATCAGAGGTAGTATGGACGTGATAAACTCTCGGTAAACTTCAGCAGGGCACATCTATTCAGAGGTCATACGGACATGATAGAACGCGCTTTGGCCAAGTTTTGTAGGTAAAGTACTATCAGAGGTGAGATAGACGTGATAGGCTTTACTAGAGTTTACAGCTCAGAGGTAATATGGACATAGCTGTTTTGTGGGCCTATTACTTTTTGCGCACCTAGGTGCAAGAAATAGGTTTGAGGACAAGCCCTACTAGAGGTAATATGGACGTAGCAGATTTTGTGGACCTAACACCACTGGCGTACTTAGATTTAGTACGGGTGTTAGTTGAAGTGACGATCGATATCAGAGGTGATAATCGATGGTCAGAATCTTGGAAAGCCTGTTCAGAGGTGATATGGACATGGCAGATTCTCCAAGGAAATACAGTTCAGAGGTGGTATGGACATGACTGATTTGTGGGCCTATTGCTTTTTGCGCACCTAGGTGCAAGAAATAGGTTTGAGGACAAGCCCTGCTAGAGGTAATATGGACGTAGCAGATTTTGTGGACCTAACACCACTGGCGTACTTAGATTTAGTACGGGTGTTAGTTGAAGTGACGATCGATATCAGAGGTGATAATCGATGGTCAGAATCTTAGAAAGCCTGTTCAGAGGTGATATGGACATGGCAGATTCTCCAAGGAAATACAATTCAGAGGTGATATGGACATGACTGATTTGTGGGCCTATACTAGTTTCTTCTTTGAAGTAGTTTCGTCGGATTACGAGAATCTCGCCGTATTCCTCTTGAGTGGAGGAGATTAGGCGTAGTACTTCTTCAGGAATTTGCCGTTGATAGGAGCCATTAATAGGTCTCCATTGGGCTGGGCTAGTCTGTAGGCTCCGTTCGAGAATGTTGTCTCGATCACATAAGGGCCTTCCCACTTGGGCTGGAACTTGCCTTTACTCCTGTGAGTAAGAATCATCGGCCTTCTTACGGCTAAAACTAGCTCGCCGACTTTGAACACCCTTTCCTTTACTTTACGATTAAAAGCTCTGGAAATGCGTGCTTGGTAGAGCGCGATGCGCTGTTGAGCTTGGAGGCATTTCTCGTCTAATCTATCTAGCTCCTGAAGCCTTAACAGGTCATTCTTTTCTTGAGTCAGCTCGTTAGCCACGGCTATCCTGAGTGACGAAATCTGGATTTCAATGGGGAGAACTGCCTCGCTCCCGTATACCAGTGAGAATGGGGTGCAGCCTGTCAGCGTCCGTACCGTTGTGCGGTATGCCCAGAGACATTCGCCCAGTTTTTCGTTCCAATCTCTTTTGTTTGAAGAGACGAACTTCTTCAAGAGTTTGATAATGGTTTTGTTGAAAGCTTCCGCCAAACCATTAGCAGCTGGATAGTATGCCGTAGAGGCGATATTGTGTATTCGATTTTTATCGCAAAATTGATGAAACGCTTGGCTGATGAACTGGAGCCCGTTGTCATGGATTATCCTTCGGGGGACCCCGAAGCGATAAATAACGTGATGCTTGATGAAGCTGATCACATTAGACGCCTTTACCTCAGCCAGAGGGATTGCCTCTGCCCATTTGGAGAAGTAGTCCGTGATGGCCAGTATGAACTGGTGACCTCGGGAAGAAGACGGGTGAATGGGACCAATGACGTCCATACCCCATGCTTCGAAAGGCCAGGATGCAACTGTAGGATGCAGATGCTCAGATGGTCGGTGTATGAAGTCTGCGTGAATCTGACAGGCTCTGCATTGTTTTGCATACCGTATCGCATCCGTGATCATAGTAGGCCAATAATAGCCCATTCTCCTGATGCGATCCTGTAACTTAGGACCGGGTTGGTGTGCTCTGCATACGCCGTCGTGAGCTTCCCGGATAATCTGCTGTGCTTCGTCGTTAGACAGACATCTCAACAGTAATCCGTCGTAGGTCCGGCGATATAGGCATTATACAGATGCATCGTAATAGAAGCGTAATGATCGTCGCTTGATGGACACTGCTCCTTTGGGGTCCTCCGGCAAGATTCTGTATGCGACAAAATCTATGAAGGGACTTCTCCAGTCCTTTCCGGGGAGATCTGTGTTCACAGCATGGCTGCGTTCTATGTGAAGGTTGTTCTTCGCACAGAATAAGTCTCTGTTAAGAAGGATTACCGAATCCTGCCTTCTTATAGGAGTGGCTAAGTCTGTGGCTAGACTGGCTAGGGCATCGGCTTCCAGATTCTGAGACCGAGGTACATGCTCCAGGAAGAATCCTTTGAAGGTCATGGCTATCTCGACCGTTGCTTGGTGGTAGGGGATGAGGTCTGGATTCCGGACTTCATATATCCCTCTGACTTGATTGACGATAAGCAGAGAGTCACCGAAAGCTTCCAGGGATTCGACCCCCAGCTCTTTGGCGGCTTGGAGCCCGATTAACAGAGCGTTGTATTCTGTCACATTGTTGGAGCAGGGCTCACTAAGAGAATATGCTCGGTAGATGACGAGCTGATCAGGAGTGACCAGGATGACTCCTACTCCTGAGATGATGTTTCCCTTGGGACCGGTTCTGGAGGTCCCATCGAAGAAGAGTTGCCATGCGTCGGTCTCCATTGCGGAGTTACATTCTGCAACTTCGTCGGGAATATCCTCGTATAATTTGGAGGACTCCGGGATCGGATGGGCAGCTAGGAAGTCAGCCAGTGCTTGGCCTTTAATGGACTTCTGCGGTACGTATACCATGTCATATGGCGTTAATAGCATTGCCCAAGTCGCGAGTCGGGAGTTAAGAACACTTGGTTTGCTCATTAGTACCCGTAGAGGGTTAATCCTGGAGATGATATGAATGGTCTGTCCGGTGACATAGTGTCGTGTCTTCTTGACGGCGAACATCAGAGCCAAGCATTCCTTCTCTACTGGGTTGTACCGGTGCTCGGCCCCGACCATCATCCTGCTGAGGTAGTAGATAGCTTGTTTATGCCCCATGTCGTTCTTCTGTGCAAGAAGAGCTCATAGTGAATGATCCATTGCTCGAGCGTACAGCAAGAATAGTTTTCCCATGACGGGAGGTGCCAGAATTGGCGGACTGGTGAGGTAGCGTTTGATGTCTCCGAACGCCAACTGACAGGTTTCGTCCCATGCGAAAGATACACCTTTCTTCATGAGGTGAGAAAAAGGCTGATATCTCCCCGAGAGGTTGGATATGAATCGCCGGATATAGGCCAGACGGCCTTGAAATCCCCGGAGTTCCCTCAGATTACGGGGTGGTCGTATTTCTACGATTGCCTGGACTTTGTCAGGGTCCACCTGGATGCCTTTGGTGGTGATGACAAATCCCAGGAACTTGCCACTAGATACACCCAGAAATGATTTCGTAGGGTTCATCTTGAGTTGATGGCGACGCATTAGCTCGAACACCGTCCTCAAGTCTTGGAGGTGATCATCTTTGAGGCGGCTCTTGACGGCTATGTCGTCTACGTAATATTCTATTGTTTTGCGTAAATGCTCATGGAATATGTTACTCATGGCCCGTTGGTATGTAGCCCCGGCATTCTTCAATCCGAAGGGCATGACCGTATAGTAATATACCCCCAGTAGTGTCCAAAAAGCAGTGTGCTTCTCGCCTTCAGGATGCATCTTGAACTGATTATATCTGGAGAACCCGTCCATGAAAGACATGCGTTCGAAACCGCAGGTGTTGTCGATCATGATGTCGGTGATAGGAAGAGGGAATTCATCTTTGGGAAAGGCCGCATTTAGATCCCGGTAATCGATGCAGATACGCACCTTCCCATTCTTTTTTATGATTGGGACAACATTGGCGACCCAGTCGGGATGTTGCTCTTCACGGATGAAGCCGCAGGCTATCAACTTCTTGACTTCAGCTTCAATGGCGTCCATCATATCTGGGCGGAACCGGCGTTGGTGCTGTTTGACAGGCCTTGAGTCGGTCAAAATGTTGAGCTTGTGAGTAGCAACCTTCGGATCGAGGCCTGGCATATCCTCATAATTCCATGCAAAGACGTCGAGTTGGATGATTTCTTCCCTTTCAGCTGGGGAAAGATAGTTACTGATAAATATTGGCTTTGGTGAGAGTTCACCCCCAACGTCGATTTGGACAACTTCGTCTTTAGTGGGAGGTTCCCTTTGCTCGAAGCAAAATTCCCACTGCGTATCCATGTGTTGAGCCCAAGCATCATTTTCGAACGACTCAGATCCTTGTTCGCTTGCCTCTAAGGGATCTGTTGACGCCAAATTCACCGAGAATGTTTGTCCGAGATCGTTGGATGAGTCGGAGGACGTTGAGCCGCCTTGAGGAGAGGCAATGGCATCTTCAGAAGCCGCTAGGGAGGTCGAATATCCTAACCCGAAGCGGGTTTGTCGGTAGCAAGAGTTGCCGAGCAACGGCGTACGCCTGCCTCTCCTATTGTTGAGACCTTGGTTCCACTTCAGATTGTAGCCTATATTTCGCATGATCTTAAGCGCTTGTGGGCTGTATCGGCGAACCTGTATTTCCCCAGTATCGTCTTCGAAAGCATCTTCTTGGATAGCTGGTTGATTGCGCATATGGCCGAAGAATATCGGACGCTGTCTGCTGTAGGTATGTGGGACGATGAAGATAGAATCCTCATAGGGTCCATACGTTGCGACGACGTTGGACGATGACGCTACTTACCATACATATGGATGATAGGCCTTTATAGCTCCCAAGAATTTTTGTGCTATTGGTTCTATCTCGTCAATGTACGGGAAAAGGGGACTTTTATTGTCATTGGCAACCGTGTTAGTAGTTTTTACATCCCTTGGTTTTTTGTCGCGCCGAAGGTTGATGACCAAGGGTGGAGGCTTTTTGTTTAAGGTAATTACCAAAGGATCACCCCCCTTTCCTGACCTAGCATCGTTCAGGTGGGCGGTCATAGGCTCTGTGGCCTTTGGACGAGCAGTCCGTCCTTTCACCTTGATCGACAGAGGTTGTTTGACAGAGGGTTCTTCTGGCTCCCGACGGGATTCCTTCTCTGTCTGGGCCATTACCTCTTCCGTGTGGCTCTGAGAGTATAACACGGCGTCGGAGTAGTAGGATTCCACCCCTCTGAACGGGTTTAAGTCTGCAAACTCGGTTTACACCGCTCCTTTGGCATCTACATATTTGAAGCATTGATGTAGAGTTGAAGGGACAATATTGTGGTCGTGGATCCACGGTCTTTCCAGCAGGATGTTGTAGGACACCTCTGAATCAATGACGTAGCATATAGCCACTGATCTAAGGTTGCCAATCTGGATTCTCAAGCGAATCTTCCCCAATGGTTTACTCTTTCCAGCGTTGAAACCCACAATTGTAGTAGTGGTATAGGCCAGTTCGCTTGTGGGGATCCTCAACAGTCTGAGCAGACTGTGAGGAATGATGCTGATTGACGATCCCAGATCTATGTGAATCCGGTCGACCTCCATGGAACCGATGTATCCGGTGTGATAGAGAGGCCTGTCATGCCTGTTGTGTTTCAGCAGCATGTCGTCTTGGGTGAAAGTGATGTTTGGTACCACCTCCATCACACTGTGGCATTGGCACGCCACGGGTTCCTCATTGGGGGACTTAAGCTGGGTTAAGCACACATCCGCTTGCATCAATGCTTTGCTCAGGGCTAGACGAGTGTCTTGGGAGAGCCTGAGTAGCTCGAAGATGGACAACCTGGCTGGCGTATTGGCCAGTTGGGCCAGGATGTCGAAGTTGTATGGTTTCTCTAAACCTTTGTTTGGAATGTTCTTCACAGGTACATCGAAGCATACTTCCTTTTGTTTTCTCTTGTCCGCTGGAGTTGGTCTTGAAGGACCGGTCTCTGGCGTGGCGGGCTTGGGTCCCGAAGGCTTGGTGGCTGGGGCGTCTTTCGGGCTCGTGCCGTAGTCCTTGAGGTAGGCTTTTCCTGATCGGGTTGCTGTAGCCAACACCTCGTCTTCTTCTGGAGTTGCAACCATATGGCATGGTTTGCATTTGGAGTTCTTTCTTGACTTAGCTCTGATAGCATCGGTCTCTTCCCCGATTTCTGACACCAGGTCGGGATGAACCCACATAATCTCGCCTTGCCGGGTAGTTAGGGGTACCAGGTTGCGATTTTGATCCCGAGCTGGAGGGAGATTGATGATGTTCATCGTTGCTCGGAAAATAGGCGTGACACCATCCAGGATCGTTCGGGGAGGCAGACTGCCAAACTGGAGAGAGATCATGTTGGCCGTGACCGTCTTCTCAGTGTTGTGCATGGTGATCGCCTTAGCATCGATTAACCCCTGGATCTTCCTTTTTAGTACGTAACATGCCTTTGTTGGGTGGTGTACGTATCGATGGAAGACACAGTATTTTGGGTCGTTAGTATTGCCAACTTCCTGGGGCTGCCTCAGCTCTGGAAGGGTGATCTTGCCACTCTTGACTAGACACTCGAATATGCTCGGGACGTCGTCGTCGTCGAAGGAGTAGACTTCAACGGGTCTGGAAGTCCCGGGTTTTGCTTGCACGGTTGCCGCAATCTTTGGTCTGGCCATATTGATTGCCAGGGCTTCTTTTCCTTTGGGACCACGAGGGTGGTCGCTGCTAGGAGATGGCCTCTTGCCTCTGTCGGAGGCGGAGATCATGATGCCATTGTCGCGCGCCTTGCGACTATTGTCTTCGGCTGCTACCGCTGAGATGATGAACGAGGGCCAATCACGGAACTGATATGGTCCTGTGAACACCGAGACCACGGAAAGGAGGTTCTTCCTGCAAATGTCCACCAATGCAGAGTCGGGAACTCCTGGAGGCATTTATAAGGTGGCCTGACGAAAATGTTCGATGAAGATGCGAACGTCTTCCTTTTTCTTTTGCTTGACTTCGATGAGAGAGGACATAGACATGTCCATTCCTCCCTCGTAGAACCGTGTGAAGAATTAAGTTCTGAAGTCTTCGAAGGAAGTGATGCAGTTATCCGCCAAGCTGCGGTACCACTGATAGGCTACTCCTGAGAGGCAACCTTTGAACACCCGAGTAAGGAGGGCGTCGTTCCCTTGTAGCAACACCGTCATCATGCTGAAATAATTCATGTACTGGCTCGGCGATATTTTTCCCTCGAACAGGGCCATGGTCTGAGGTTTGTACCTTGGCGGAAAAGGAACTTCCTTCCAGATAGCTGGGTAGGGCTGGTTGATTCCCAGTTTCTTGAGCTGATCCTTGTGTTTCAAGGCGTCAAACTGGGCCTTCAACTCCTGGACTGCCTGCATTGGATTTTCAGTCGGAAGTGGGGCCATGGAGTGGTGCGGAGTTGGTTGTATCGTAACCCCAGCGGGAGGTAAGGCATTCTCTGAGTGAGGAAGCGGAGGAACTTCTGACTCTTGATCCAGCGCGGGCTCTTGGCTCGGGTGGGATGGTGGTAAGTCCACCCCCACACGTATCTGAGTCGGTGGGACCGATGCTTGAGCTATGGTAGCTGCGTGCTGAGTTAGCATCATCTGGTGCATGTTTTCCATCATGGATTGCATTTGTTGCAGAGATGTTTCCAGCGTGATGAGGTGTTGTTCCGCGTCTCCTGACGGTGAAGCTTCCTCGCGTTCATCTTCAACGGCGTAGGCTCCCATCTCCCTGGGCGTCATTGAAGGATTAGTATAGGTCGCTGTAGAAGTCGACTCTATACTTTCTGCTTCTGATTCTTGGCGACCCCCAGCGTCGGAATCGGAAGAGGATGGAGCTGGCTGTCGTGACTTTGCGCGAGTGTTCTGGAATACTCCGGCTTCAGTGTCACTGAACCTCCTTCGGCTCGGGGGCTTGGAGGGATGTTTTCTTGAACTCGACCCTCCTCTACGTAGGTGTGAGGCCATGTTTACAGGCGCATGCGTGGGTTCCCCTTCCTGGAAAGACAGAGAGTAGCCCAATCGGTCGAAGACCGATCGTTTTGTTTTGGGACAGCAGCAATTAATCACAACCTTGTGGCTATTACAATGATGCTCGCTAGGAGGCGTAATAGACATGTTGGAAGGTCCCCTCTCTTTACGCTTCTGGACTAGATATTTGCGTAGGTCAGGAGGAGTTGCCGGAGAGGCACTTAGTCGGCCATAGGTTTCTCGCGTGATCCGGAGGGTAGGCATTCTGTTCCTTCGCTGGCGTGGAGGCCGAGAGGTTAAGTAGCCTGCCGCTTGCTTTTCTTTGCGGAGATCACAGCGCTCATCTGGTTTACCGTAGAGGTCAGATGATGTCTTGCGCGCGAAGCGAGATCTGTTCTTCCGTCTTGGCGTCGAGGCGCCATCGGAAGTTCTGCCTATACCGCGTGGAGCGGGAGACAAATTTCTACGCGTAAAGCGCAGTGAAGGCTTCTAGGTTAGCGCTGAGGCTTCGTCCGAAGTTTTGTCTTTACCGCGCGTAGCGGAAGACTGTTTCCTACGCGTAAAGCGCAGTGGATTCTTCGGGGTTAGCGCTAAGGATTTGCCCGAAGTTTTGTCTTTACCGCGCGTAGCGGGAGACTGAATTTTACCTGCAAGGCACGGAGGGAGCGTCGCTACAACCTCGTTGGCCGAAGAGATCGGAGAGATCGAAGAGATCGGAGAGTCCGGAGAGATCGGAGAGTCCACAGGAATAGTAGAGGATGTCTTGGGCATCCACACATTGCGCAGCTTCCTGTTGTCCTGGCCGGAGAGAGGGCGAGAGCTACCCTCGGCTCGAAGCATGTCTTCGTAGGCTGACTGGTCGAACTGAACGACCAGCGTCTTCTTCACGGTTCCTACGGATACCGTATCGTGTTGAGCAATTACTTCCTCGTCAGAAGAGAAAGATGTCCCCAGCAGAGTCGCCATCTTGTTTGTGGTATTAAACGAAAGAAATGAAATTGTATTTCAATGACGGAGTTTATGCGAAACCCGTGCCCTTCTGTTTACAAACAAACTTGTACAATGTAATCCTATACGTGGATGTGGGAGTACAATTTATTTAATCTGGGTATAAATTGCTATAGGTGTCTGATCTGCGGTCGATCACTTTAGCCCTTGGACCACACGATGTTGAAGAAGTGCCATTTTAGACATGTAGCAGCTTCAAAGGTTGCAGAAGAGGTTGGACGCACGAGGCCAAGGTCGTCGATCCCTGCTCTTTGCCTGCTCTCCGGGCTCTCTCTCTCTCTCTCTCTCCCTCTCTCTTTCTCTCTCCCTCTCTCCTTGGACGGTAATTCTCTCCTGGATGATAATTCTTTTTTTTGCCCCTTTTCCCCATTGATAGGGGTCTCTATTTATAGAGTTTTGGTGACAGTGACCACTCCGTCGGTGTAAAAACCGAGGAGTGGGAAGTATAACACCCTTTTACACAACGGTTAAAGTAATCAATGCCTGCGTATGGATGATCTTTTGAATGAGCGTATGATGCGGGTCCAACTAAGGGAACACAACGCGTACTATTGCTACGAAGATCATGGCGTAAGAGCCACGCAGGTAGGTATCCCGTGTGTAGAAACGGTTGGCGTAGAAGCCAAATGACTGTCACCCTGGCACAGAGGCCAGATAGGCATAGAAGCCGAAATAGGCGTAGAAGCCGGATAGGCGTAGAAGCCGGATAGGCGTTGAAGTCGGGTAGGTGTAGGAGCCGGAGAGGCGTTGAAGCCGGAGGGGCGTTGAAGCCGGAGAGGCGTTGAAGCCGGATAGGCGTTGAAGCCGGAGAGGCGTTGAAGCCGGAGGGGCGTTGAGAGCCAAAGAGGCGTTGAGAGCCGAAGGGGCGCAGGTCTTGAATGGGCGTAGAAGCCGCTGTGTACCGTGCCCGAGTGCTGACGTGGACGTCTTAGCCGTTATCACGGCTTTCGAAGATGTAATCAAATCTTCTACAGAGATTTGCCATCATCTTGTGCATTAAATGCGAAGACGTGTTTCGAAGGTTTGCAGCCCTTCTGTGCATCCTTTTGCAGAGACGTGCCTTGACTGAACCTGTCACCGCTCCGTGCAATTAGACGTAGAGACGTGCAATTAGACGTAGAGATGTGCCACGAGCCCCGTACGATGTGCAGCTTTTGACGTGGCAGGCGGTTTGTCTACTGCGGAGCGTAAACCGGCTTATGCCTGCCTGTGTAAAACAATGCAGCATATCCCTCTGTGCGCAAAAGAGCGGTTTATGCTGAGGGGACGTTAGTAAACGACGGTTCGGTGGTATCTTAACCCAATCCTCTGCATTAAATGCAGAGATCCGCCATCATACTGTGGTGTGCGTCCCGAGGGGTCTGTGCCTGTTTCCAGCCGTCGTCTGGGTCGCCGTGCAGCACTTTTTATCAGGAGTCAGAGGCCAGGTTTACTGCGTGACTTGACAGGTTCATTTCGGGGAAGACGAAGCGTTCCTCGTACGCTATTTTAACGCTGCTTTGAGAGCGGCTGAGTTTTTACGTCCTGGAGGCGATGGGGGGTCCCGTCTACGCCAAAGCGGTTTTGGACGCGCTGCACCCTTGAGCTCTTACGTCTGATGGCACTGAAGGCCTTTGCTTGCGCTACTCTGTATCAATACGCCGCGTAGCTTTTGCCAGCGTATTTTTCATGCTTCTACAGCTGCGGCATAGGATGGACGTACCCACGCACTCGTGCCCCTAAACTGGGTGCGGGTCTTGACACGTTTTTACTGGTGGCCCATACAGGTAAGACTTCGCAAGTTATGCGATGTCGTAGTAGTGCGACGTCATAGTTGTACTAATACGTACCTGCTATAGAATATAGGACATAGGATACTAGGATGAGAGAGGATACTCAATCACAAATTCTTGAGAGATTCCTGGGATGACCCCTTGAGAATCTTATTATAATTTACAATTTAAATCTTTCCTTGTTTCCGTCCGCTCTCGCTTGTTGTTATTAAACTTGATCCTTATTGATCAGTTATTAAATTAAAATCTTGGTATCATTGTTGAGTTTGATTCTTGTTGACCAGTTGTTAAATTTAATTCTTGGTATCGTTTTTGAGTTGATTTCATATCGAGATGAATTTTATGGGCTAAAATTTACGGTATCATCTGATGACATATGTTGATGAGGACAGTGAGAAAGGTAAAATGTCTATTTTAGTTATGGACCCTAGAGTTTATTGCAGCCATATTAGCTGTGGTGACGAGAACGTAGAAACCTGACTTGGATGTACATACTATAGTTATGAAACTTAGAGTCTCTCGCAGCCATACCGGTTGGCGTGGCGAAGATTCTAGATGACATGATTATAGAGTTGCATACCTTAGTTATGAAACCTATCGTTTATCGCAGCTATGCTTACTGGCATAGCGAGGATTCTGAGTGTCATGATTTCAGATAGACGTGTATGATTATCAGGTTGTATCTTAAATTGGTTCTTAAAGTATCATCTCAAGACTTATCTATTTATGTTATTCCAGGACTTTGTTCCATCGCTTCTTTTCTTTACTAGCAGTAAAGATACCTTCAGTCCTTAACCCAGTTCTTTTGAGCCTTATTTCTTTAAGGATCCTTGTTAGTGTGATAATTAGTGACTTGCAATTTTGGTTGTGTCTTGTATTAGTTTGACTGAGTGTGACTTGTGAGTTTGTAAGTGTTTCTTAGTTGGACATGTGAGCAGTAGGCTTTAATCTAGAGTTAGCCCTTAGCATAGTACCCTGTAACAATGGTTATGGGATTAGTGTCATTAGAGACTGAGATTAGAAAGAGAGTATAGAGTATCAGTGATAATTCTCATAGTTAGTATCAGAGCCAATTACCCGTCCTGGATAATCATGATTTTGTAATTAAGTGATCTATGTAAACAATTAGGTATCAAGAAATTGTGTTAAGAATTAATGGAGCATGACATTCAATTTGATGATTTAGATCGGGTGTGTTAAAGGTAAAGAAATATATATGCATGAGGAGTAATAATGAGATATCATGAGAAGAGAAATATCAGAATTAGTAATAAAAATGGTAAAGCATATCACAGACTAGTTTAACAGGCTATAAAAGGTTAAAAGGAAATACATATACAACAATCGAGATGAGGAACCATACACATACCCATGAGAGTAAAGAAACATGAGTTCTACAGAGCTTGATGAGATAATCTATAATGAAGCTTGCGATATCATACCAAGAGTGCTAATGATTCTATATCAAGGATTAGTCAAGAATAACGTTAATAACAGTAAGCACTATGTATGATGATAATTAGATGATATACCAGTTCACATAAATTAAAAATCATGGAAGAAAATACATGTGATGATAACTTTGATCATTGGAGGGAATGGTGCAAGTAATTCAGGCAGTACAATTTTAGTACACAGTTATAGACACTAGATGCATTGAGTGCACCTTGAGTATCAGAGACCGTGAGCACTGATATGTACATTTGTAGAGTTATAAATTAAAAAGTGGAAAAAAATTTTATTTTTAAAATAATTGAGGAGTTGAGATAACGTTATTAAATTTTTGAGGATTTTAAATATGAATTCAATAAACATGGTTAAGGCTACAAAGATTTTTGGAGTGATTAAATTTTATTTCGATGTTGAGTATCTGATTTTGAGGAGGTATATGTAATTTATTTTAAGTTGATCGAGAAGTTAAACCTTGATGATTATTTTGAGGATTAATTTTATGGTAGATGAGAAATATGAATATTAATATATGAGTAGATGATATACATGTGTAAGGATCTGATGACTTGAGCATGATTGAGATGGCACCGCAGACTGACTTGGGTATCCATCTAAAGTTGTATTGGGAAGAGCAGTACTTAGTATGGTGTGTTACACTTGGTGTGCACTTGAGTGATAAGAGGAAATAGTATGGACAATTGTAGTAGGAACGAGAACTAGAAGTGGGTGTACTAAAGTAGAACAGGGGTACCTAAAGAGATTGAGGTATCAAACTTCACATGCACCAATTGACCTATAATCGTGTTAGAGGTTCTTGGCATCAGATTTTGGCATTAATAGACAGGCGTGTGCAATATAGATATATTCATGGATCTTGTGGATTAATGATTAGTTGAGATGGGTACTAGTGTACTGGAATAGGAATTAGTTAGTGAATGCGCTAGAGTTAAGTGTTTGTTAGAGATAGTAGATACTACAAGTAATGTTAGCAGGTTCTTTCTTTCCCTCCTAATGATTCCTTCTTCCGTCTTTCGATTGATTGAATTTCCTAATACTGTAGTTCGTATTCATGATTTTCTTGTTAGGATATAATTAGTAGTACACTTTAACAGAGACTGAAATACCATGACGATACATGACCTATATATTTTTTTTAAATTGCATGGCGGTAGGTAGAGTTTTCTTAAACCATGATCATTAGGGTTTTGACCATAGCAAAGATCTATGATAAGATTTTGACCGACAAAAAGAGACAAGAGGATTAAATTTGTGGATGAGCATTAATTTAAATAAAGAATTTAAGGATTGTTATAACAGAGTTGATGGATCATTAATTTTGCAAAAATCGAGGTATGATTGAAATTCGAGGATAAACATTAACTTAAATGGAGAATTAAGAAATTCACAGGACAAAATTGAGGATTATTTTAATTTTTGGAAGGTCTTGATATGATTAAATTGATTATTAAAATTTGAGAAAATTGGAGAGATTATCATTTTATCTATTTGATTGCAAGATAGAAATTTTATATTTTATATTATGAATGTTGCATTGAAGATTCTGAAAGTATCGCATCGTTGAGTATTTGAGGAAAAAGAAAAATTGGAAAATAAAATCGTTAATGGAATGGTGTCGAATTCAATCCTCGGGAGGAGGATTTAGATTTGAATAAGCATCAATTGAATTTGAGTTAGAGGAGTAAGATGATTGATGGATTAGTGTTTAAAATTTAAATTTTGGGATACAGATTTTTAAATGTTATAAATATACATTGATTGGAATTCAATTGGAGGATTGGATATTAAATTCCTTGAGTATTTAGATACGAACTTAAATTTGGAGGAGATTATGATAAAAATTTGAATTTGATTTTAAACTTGAAGATTTTCAGGAATATGATGTTATAAAATTTTTGAAAGGTTGTGAAATAGCAATATGGAATTACTTCATGATTATTTGGTTTGAAATTTAAATTTTGATAGAAATAATACAATGTGTAAATGCAATTATTGAGGATCTTAAATTTCGAGGACAAAATTTTTCTAAGGTGGGTAGACTTGTAACCTCCGATTTCCAAATTTCTAAAATATTTAAATTTTTAATTTATTTTAAATATCAAGTTTATAAATTATTTTCTCCTTGAATTTTTAGTATTAGATTTTCGAACAATGTTTGATTTTAGAAGGTAATTTAAAATCTTTTATAAAAATCATTTTCCCTAAATGTCGATTTATTATAAAATAAATAGATAAATAATGATGTAAATATAATACTATAGCTTCGAATATTTATTGGCTTGAAATTATGAAATTATTTGTTTAATAAAAATTTTTGAAGGACTAGTTGTTTTCATAATAAATTTTCATATCCATTTTGGAATAGTAAATAAATAAATTACATAATTTCAATGGTTTTGAAATATGGATTAATTAGTAGCTAATTTGGAATCAGTTAGCCTTGGAAGCCTCTTAAAACATTTTCTTAAATTATATTTTTCTATTAAATTTTCCAGTTTACCGTCTCCCATCCACACCCTCATTTTTCCCACATGAAAACTCATTCATACATAATCTGGGCCATTCATTATTTGGGCCAATCCTCACCCTTTATCCCACACCTCTCTCCCTATTTAAGTCTCTCATCACCATTCCCAAGGAACCCTAGCTAGCCCTCACAAATTTCTACAAGCCATCAACCACCACCATTTTGTGTGCTCGTGTCCGTGTGTCCAGCATTACCGTGTCAGCCGTGTTGGCCTCGGGTCCGACCCCGGGTGTCCCATCGTATCCATTCATTTCCTGTGTCCAGATTTACAACATTACAACCAGATTTTTGTGTTCGACACACCCGGACACATCCACCTCCACCACAGCAAACATCATCTTCGTGTCCACCATCTGGACACATCCCCACACCACAGTACATCATTCAGGTGTCCGACACTCCATCTTCTTATGTTGGACACGAATCCAAATCGACAGAGAATCCCTATTCCGTTGCGTCCGACACTTCACCCTCCCCATAGAATAACCACAACCATGGATCTAACCTTCTGGCCGACGTTCTTTCCGCAGTCGCCGAGTTCGGCTGCTCCACCGAGCTGCTCGAATCTGCCGTATTCCTTCAGAGCAGCGTCGCTTCCCACGACTTCTCAGCCCAAATCCTACCTGCTCGCCACTCTCGTCTCGATCGACTCAGATCTGGATCAGAGTGAACCAATGTCGACGTTGGCACCTCTCGGCCATCCATGCCCATATCTGCCTGCCGAGTCCGAGATCCTCCGGCGGCCCTCCTCACGAGCTCCTCCCTCCGACGACCCTGATCTTCCCTTCGCTCTTGACTCCCCTGAATCTGAGGTGAGCTTCTTCCCTCTCTTCTTCTTTTTTTTCCTTGATTTGGGAATTTGTTTTCTCTTTCCTATTTCCTTCGATTTAGGTTTTAAGTGTAAAACATTTACCAATGGTTTTATGTATGTAGTATTTTGAAGAATAAGTCAGTAGGACTAATACAAGGTTTTGATTTTTATTAATCAACTTTAATATTTTATATGAGTTTTGATTAAAAGTTTAGGGCTAAACATTAAGCTAATTAGACCATGATTCTTTAGGTTTGATTATCTAATTTAGACCCTGGTGATCAAAGATGGACTTTCGGAATTGAATACTTGAAATAGTCTTTAAAGTATATTGTATGCTTTTACTCTTTATATAGGATTTATTATCAATAGGTTATATTATAGGCAACATTTTTCTCCTAGCATATTTTAGGTATTTTTGGAGCTCAACTAATTTGTGCATTTTCTCTGCCTGCTGCGGACCTGTATCGCTATCTCAAAATTTGTGCCGAACTCCGATCTTGGACTTCTTTATATAGTTTCTAGCTATTTGGACTGCTCCGGACCCATTGGAACTAACTGCTACTTCAATTGGGATCACCTTGAGAAGTGTGTCTTTATATACATTCTTTGATTAGTTATATATATATAAAATATTTGATCGATATATATATACAAATATGTATTTTGATATAAAAAAATATATATTTATATACATCTATTAGTGTATATACACAAATACGTATTTTGTACAATTACTAATAGACACATATATATTATATACGTTTTTATTGGTATATACTTTGAGTGTAAATGTGTACTAAATATGTATCCCTACTAGATGACCCTAGTCGACTAGAGCCATGCCTGGCATAGCCCTGAGGCCAGGGTTTTTCTATTATGTGTTAGTGTAGCATCTGATACAAGTGATATTATTATATGTTTATAGGACTGTCGGATTCTCCAGACGATACTCTGGGACAGGACATTGGTATTGACAGCTAAGGACCCAAGGCGAGTACATTCTCTGATTAGTTTCTAATTTATGATATCTCCTATGTTCACTGTATCTAGTGTAGATATCCATGCTCTTGACACGTTGGTTACACGGATTGGTATACACGGATCTCGTCATGAGATGTTATTCCTTATTCATGGTGTAGCTTGTACAAGACTTGTTTCCTTGTTATCTAGTGCATGTACAGACACTGATTTCCGGGGAGACTTGCTACCTCCCTAGGGAATCCCGTGCCATAGCGTACTATGATTGGATCTACTATACCAGTCGGGGGTGGGGAGTATTTTAGTATAGATATGTGATCATACCCAACCTTACATGCATCATAGCTCACCCCACATCTCACGTCGGGTACGGCCTGACCATTTACATGCTTTATAGCTGTTATATGTGATTAGCCTGACCTCTACATGCATCATAGCTAACCAACGGTTAGCCTGACCTTACAAGAATCATAGCTAATCACATGTAACCAGCCTGATCAAGTTCCCAAGCCGATCACATGTTAAAGCTAGTACTCATACACTTAGTCATAGGTTCTTGCTCATGCACATATTGTTTCTTCTCCTGCATTTACTTATAGTATTTACAGTATTTCTTTTATTTCTCGTACCTATACATGCTTCTCGTATATTTCCAACTAGAACTGCTACATAGTTTATATCATTAATATAGAACTACTATTTAGAGATGTACTTTGCTCCTTCCTGACTGGAAAATATTTTTCCAGACTGTGACCTTAGTAGACTGGTTTCTGACACACTTGAGGATTGGAAGTTAATGATTGCAGGTATGATTATTTTATTGTTAGACTTGTCTTATATTTCTTGCTTGCCTTGATATCTCATCGTGCTTTAGTTTATGTGATTGAGTATTTCTAGCATTATGTTATGATATACACGTCTTCTTATGGAGTTGGGTATTCACGTGAGTTTGATTAGATAGTTACATGACCTAGACAGCGTTCTACCGCCGATGCTGCGGTGTAGGCTGGACGTACCCCCGCACTCGTGCCCCTAAACTTTGTGCGGGTCGTGACAATCGCACCTATGCTTACTGGCGTGGCAAGGATTCTTAGTGTCATAATTTTGGACAGACGTGTATGATTATCAGGTTGTATCTTAAATTGGTTCTTAAAGTATCATCTCAACACTTATCTATTTCTGTTATTACAAGACTTTATTCCATCGTTCTTTTGTTTGCTAGCAGTAAAAATACCTTCAGTCCTCAATCCAGTCTTTTTTGAGCTTCTATTCTTTGAGGATTCCTTGTTAAGTATGATAATTAGTGACTTGTAATTATATCTGTGTCTTGAGTATTATTATTGACTGAGTGTTGCTTATGAGTTTGTAAGTGTTTTCTAGTTGGACATGTGAGCAGTAGGCCTTAATCTAGAGTAAACCCATAGCATAGTACCTTGTAGCAATAGTTCTAGGATAGGTGTCATTATAGTACTATAAGTAAAAGAGAGTATAGAGTATCAGTGATAGTTCCAAGAGTTAGTATCAGAGCCAACATACCCGTCCTGGATAATCATGATAATATAATTGGATGATCTATGTAAATAATTAAGTATCCAGGAATTGTGTTAAGGATTAATGGAGCATGATGTTCAATTTGATAATTGATATCGGGTGTATTAAAAGTACAAAAATATATATGCATAAAGAGTTGTAATGAGATGTCATGAGTAGAGAAATATCAAGATTGGTAATAAAAATGGTGAAGCGTATCACAGATTAGTTTAACAGGCTATAAAAGATTAAAGGGAAATATATATACATCAATCGAGATGAAGAACCATATACATGCCCATGACAGTAAAATGAAACATGGGTGTTATAGAGGGCGCAAGTAATCGTGAGTTCTAATAAGTTTGATGAGATGATCCAATAATGAAGCTAGTGTTATCATACCAAGGGTACTAATGATTCTATATCGAGAAATTAGTTGAGCAAGGTGCTAATAGTAAGTGCCTTGTATGATAATGTTAAATTAGTATATCATTTAATATAGATAGAAACTCATTGGAGAAAATATATGTGATGATAACTTTGATCATTTAGAGGTAATAGTGCAAGTAATCCGGATAGTACAAATTTTAGTACACAGTTGAGAGTTGTAGACAATGGGTGTATTAGTGTGCAGCTTGAGTATTAGAGACCGTGAGCATTTATATGTATACTTGTGAATTTAATTTTATCGTTTGAAGAGTAGAAATGAATTGCAATTTTGAGAATTTTAGGGAGTTGAGATTCTATGTTATTAAATGTTTGAGGATTCAAAAATTTGATACAATAAACACAGTTAAAACTATAGAAGAGATTTTAGAAGTGATTAAAAATTTTATTTCGATATTGGGTATTTGACTTTGAGGAAAGTATATACATTTTACTTTAAATTGTTCGAGGAGTTGATTTTGAGGATTTTATTTTGAGGATAAAATTTTTATGGTGGGTAAGAAATACATATTAGTATATGAGTAGATGAAGTGCATACGTAAGGATCTGTTGACTTGGGCATGATTGAGATGGCGCTGCAAACAGACTTGGGTGTCCATCTAGAGTTATATTAGAGAGAACAGTACTTAGTATGGTGTAAGCACTTGAGTGATAAGAACAACTAGTGTGAACAATTGTAGTAGGAAAGGGAACTAGCAGTGGGCGTACTTGTAGTAGAACAGAGGTACCTAAAGGGATAGAGATATCAAACCTTGGATGCATCTTTGACCTATGCAATCACAACTAGGAATATTTTTCCAATCTATTTATCTTGAATGTTGCTTCTTTAGAACTTTACTGTCCTTCCTTGATGATATCGCATTTTTTTCTTAATTGATTCTTTTGGATCTGCCTTCAGGATGTCGCCAAAGACATGATCTATGAGAATGGGAGCATCAGCCTTTGAGGGGTCTGCCACCTCTCCACCTGAGGGACAGACAGCCGTAGTTCCTCCTACATCTCCGATGCATGTGGGAGTATCTTCACTTTTCGGGGATCCTCCTCCCCCACCTGTTCAGAGGATTGCCGCAGTTGTAACGGACAACCTTCCTCCTTCACCGACTCCAATTTCCGGAGGTGTGCCCATTGACGGGGCACAGATGTTTACTTTGATCCAGGGCATGGTAGATGCCCAGAGAGTGATGGTAGACGCTCAGCGAGTTCAAGCTAAGGCTCAGAGGGTGCAAGCAAAAGCGCACCAGGCACAAACAGAGCTAATGAGAAAGATCATGGAGAACGCTCACCAGATGGCGCTACAGGTAGTTGAGAGAGTTGTCCAACAGTATCCTGGCCAGCAACAGCCGAGGACATTTCAGTATAACCCCCAGCAGTACCAGGCATCGGTTAGTATTCAGCAGGATCAGCAGACTTGTCATTACTGTAAGAAATCAGGTCATCTTAGTGTCACTACCACATTCCGAAAACAGGGGTATTTTTGACTTTTTACAATATTTAATATTATTGTAGTTATAATTAATTAATTGCATGATAGTATATTTGATTAAATAACTGTGTGATGTGTACTTTAATATATTATATTATAGACAGTGTTCATTGGTGTTTGTGATGGTAGACTTGACCTAGAAGCCGGAGGATGAGCACCTGTCGGAATTATGGAATTTTGAGGTTAATTGTTTATTTTAGAATTTATTTATTGGAGGTGTAATTAATTACTGTATTTTAATTAATTATTTCGCATTGCCTTTGCTTCAATATTTGGAGCACTATCCAGACTTTTGTCTTCCAACAAATTTCACCATCTTGCCCTAGACATGCCCGCCTTCCATTCTGCTATTTTTGCAGCTCGTAATTATGCTCTTTGTACATTATTTCTAGCCGCACAAAAATCGTCGCGGACGTTATTTAATAAATTCCTATTTTGTATCATTGTGCGTTCCAATCAAAAATTGGAGGCAATCTTGACCTATTTTTCGTGCGGCCCAAATTAGGGTAATATCCTATTCTAAGTCTTCTTCATTATTGGTATTGATGACCAGACCTGATTTTGGCTCCATGTACTCCTAATTAATTGTTGAACACAACTTGCATTTATTTCTATTAATTTGAGGATACCATTTTATCTGATTTCGTAAATTCCAACTTAATTCCAGTGCCCTGTAAATTGAGCCCATACCGATCATACAGCGCCCCCTGACCCTACAAAACACCGGACCCCGAATCGCCCGCCAAATTTTCGTCATTTTATGTGTTTGTGTAATTTCCCAAATTTAAGGGGGCTAAATTGCAAATTTGCATTTTGTGGCCCTACCCAATTGTTGAACAATGAGGGAACCTAATATTTTTTATTTAAACTCTCACCCTCATTTCCCCACATGAACATTTCTTCATGTCCAATCTGGACCACTCATTTAAAGTGGGTCCATCCTCACCCTTGACTCCATACACCCTCTCCCCTATATAATATCATGTCTACACAAACCCTAATCCCCAAAAAATTTCCTAGGGAAACACATTCCCAAGCCCCTACCCGCAGCTCTCCTTCTTCCCTTCATTTTTTCATTTTTCTTCTTCTTCTTCTTCCTTCTTCTTCCTCTTCTCTTTCATTTTTTAAATTTAAATTAGTAGGGGGGAACACTGTACATCAACCCCCACATACTGTACACTCCGGCGGCCCTCTTCTAAGCCCGACACCGGCCAAGACTGGCTCCACCGTCAGCCGACCCCGCCCGGCGGCGCTGCCAACTCCGGCCCCCTCTGCACCCAGGCGACCCCGCTCTCCCTCGGGCACCCGACATCCGGCGGTCCAGCGACCATCCCGAGCCCCGACCGGCCAAGCTCTTCCAGCCCATCTCCTCCGTTTTCGGCCACTTCCTGCCGTGTCTTCGACTCCGGCGGACTCCCCATCCCGGCCTGCTTCAACACCACCACCATCTCCACCTATCACCACCACCATCACCATCTCCACCTATCACCACCACCATCACCATGTAACACCACCACCGCTCCCTGCTCCTTTTCCCGGCGGCCCCTGCCCACTTCGACGGGCCGGCCATCAGTCCTACTGCCCCGACCCCCGACCGAGCCTGCACCCGGCGACCAACCCCCTTGCTCCCTGCTGCTCCTCCCACTGCTCTCCTTCCTCCGGCGGTCTCCTGCCGTATTCCGGCCACCCGACCCATCACAGTATGTCCCCTTCCTCTTCCCTCCTTCAGTATTATTAATATATATGTAAAGTTGTGTTATTTAATATACATGTATTTTTAGTGTAAGTAATGTGTATATAATTAATGTAAATTAGTACATATTTAATTTAGTGTATGAGGGTATTAGTGTATATATGTTTTATATATATATATACGCGTATATGTATGTATATATATATATATCACGTGTATCTCTATATTTTAATATATATGTATTGCATATGTATTCTAGTATAAATACGTATGAGTGTATATAAAGATAACGTATATATGTAATTGTATATATTTAATCATGTGTAAGTATATTATATAAATACATATTTGTAGTGTATGTGTATGTGTAAATGTATATATCTATATAAAGTATATTTCAAATTAGTAGATATGTAAATACATAGTGTATATGTATATGGTTATATAATTGATATATATACGTATTTAATACGTATTTAAGTAAATAAAATTGGTATATGTACATATATAAATATATAATATATATATATATATTTGCATACACTTAATATATTTTTCATTATATATAAAAAAAATTGGTATATGTATATATTTATTTGTATATATACCTGGTATATTTTTAAATTGATATATATATGGTACACATATATTATACATGAAATTAAATGGCAATGTATAAGTATTCAATGCGATGTATTAGTATTAGTATATATATTTAAATAAATACATTAACAATATATATATATTTTTAAAATATATTTGTATGTATGAGTATACACATATAATGTTCAACTAGTATAAATCGAATATATATTTTAAAAGGCATATATATATTGTAAATACAGTTAAATTGGTATATGTTTAATTTTACAACCTCAAACCAGTGTATATGTATGTATATATGTATACAGATTATATGATAGTATATATGGTAAATATATTAGCATATATTAATTGTATCTTTGGAATTTAGTACATATAGTAAATTCTATTTTTGGGTTGTGTTCATATGCATATATATATATATATATATATATATATATATATATATATATATACACCTTGTGTAAAGTAAGTCCTAGTGGATTTATATAATTAAATATACAGTATTATTTTTATACAAGTATTAGTTTTATTTAAGCATATAAATACACATCTATTTTCATACCAAATGAATAATATGTATATGTGTAAATTATAAAGGTATCTTTTAATTATAATTAAATAGTATTAATGTGTGTGATATATATAGATATATATATTGGTCTATCTACTAGATGACCCTAGTTGACTAGTGCCATACCTGGCAGAGCCCCTGAGTTCATGTATTTGTGATGTGTTAGTGTAGCACCTGATGCAAATGTTGTATTTGATATATTTTTAGGACTGTTGGTTCCTCCAGACGATACTCTGGGACAGGACATTGGTATTGCCAGCTAAGGACCCAAGGCGAGTACATTCTCTGATTAGTTTCTAATTTATGATATCTCCTATGTTCACTGTATCTAGTGTAGATATACATGATCTTGACACGATGGTTACACAGATTGGTATACATGGATCTCGTCATGAGATGTTATTCCTTATTCATGGTGTAGCTTATACAAGACTTGTTTTCTTTGTTATCTTGTGCATGTACAGACACTGATGCCCGGGGAGATTTGCTACCTTCCTAGGGAATCCCGTGCCATAGCGTACCATGATTGGATCTACTATACCAATCGGGGGTTTGGGGAGTATTTTAGTGTAGATATGTGATCATACCCAACTTTTCATGCATCATAGCTCACTCCACATCTCACGTCGGGTACGGCCTGACCATCTTCGTGCTTTATAGCTGTTACTTGTGATTAGCCTGACCTCTTCGTGTATCATAGCTAACCAACGGTTAGCCTGACCTTCATGAATCATAGCTAATCACATGTAACCAGCCTGATCAAGATCCCAAGCCGATCACATATTAAAGCTAGTACTCACACACTTAATCATAGGTTTCTTGCTCATGGACATATTGTTTCTTTCCTGCAGTTACTTACCATATTTCCAGTATTTCTTTCATTATACATTTCTCGTATCTATACATGCATCTGGTATATTCTTTCTAGAACTGCTACATAGTTTATGTCATTTATATAGAACTGCTATTTAGAGATGTACTTGCTCCTTCCTGACTGGAAAATATTTTTCCAGACTGTGACCTTAGTAGACTGGTTTCCGACACACTTGAAGATTGGAAGTTAATGATTGCAAGTATGATTATGTTGTCATTAGACTTGTGTGGTATTCTTTTATTTCTTCAAATTCCTATCGTGCTGAAGTTGTGATTGAGTATGTTGTTAATATTTTTATAGTATTATCCGAGTCTCCTTATGGAGTTGGATACTAGCGTAAGATTATTTAGATAGTACTCGATCTAGACAGCGTTCTACTGCCGATACTGCGGCGTAGGCTGGACGTACCCACGCACTCGTGCCCCTAAACCGGGTGCGGGTCGTGACACGTTTTAGTGGTGGCCCATGCAGGTCAGACTTCGCAAGTTGTGCGATGTCGTGGTAGTGTGACGTCTTCGTTGTACTATTGCGTGCCTGCTATAGGACATAGGACATAGGATACTACGATGAGAGAGGATACTCAATCACAATTTATTTGAAAGATTTCCTAGGATGATCCCATGAGAATCTTATTATAATTTCCAATTTAATTCCTTCACCCTTGTTTCCGTCCGTCCTCACTCGTTGATATTGAGTTTGATTCTTGATTGACCAGTTGTTAACTTTAATCCCTGGTATCGTTGTTAAGTTGATTTCATATTGAGATGAATTTTACGGACTAAAATTTACGGTATCATCTGATGACATATGTCGATAAGGACAGTGAGAAAGGTAAAACGTTTACCTTGGTTATGGACCCTAGAGTTTATCGCAGCCATATTAGCTGTGGTGACGAGAACGTAGGAACCTGACTTGGATGTACATACTATAGTTATGAAGCTTAGAGTCTTTCGCAGCCATACCGGTTGGCGTGGCGAAGATTCTATATGACGTGATTATAGAGTTGCATACCTTAGTTACGGAACCTGTCGTTTATCGTATCTATGCTTACTGGCGTGGCGAGTATTCTGTGTGTCATGATTTCTGACAGACGTGTATGATTATCAGGTTGTATCTTAAATTGGTTCTTAAAGTATCATCTCAAGACTTATCTATTTATGTTATTCCAGGACTTTGTTCCATCGCTTCTTTTCTTTACTAGCAGTAAAGATACCTTCCATCCTTGATCGTATACCAATTTGAGCTTCTTTTCTTTGAGGATTCCTTGTTAGTATGATAATTAGTGACTTGTAATTTTGGTTGTGTCTTGTATTAGTTTGACTGAGTGTGATTTATGAGTTGTAAGTATTTCTTAGTTGGACATGGGAGCATTAGGCATTAATCTAGAGATACCCATAGCATAGTACCTTGTAGAAATAGTTCTATGATAGGTGTTATTATAATTAGTATTGGTATTATAGAAAGAGGAGTAAGAGTATCAGTGAAGGATCCAAGAGTTAGTATCAGAGCCAGCATACCCGTCCCAGATAGTCAATAAATTATGTAATTGGGTGATCTATAAATAATTAAGTATCAAGGAATTGTGTTAAAGATTAATGGAGCATGATGTTCAATTTGATGATGGATACCGGGTGTGTAAAGAGGAAAGGAATGTATATGCAAAAAGGGTTTAATGAGATGTCATAAGTAGAGAAAAATTAGGATTAGTAATGGAAGTTGTGAAGTGTATCACAAATTAGTTTAACAGGCTGTAAAAGGATTAAGAGATATGCTTATACATCAATCGAGATAGAGAACCATATGCCTGCCCTTGAGATTGAAGTAAAGCATGGGTATTATGGAAAGTGCATGTAATCATGAGTTATAATGAGCTTGATGAGATGACCCATTAATAAAGCTAGTGATATAATACCAAGAGTGCTAATGATTCTATATCAAGGATTAGTCGAGGATGACATTAATAACAGTAAGCACTCTGTGTGATGATAATTAGATGATATACCAGTTGACATAAATTAAAATCATGAAAGAAAACACAGTTGATGATAACTTTGATCATTGGAGGTAATAGTACAAGTGATTCAGGCAGTACAATTTTAGTACACAATTATAGACACTAGATGCATTGAGTGTACCTTGAGTAACAGAGACCGTGAGCACTGATATGTACATTTTGGAGTTATAAATTAAAAGGTGGAAATAAGATTGTATTTCTAGAATAATTGAGGAGTTAAGATTTTGTCATTAAATTTTTGAGGATTTCAAATATGAATTCAATAAACATGGTTAAGGCTACAAAGATTTTAGAAGTGATTAAATTTTGTTTCGATATTGAGTATCTAATTTGGAGGAGGTATATACAATTCATTTTTAAGTTGATCGGGAAGTTAAACCTTGACGGTTATTTTGAGGATTTATTTTATGATAGATGAGAGATATGAATATTAATATATGATTAGATGATATACATGTGTAAGGATCTGATAACTTGAGCAGGATTGAGATGGCACCGCAGACTGATTTGGGTGTCCATCTAAAATTGTATTGAAAAGAGCAGTAATTAGTATGGTGCTGTGCTTGACGTATAATTGAGTGATAAGAACGATTAGTATGAACAGTTGTAGTAGGAACGGGAACTGACAGTGAGTATTATACTAAAGAGATAGAGGTATCAACTTGGATGCATTATTGAACCATGGCAATATTAGAGGTTCTTGGTATCAGATTTTGGTATTAATAGACAGGTGTGTGCCATAGGGATATATTCGTGGATCTTATGGATTAAGATTAGTTGATATGGGTACCAGTGTACAGGAATATGAATTAGTTAGTGATATGCCAGAGTTAAGTGTATATTAGAGATATGAGATACCGCAAGAAAATGTTAGCAGGTTCCTTCTTTTCTCATGTTGTTTTCGTCTTCCGATTGATTGATTCCCTAGTACCGTGGTTTGTATTCGTGATTTACTTGTTAGAATGTAGTTAGTAGTAAACCCTGACAGAGACTGCAATACCATGACAGGACACATGACCTATATCTTTTCTTAGATTGCATGACTGTAGGTAGAACCTTCTTAAACCATGATCATTGGGGTTTGGACCATAACAAAGATCTATGACAAGGTTATGACTTGACAAGAGACACGAGATGCTAAAATTTTGGAAGATAAGCATAAAGGATTAAGGATTAATATGGCAGAGTTGATAAATCATTGATTTCATCAAAATTGAGATGTGATTAAATTATCATTAGACTTTGAGGATAAACATTAATTTAAATGAGAGGTTGAGAATTTAATATGGTAGGATTGATGATTATTGATTATGATATAATTATCATTAAAACTTTTGAGAAATTTTAGAAGATTATTATAATATTTTATTGGACTGGAAGATAAAGATTTAATTGAAAATATTAATTGAGGATTTGGCGAGTATTATATTATTTGAGTATTGTGAGGAAAAAGGAATCGAGGATTTAGATCACTAATGGATTAGTGTTTTTTGATGGAAAATTTAAATGTGCATTGTTGGATTAAGTTAGAGGAGTAGATATCTATTCGGGTTTTAATAACTAACATCAGATTCGTAGGAGATTATGATACGAATGGAATTCGATGATAAATTTTGAGGATTTTTCAGGAATACAATAATTTCAAAATTTTGAAATTGTGAAAATTGTGGATTATTACCTGATATCGTGGTTGAGGAATTTAAGTTTGAGGGAAATAATAATGTGTATGATAAACACTACTATGAGGATTTTAAATTTTGAGGACGAAATTCTTTTAAGGTGGGTAGACTTGTCACTACCACATTCCGAAAACAGGGGTATTTTTGACTTTTTACAATATTTAATATTATTGTAGTTATAATTAATTAATTGCATGATAGTATATTTGATTAAATAACTGTGTGATGTGTACTTTAATATATTATATTATAGACAGTGTTCATTGGTGTTTGTGATGGTAGACTTGACCTAGAAGCCGGAGGATGAGCACCTGTCGGAATTATGGAATTTTGAGGTTAATTGTTTATTTTAGAATTTATTTATTGGAGGTGTAATTAATTACTGTATTTTAATTAATTATTTCGCATTGCCTTTGCTTCGATATTTGGAGCACTATCCAGACTTTTGTCTTCCAACAAATTTCACCATCTTGCCCTAGACATGCCCGCCTTCCATTCTGCTATTTTTGCAGCTCGTAATTATGCTCTTTGTACATTATTTCTAGCCGCACAAAAATCGTCGCGGACGTTATTTAATAAATTCCTATTTTGTATCATTGTGCGTTCCAATCAAAAATTGGAGGCAATCTTGACCTATTTTTCGTGCGGCCCAAATTAGGGTAATATCCTATTCTGAGTCTTCTTCATTATTGGTATTGATGACCTGACCTGATTTTGGCTCCATGTACTCCTAATTAATTGTTGAACACAACTTGCATTTATTTCTATTAATTTGAGGATACCATTTTATCTGATTTCGTAAATTCCAACTTAATTCCAGTGCCTTGTAAATTGAGCCCATACCGATCATACAGCGCCCCCTGACCCTACAAAACACCGGACCCCGAATCGCCCGCCAAATTTTCGTCATTTTATGTGTTTGTGTAATTTCCCAAATTTAAGGGGGCTAAATTGCAAATTTGCATTTTGTGGCCCTACCCAATTGTTGAACAATGAGGGAACCTAATATTTTTTATTTAAACTCTCACCCTCATTTCCCCACATGAACATTTCTTCATGTCCAATCTGGACCACTCATTTAAAGTGGGTCCATCCTCACCCTTGACTCCATATACCCTCTCCCCTATATAATATCATGTCTACACAAACCCTAATCCCCAAAAAATTTCCTAGGGAAACACATTCCCAAGCCTCTACCCGCAGCTCTCCTTCTTCCCTTCATTTTTTCATTTTTCTTCTTCTTCTTCCTTCTTCTTCCTCTTCTCTTTCATTTTTTGAATTTAAATTAGTAGGGGGAACACTGTACATCAACCCCCACATACTGTACACTCCGGCGGCCCTCTTCTAAGCCCGACCCCGGCCAAGACTGGCTCCAACGTCAGCCGACCCCGCCCGGCGGCGCTGCCAACTCCGGCCCCCTCTGCACCCAGGTGACCCCGCTCTCCCTCGGGCACCCGACATCCGGCGGTCCAGCGACAATCCCGAGCCCCGACCGGCCAAGCTCTTCCAGCCCATCTCCTCCGTTTCCGGCCACTTCCTGCCGTGTCTTCGACTCCGGCGGACTCCCCATCCCGGCCTGCTTCAACACCACCACCATCTCCACCTATCACCACCACCATCACCATCTCCACCTATCACCACCACCATCACCATGTAAAACCACCACCGCTCCCTGCTCCTTTTCCCGGCGGCCCCTGCCCACTTCGACGGGCCGGCCATCAGTCCTACTGCCCCGACCCCCGACCGAGCCTGCACCCGGCGACCAACCCCCTTGCTCCCTGCTGCTCCTCCCACTGCTCTCCTTCCTCCGGCGGTCTCCTGCCGTATTCCGGCCACCCGACCCATCACAGTATGTCCCCTTCCTCTTCCCTCCTTCAGTATTATTAATATATATGTAAAGTTGTGTTATTTAATATACATGTATTTTTAGTGTAAGTAATGTGTATATAATTAATGTAAATTAGTACATATTTAATTTAGTGTATGAGGGTATTAGTGTATATATGTTTTATATATATATATACGCGTATATGTATGTATATATATATATATCACGTGTATCTCTATATTTTAATATATATGTATTGCATATGTATTCTAGTATAAATACGTATGAGTGTATATAAAGATAACGTATATATGTAATTGTATATATTTAATCATGTGTAAGTATATTATATAAATACATATTTGTAGTGTATGTGTATGTGTAAATGTATATATCTATATAAAGTATATTTCAAATTAGTAGATATGTAAATACATAGTGTATATGTATATGGTTATATAATTGATATATATACGTATTTAATACGTATTTAGGTAAATAAAATTGGTATATGTACATATATAAATATATAATATATATATATATATTTGCATACACTTAATATATTTTTCATTATATATAAAAAAAATTGGTATATGTATATATTTATTTGTATATATACCTGGTATATTTTTAAATTGATATATATATGGTACACATATATTATACATGAAATTAAATGGCATTGTATAAGTATTCAATGCGATGTATTAGTATTAGTATATATATTTAAATAATTACATTAACAATATATATATATTTTTAAAATGTATTTGTATGTATGAGTATACACATATAATGTTCAACTAGTATAAATCGAATATGTATTTTAAAAGGCATATATATATTGTAAATACAGTTAAATTGGTATATGTGTAATTTTTAACCTCAAACCAGTGTATATGTATGTATATATGTATACAAATTATATGATAGTATATATGGTAAATATATTAACATATATTAATTGTATCTTTGGAATTTAGTACATATAGTAAATTCTATTTTCGGGTTGTGTTCATATGCATATATATATATATATATATATATATATATATATATATATATATATATATATATATATATATATATATACCTTGTGTAAAGTAAGTCCTAGTGGATTTATATAATTAAACATACAGTATTATTTTTATACAAGTATTAGTTTTATTTAAGCATATAAATACACATCTATTTTCATACCAAATGAATAATATGTATATGTGTAAATTATAAAGGTATCTTTTAATTATAATTAAATAGTATTAATGTGTGTGATATATATAGATATATATATTGGTCTATCTACTAGATGACCCTAGTTGACTAGTGCCATACCTGGCAGAGCCCCTGAGTTCATGTATTTGTGATGTGTTAGTGTAGCACCTGATGCAAATGTTGTATTTGATATATTTTTAGGACTGTTGGTTCCTCCAGGCGATACTCTGGGATAGGACATTGGTATTGCCAGCTAAGGACCCAAGGCGAGTACATTCTCTGATTAGTTTCTAATTTATGATATCTCCTATGTTCACTGTATCTAGTATAGATATACATGATCTTGACACGATGGTTACACGGATTGGTATACATGGATCTCGTCATGAGATGTGATTCCTTATTCATGGTGTAGCTTGTACAAGACTTGTTTTCTTTGTTATCTTGTGCATGTACAGACACTGATGCCCGGGGAGATTTGCTACCTTCCTAGGGAATCCCGTGCCATAGCGTACCATGATTGGATCTACTATACCAATCGGGGGTTTGGGGAGTATTTTAGTGTAGATATGTGATCATACCCAACTTTTCATGCATCATAGCTCACCCCACATCTCACGTCGGGTGCGGCCTGACCATCTTCGTGCTTCATAGCTGTTACTTGTGATTAGCCTGACCTCTTCGTGTATCATAGCTAACCAACGGTTAGCCTGACCTTCATAAATCATAGCTAATCACATGTAACCAGCCTGATCAAGATCCCAAGCCGATCACATATTAAAGCTAGTACTCACACACTTAATCATAGGTTTCTTGCTCATGGACATGTTGTTTCTTTCCTGCAGTTACTTACCATATTTCCAGTATTTCTTTCATTGTACATTTCTCGTACCTATACATGCATTTGGTATATTCCATCTAGAACTGCTACATAGTTTATGTCATTTATATAGAACTGCTATTTAGAGATGTACTTGCTCCTTCCTGACTGGAAAATATTTTTCCAGACTGTGACCTTAGTAGACTGGTTTCCGACACACTTGAAGATTGGAATTTAATGATTGCAGTTATGATTATGTTGTCATTAGACTTGTGTGGTATTCTTTTATTTCTTCAAATTCCTATCGTGCTGAAGTTGTGATTGAGTATGTTGTTAATATTTTTATAGTATTATCCGAGTCTCCTTATGGAGTTGGATACTAGCGTGAGATTGTTTAGATAGTACTCGACCTAGACAGCGTTCTACCGCCGATACTGCGGCGTAGGCTGGACGTACCCACGCACTCGTGCCCCTAAACTGGGTGCGGGTCGTGACACTTAGGAAGAGCTGTAGAGCGAGGCTAGGACTTTGTTTGTATTGCGGCGCTACGAGACATCGAGTGAGGGATTGTCTTCGAGCTCCTTATCTTCTCGGCCAGCCCGCAGCTCCAAATTCTAGAGGTCCAGTTAGGCCACCTGTGGAACTGCAGATTGTTCAGCACCCGCGGAGGGAGCCACCCCAACAGGGCTGAGCATTTGCAATGTCGGTCGAGGAGACCGATACTGCAGGTAATGTGTCAGCAGGTTCTGTTCTTTCCTTCTTTCTGTTCCTTTCTATTTGATTGCTTGACTGATTTCCCTAGTATTGTAGTTCGTATGCATGATTTTCTTGTTAGAATATAGTTAGTAGTACACACTGACAGAGACTGCAATACCATGACAAAAGACACATGACCGTACATATTTTCTTAGATTGCATGGCTGTAGGTAGAATTTTCTTAGACCATGATTATTGGGGTTTAACCATAGTAGATTTATGAAGAGGTTATGACTTGACAAGAGAAACAAGATGCTTAATTTTGGAGGATAAGCATAAAGAGTTAAGGATTTAATATGGCAGAGTTGATGAATCATTGATTTTATCAAGATTGAGATATGATTAAATTATTATTAAAATTTAAGGATAAACATTAATTTAAATGAGAGGTTAAGAATTTAATATGGTAGGATTGATGATTATTGATTATGATATATTTATCATTAAAAACTTGAGGAATTAAGGAGATTTCAATTATATATATGCATTGATTGAAATTAAATTTGAGGAGTAGATATTAAATTTTGAGTATTAAATTTTTAACTTAAAAAATTTGGAGGAAATTATGAGGAAAATGGAAACTGATTTTATTTTGAGGATTTTTCAGGAATACAAAAATTTTAGAATTTTTGAAAATTGTGAAATGACAAGGTGGATTATTTCAGGATTATGTGGGTTGGTGAATTTAACTATTGATGGGAAATAATATAATGAATAAACACTACTAAGAGAATTTTAAATTTTGAGGACGAAATTCTTTTAAGGAGGATAGACTTGTCACTACCACATTCCAAAAACAGGGGTATTTTTGACTTTTTATATATTATTAATATTATGGTATTTATATTAAATGATTTCATGATATGTGTATTTAAATTAAATAATTGTGTGAGATGTGTAATTAAATATATTATTATATACAATATTCATTAATGGTTGAGTTGGTAGACTTGACCTAGAAGCCCACTAGATGAACACCTGACCGAATTGTAGGGTTATGGAATTAATTTGTATTATTTAGAACTTAATTAATTGAGGTTGTAATTATTACCGTAATTTTGTTTAATTATTGCGCCTTACCGTTGCTTCGATATTTGGAGCGCTACCCTATCTTTTGCCTTCCAACAAATTTTATAACCTTGCCCTAGACGTGCCCGCCTTCCATTCTGACTTTTTTGTAACTCATAACTATGCTCTCTGGTGCTTTATTTTAGCCGCACAATATTCGTCGTGGACGTTTATTTAATTTCTAAATAAATTTAACTTTGTATCGTTGTGCGTTCCAATCGAAATTGGAGGCAATCTTGACTCATTTTTCGTGCAACCCAAATTAGGATAATATTCTGTTCTGAGTCGTCTTCACTAATTATATTTTTGACCCGACCTAATTTTGGCCCCATGTATTCTAATTAATTTTAGAACGCCAATTATATCTAATTTTAATTAATTAAATCCAGAAACCCACTTCTGTGCAATTTTCTAATTATTGGGGACTTAATTGCAAAATTGAAATGATGTGTCACCATCCTATTGGTTTAACCCAAATGAAGAAACCAACCCCCTATCTTTGACTAGTCAACCCAACCTCTCTCTCCTCTTTTTTGTTGCATTTTTCTCCATGTTGAATCGTGGCCATCCATTTAAAATGGAGCCATCCCCACCACACAACACCCTTATAATTCCTCAACCCTCTTCCCAAAGCAACCCCATCCCAATACTTGGCCATCCCTAATTCCTAGGGGGTCACATCATCTCCTTCCACACACAAAACTACCCTCTCCATAATATTTAATTCACTCAACACCTTCACCAACACCAAATACCAACCGGGCTCCTGTTTACCCGGCCGGCCAACCCGTCGACTGCTCAACTGCATCCGGCCAACTCCGGCCATCCGAGTCAACCCCAAACCCGACCCGAGCTCCGGCTGCTAGTTCGGCTGTGCACTCGGTTTCCTCCACCCCGCTGCCAACGTCGGAGTCGACGCTGCTGCACTCCATTACCACCACCATCCCGAGTATCCTACTCCGGCGCGGCCACTTCAACTCCGATCGAGCTCCCACCAACTCCACAGTACTCCTCCTTCCTGTATCTACCCCGACCTCCTCCAGCTCCCACTCCGACAGCCACCCTCGCCATCATCATCAACTCCACACCACCACCTACACTCGACTTCCCTCCCCGGTGCTTCCACAAACCCCACACTCATGTCAAGCTCCCTGCCTCCTCCTTTCCGTATCACCATCACCACCGTATCACCACCATGGCCGCCTCGCCCCGACTCTCGACATTTTCCCCCGCTGCCATTGCCACCCTCCTCCGCCTGCACACCCCCTCGACCCGCTGGAATTCCCATCCCCTCCGGTGAACCGACCCCGTCTCCACCTCCAGTCATCCTCCCAGAGCTCCCCCTTGCTCCCTGCTCCGGCCAAGAACTCCCCCGACCGGTCTAGCCTGCTCCCCCTCCATCTTCTCCGATGATCCAGCAACTCCTCGACCATCTTCCCCTGCTGCACTCCGGCACCACCACCATCATCCTCAACAATCACCACTACCACCACCCTATCACCACCGTGAGCTCTCCCTCTTCCCTCTTTCTTTAGTAGAGCATTGATTCATAGTGTATATAACTGTATTGGTATATATGTAAAGTATATATGTATTCCTACATAATAGTATATATATATGTATTCATATACATACATATGTATATGTATATATATTGTTCTATTTTCAAATAGTATATATGTATCATACATAATAGTGTATATGTAACCAATATATATATACATCTGTATATGTATGTATATTGGGTATTTTTATATAGTATATAAATTTATTCTATGTATGTATTATTGTTATTGTATTCATGTATATATACATATATGTATGTATCATTATTATTCTATTCATATATATATATATATATATATATATATATATATATATATACATACGTATATGTGTGTATTATTATTATTGTATTCATATATATATATATATATATATATATATATATATATATATATGTATATATATTGGTATTTTCATATAATATGTATTTAATAAAGTGTATACTAGTATAAATTAAATTCATGTATTAGTATTTACGTATTCATAATATATGTTAGTATTGTATTTTAATTGCTATATATATATGTACTTATATACAAGTATATAGTATTGTATTTTTATTGGTATATATATATATATATATATATATATATATATATATATATATATATATATATATATATATATGTA
Organism: Iris macrosiphon; assembly: GCA_036927795.1. Classification (NCBI taxonomy): domain Eukaryota; kingdom Viridiplantae; phylum Streptophyta; class Magnoliopsida; order Asparagales; family Iridaceae; genus Iris; species Iris macrosiphon. Next base: position 111,478,200 of record JAYESA010000013.1, read on the forward strand.
TTTCTCGAACTCATATATATATGTACATATGTGTACGTATTGTACGTGCATCCCTAGTACCCTTTTTATATATGTATATATGTACATAGTATAATTTGATTAGTATGTATATGTGTAGATATATATTTAATATTGTAAATTTATTAAGACTATATATATATATATATATATATATATATATATATATATTGTATGTAATTAATTATAAATATATTATGAGTATAATATGTATATTTATATAAATATCTCTACTAGGTAACCCGAGTGTAAATACAGATACCCGTAACTACACATGACCTATGACCCTGTAAATGATTAGTTGACTGCCACGCGTACACTGACGTACTGGCGAGCCCCGCATCATTTTGACCGTCTGTCTTGCACAACAATCACAGACGCAACGCCCGTGCAACTTAGCACACTTGACCCAAGTTGACTAGTGCCATACCTGGCATAGCCCCCAAGTTCGATGTATTTTTTATTGTGTATTAGTGTAGCATCTGATATAAATGTTGTATTGTTTTATGATATGTCTATAGGACTGTTGGATCATCCAAGCGATATACTGGAACAGGACATTGGTATTACCAGCTAAGGACCCAAGGCGAGTACATTCTCTGATAATTTTTTTAATTATTTGATAATATCTATAATTCCAGTATCTAGAAATGTTACATCTAATTCTTGACACGGTGCTACACGGACTAGTATATAGATTGGACCTGCAATCATGAGATGTTACATTGGTAATATATTGGATATTGCTCGTGTATCATGACGTGTCATGATTGGATCCACTGTACTAGTTGGGGGCGGGGGAGATATTAGTAGATTATGTGATCATACCCAACTCTACATGCATCATAGGTCACCCCACATCTCATGTCGGGTGCGGCCTGACCATTACATGCCTCATAGCTGTTATATATGATTAGCCTGACCACTACATGCATCATAGCTAACCAAATGGTTAGCCTAACCTTACATGAATCATAGCTAATCATATATAGCCAGCCTGATCTTGTCCCAAGCCGATTACATGATAGACTGATATTCCAAACACTTAGAATAGTTACAGTTCTCTACTTTAGGTCATATACTACATCACCCGTATATGATATTGTATCTTATTCTCTTCGTTTCATATATGGATTGACTGTTTCATATTATCTATATTGCCTGTCTCTTTACTTTGCAATTGTATTTATTCACTGTCTTATCTCAGTATATAGCATTATCTGTTATTGTTTTATTGTCACGACCCGCACCCGGTTTAGGGGCACGAGAGCGTGGGTACGTCCAGCCTACGCCGCAGCATCGGCGGTAGAACGCTGTCTAGGTCAAGTACTATCTAAACAATCTCACGCTAGTATCCAACTCCATAAGGAGACGTGGATAACATAAAATAAATCTAGAAATACTCAATCACAACTACAGCACGATAGGAAAATGAAGAAATAAAAGAATACAACACAAGTCTAATGACACAATAATCATACCTGCAATCATTACTTCCAATCCCCAAGTATGTCAGAGCCAGTCTACTAAGGTCACAGTCTGGAAAAATATTTCCAGTCAGGAAGGAGCAAAGTACATCTCTAAATAGCAGTTCTATATAAATGACATAAACTATGTAGCAGTTCTAGATGGAAACATACCAGATGCATGTATAAGTACGAGAAATGTACAATGAGAGAAGTACTGGAAATACTGTAAGTAAATGCAGGAAAAGAAGCAATATGTCAATGAGCAAGAGTTCTATGACTAAGTGTGTGAATACTAGCTTCAACATGTGATCGGCTTGGGAACTTGATCAGGCTGGTTACATGTGATTAGCTATGGTTCATATAAAGTCAGGCTAACCGTTGGTTAGCTATGGTTCATATAAAGTCAGGCTAACCGTTGGTTAGCTATGGTGCATGTAGAGATCAGGCTAATCACACGTAACAGCTATGGAGCATATAAATGGTCAGGCCGCACCCGACGTGAGATGTGGGGTGAGCTATGGTGCATATAAAGTTGGGTATGATCACATATCTACACTAAAGTACTCCCCAAACCCCCGACTGGTATAGTAGATCCAATCATGGTACGCTATGGCACAGGATTCCCTAGGGAGGTAGCAAATCTCCCCGGGAATCAGTGTCTGTACATGCACAAGATATCAAGGAAACAAGTCTTGTACAAGCTACACCATAAATAAGGAATAACATCTCATGACGAGATCCGTGTATACCAATCCGTGTAACCAATGTGTCAAGAACATGGATATTTACACTAGATACAGTGAACATAGGAGATATCATAAATTAGAAACTAATCAGAGAATGTACTCGCCTTGGGTCCTTAGCTGGTAATTATTGATGTCCTGTTCCAGAGTATCCCCTGGGTAACCCAACAGTCCTATAAACATATCACAAGCAAAACCACATTTGCATCAGGTGCTATACTAAACACAGTCTAAAAATACTGAGTTCGGGACTTCTCTAGGTATGATACTGATCACCCAGGATCACCTAGTAGATTCACCAATTAAACGTATAATAATTTCCATCAATTACAATAGTAGATATATGTAAAAATATATACTTTAAAGTAAATAATACTTGCATCCATACTAAAAAGAATTTAACATAATATATGTATATATCTAATATATATACCAATATAAATTATACTAACTACTGTTGTATTTTTACTAAAATACGTACATTTATATATATATTAACATATAACAAATACGGTCATATACATATATATGTGTATACCAATACATAAAATACATTTTAAAAAATATATATATTGTTAATGTATTCTAAATATATACTAATACTAATACATCACATTGAATACTTATACATTATATATATGCCATTTAATTTCATGTATAATATATATATATATATTAGTTAAACAATATGTGTACCATATATATATATATATCAATTTAAAAAATACCAGGTATATATACAAATAAATATATACCTATACCAATTTTTATATATAATGAAAAATATATTAAGTGTATGCATATATATATACCAATATTTATTTACTTAAATACGTATTAAATACATATATATATCAATTATATTAACCATATACATATACACTATGTATTTACATATTTACTAATTTGAAAATACACTTTATATAGATATATACATGTATATATATACTAGTTTAAAATACACATATACATTTACACATACACATACACATATACTACAAATACGTATTTATATAATATACCTATTCATTATATTAAATACATACATATGTGTATATATAGGAAGAAGAAGAAGGAGGAGGAAGAGGAGAAAGAACTTACAGTGGGTGGTTCCTGCGGTGGCCACCGGCCGGAGTCGCCGGACTGGGGAGTTGCAGTAGGGAAGAGCGGCGCCGCACTGGTGGGGGTGGTGGTAGGAGGATGCAGGTGGTGGTGGTGATGTATGTAGTTGAAGGTGGTGTTGATGTATGATGGAGGTGGCCGGAGTACAGCGGACTGTCCGGTCGGAGCGGAGGATGAGGGGCTCGTATAATGGAGGAGGTCGGAGAGATAACGAGGGGAGGATGAATGGCGGGGCTCCGGGGAAGAGTTGCCGGAGTAGGGTCGTGCGGGGTGGAGCCGGTGGGATCTCGAACGGAGATGCGGGAGGAGAACTGTGGCTCGAGCGGCGGAGTGCGGTGAGCAGTTGGCCGCCGGAGGGAGTCGCAGAGGGAGCCGCCGGGAACAGTAGGGGGAGATGGGAGATCGGGTGGTTGACAGCCATGGCGGACCGGTGGATGGTGGTGGTACTGGGTCGCACAGCAGGTCGGCTCGGGAGAGCTCGGAGAAAAATAGCAGCGGCGAGGGGGACTCGGCCGCCCGGAGTACAACAGTGGCTGTAGGGAGGATGGGGAGCACAGGGATTGGTCGGGGCTCGCCGGAGCACTGGCTGATCGGAGGGGGGAGAGCAGCCGGAGATGTGAACGCAGAGGGAAGTCGATGTGCAGGCCGGGGTGGCAGTGGATGACTGCAGCGGCCTGCCGGAGTTGGCAGCGCCGCCGGGCGCGGAGGGAAGGAGGAATGATCGGAGAGGGGTCTGACAGTGGAAGGAGCGGAGCCGCCGGAGGTCTGGCTGAGCCGCCGGAGAAGGGAGAGGGCCGCCGGAACTGGATTGACAGTTGGGGAACAGTGTTCCCTCCCCCCAACTATTCAAATTCAAAAAGGAAAACAAGAAGAAAAGGAAAAAGAAGAAAAATAGAAGAAGAAAGGAAAGAGAAGGAGAAAGGAAGAAGGAGAAGAAAAATTCCTACGGTTTGGAGTTGAGGATGGAGGAGAGAGAGAGGTGGGGGCTTGCTTGGGGATTAGGGTTTTCTAGGGAAATGGGCTTATGATGTGACATTATATATGAAGAGGGTGTTGAATGAAAGGTGGGGATTGGCCCATTAATTGAGTGGTCCAGATTGGACATGGGAAAATAATTCATGTGGGAAATGAGGATGAGAGTTTAAATAAAATATTAGGTTCCCTCATTGTTCAACAATTGGGTGGGGCCACAAAATACAAATTTGCAATTTAGCCCCCTTAAATTTGGGAAATTGCACAACCACATGAAATGACGAAAATTGGGCGGGCGATTCGGGGTCCGATGTTTTGTAGGGTCAGGGGCACTATAAGACTGGTACGGCTCAATTTGTAGGGCACTGGAATTAAATTGGGATTTTAAAATCAGATAAAAGGGTATCCTCAATTTAAATAGAAATAAATGCAAGTTGTGTTCAACAATTAATTAGGAGTACCTGGGGTCAAAATCAGATCAAGTCATCAATACCAATATTGAAGAAGACTCAGAACAGAATATTACCCTAATTTGGGTCGCACGAAAAATAGGTCAAGATGGCCTCCAATTTTCGATTGGAACGCACAACGATGAAAATAGGAGTTTATTTAAAATAACGTCCGCGACGATTTTCGTGCGGCCAGAAATAATGTACAGGGAGCAAAATTATAAGTTGCAAAAATAACAGAATTGAAGGCGGGCATGTCTAGGGCAAGATGGTGAAATTTGTTGGAAGACAAAAGTCTGGATAGTGCTCCAAATATCGAAGCAAAGGCAATGCGCAATAATTAAATAAATACGGTAATTAATTATTACCTCCAAGATTTTAAATTCTAAAATAAAAAATTAAAATACCGAATCCCATAATTAGGACAGGTGTTCACCTACTGACTTCTAGGTCAAGTCTACCAGCACAAACACAATTGAACACTGCATATAACTACTATATTTAATTACACACCTCACATATTTATTTAAATTAATATACCTATTACAAAATTACTAAATTGTAATTACAATAATATTAATTATTATAAAAAGTCGAAAATACCCCTGTTTTCGGAACGTGGTAGTGACATTTATAGCCCTTATCAATTAAACAGAAATATTATTTGAGATGTACTTTGCTGCTTTCTGACTGAAAATTATTTTCCAGACTATTCCTAGTGGACTGGTGTCCGACACTTATGGACCACAGGGTGAGTAGCTGCAGTCTTGGACTTGGTAGTTCAGTTGTGATTCCGGAAGGTTTAGTCGGAATTACCAGTTATCTAGCTGGTTTCTTAGTTGTCTATTTTGGTACCGGATTTGTCTCCGGCAATCTTATTTGAGGCTTGGATTATAATGTGAGTTAGACTATTTCCATTTTTAGGTATTGTTGCATCTTACTTGTTTCTTGAGATCTTATCGTGCTGTAGTTATGTGATTGAGTATGTTGTTCCTATTATATTATGGTATCCGTGTCTCCTCATTGAGTCGGATGCTCGTATGAGATTGTTTAGTTAGCATCAAGACCTAGACAGCGTTCTACCACCGATGCTGCGACGTAGGCTGGACGTACCCACGCTTTCGTGCCCCTATATCGGGTGCGGGTCGTGACACGGCCTCCTCAATCGTCATGGCGTATGCGCGCCCCTGTGGTGCTCCTTTCTGCTGGTGCTGGTACTGTGCAAACCTCTGCTGCTGTGGTAGAAGTGGAGGTCCCCTCTGCTGGCCTCCTCGTATAGTAGGTACTCTGGCTGGTCCTCTCTGAGAGGCTGTTCTACCCTAACGAGTATGAATAGATGGACAGTCCCTCATCTGTTGTGCTGATGATCCACATGATAAGCATGTACCCGACCTCTTCCTGCAGATGTCTCTTGTATGTTCCATCTTTTCATAATATGCACAATGGGCAATAGGCTAATTCTGTCTCTGTGGCTGCTGCTGCTGGTTGTGTCCTCGAACTGGTGCCTGGTGCTACTGATGCTGCTGCTGGTATGACCTATGCTATTTTTGAAAGTATGGGCGCTTGGCTGGTCCTGTACTACCACTTGTTCCTCCAGAAGTTTCGTGTCCTCTCTTGGACCTGAGGTCCAAGTCATCTTCAATAATCTAGGCATCCATCAGAATACCCTCAAATATAGCAGTGCATCATCCCAAAGTACGAGACTTGATCTCTCTATTCAACCCCTTCCTGAATTTCTGTGCTCTGTCTCCTGGGTCTCGAATCATCGATGTCGCGAATCGACTAAAACGACAAAACTCTATAGCGTATTCGTCAACTGATATGCTCCTTTGGAACAAGTCATGGAACTGACTTTCCAATGCTCCCAAGGCTACGTCAGGAAAGAACTTATCCTTGAAGCGATCCTTAAAGGCCTCCCGAGTAAGTCCTTTGTCAGTAAGTCTCGGCTCTGTACGATCTACGTCAACACGATATCAAACGTAAGTTTTTTTTCTATATCCTCTACCCAGTCATCAGCATAGAGTATTCCTTCGGTGCCTTTGAACTCTTGAGGTATCATCTTCTTGAAGTCCACTATAGTACCTGGCCTCTAGTGCTGCTGACCAGGATGCTGTTGTTGTCGTGCTATTCTCTCCACAGCCTGGAGAGCCACCTGATGAGCATTCTCTATGCTCTCTCTCATCAGCTCTGTCTGTGCCTGGTGCACTTCTGCTTGCACCCTCTGAGCCACAGCTTGAACATACTGAGCTTCTGCTGTCACTCTCTGGGCTTCTAACATGCCTTGGATTAATGTGATCATCTGTGAGCCGTCAGTGGGCACACCTCCGGGAATCGGAGTCGGTGGAGGTGGAAGGTTGTCCGTCACAACTGGGGCATTCCTCTGAACAGGTGGAGGAGGAATCCCAACAGCTGTAGATACTCCCACATGAACAGGAGATGTAGGAGGAACTCCAGATGTCTGTTCGTCAGGTCGAGAGATAGTAGACCTCTCTGAAGCTGCTGCTAACAGTCTCAGAGACCTAGTCTTCGACGGCATCCTGAAGACAGACCAAAAAGAATCAATTAAGGTAATAGATACGATATTATCAAGGAAGGACAATAAAATTCTAAAGGAAGCAGTTATTCAGAATAACATTGTAAGATCAGAATTTCCTAGTTGTGATTGAGCATACTCTCATCCTAATCCTATGTCCTACATCCTATCGCAGGCTCGTAGTAGTACAACTAAGTTGTCGCACTACCACAACATTGCACAACTTGCGAAGTTAGACCTGCATGGGACACCACTAAAAATATGTCATGACCCACACCCAGAATTTGGGCATGAGTCGTGGGTACGTCTAGCCTACGCCACAGCATTTGCGGTTGAACACTGTCTAGGTCTCAAATATACTAAACATAACTCACAACCTGTCAATGATATCATCTCCATACAGAGGACAATGAAATAAACATCTCTCAACATCTCATAATGTATACTCAATCACAATAGCTATAAGGATATAAATGGCACGATAAAAGATAAGAAAGAATGACATAGTCAAACACAATGTCTCAAAATAGAGATAAACTTCAGTTTAGCTGTCCAACATAAAAAGTCTCTACAAGTCTCAATTTAAACTTAACATAAGTCTCAACATAAATAAAAATACATAAAATAAATACTGTCTAGATAGCTGCAGGTAGTGTCTCCTCTAATGGAATAGACACCTCTAAGATCTCTGGTGTGTAGTCTGCATCTATACTTGGTCCATAATGTGTAGGACATATGTCCTCAAGATCCTCTAGAAAAATATATCCAGTCAGGATTGGAGCGAAGTACAAGCACTAACAGCAGTTCCACATATATTGACAAAAACTATAATACAGTGTAAAGAAATACAAGATGGATATAAATACTGGCAATAAGAAATACTGGAGATAATAAAATACTGGAAATATAAATACTGGAGCATATCATCATCAATGGTACACTAGCAATAAACAGAACACAAGTGCATGCTTGAACAATAAACTAGAATATAAGTGAATGCTAGAACAATAACAAGAGCATAGTGAAATTCTAGATCAAAAAACTAGAGATACATGTATAGAATATCTAACTAAGTGTGTGAAACATCAGCATATAATGTGATCAGCTTGGGACTGATCAAGCTTGTAACATATGATTAGCTATGATTCATGTAAGGTCAGGCTAACCATTCGAATAGATATGATGAGAGCAATAGTCAGGCTAATCACATGTAACAGGCTATGAGGTATGTAATGGTCAGGCTGCACCGATGTGAGGTGTGGGTGAGCTATGATGCATGTAGAGTTGGGTATGATCACATAAGCTACTAATATCACGCCATCCCCAGCTAGCACGATGGATTCCAAATCAGGACTCCTCGTGATCGGTCTCTATGATGCCAACTCGTGTATACATAGTGTCAGAATCATGTATGCTATACAACTTGAATCATAGAGATAATTAACATAATGAAAACTGTCAGAGAATGTACTTGCCTGGGGTCCTCTGCTGGAAATACCAATGTCCTATTTTCGAGGTCTTGTCTGAATAATCCAACAGTCCTATAGACATCATTTAATGATAATATTGCATCAGTCGATACTCTAACACACACACAATCATAAAGACCCTGAACTCAGAGACTGCGCTAAGGGTGCTACTTGTCATCTAACAGGGTCAAGTATGCGTCTAGCTGCACGGGTGTCACGTCTCAATTGATGTGCATAATCAGACAGTCAATCACTAACATATGTCTCGCCAGTATGTCAGTGTACACAAGGCAGTCAACTTCCAATTCTCAGAGTCACATGGTCAATATAAATACGGGATCTTCATAATTAACACTAAGGCATACAGTATAAATATATATATAGTCCTAACTAGTATTAGCATTTAATTCCTACACAATATATACATATATATATATATATATATATATATATAAATATATATATATATATATATATATACTAAATTGAATACTATACACATACGCATACGTATACGCATACGAGTTTGGGTTTATTGCATGGTCTCGCAATGAATATATAATGAACTTATCACACACGACACGCTAACATCCTAGCATCATTCACACGCGAACAAAATTACAAGAGAAACACTTCGTACCTTGGCCTCGGCGTGCACGTGCACGTGCACGAGGGAGTATTCGACGTCGAGTCGTTAGGGGAGACGGGGTCATTCAGTCATCGAGAGGGAGCTCGGTTGTGTCACATAGAGGCTCAGTCCGGTCCAGTCGAGGGGAGTCATCTGTTCAGCGGGCTGCTGGAGGCGTACATTCGAGGAGGGTGCTGCTGTTCGTCGAGGTCCAACGTGGCATGGCATTCAGGCGATAGTGAGGTAAGGAACGACGGGGTCAGGAAGGTATAGTCGGGTGGATGGGTGGATGGTGGTCTGGTTTCAGGCGGGTGTAGGCAGTCATGGAGTGGTGGTCGGGTTACGTTCAAGTGATGGTGGTGATCGACGGTTAAAGGAGAGGAAGATTGCAGAGTCGACGGAAAGAAGTCAGGCGAGTTAGGCTGGAGGGGAACGGGTCCAAGCGTCGATGGGATGGTGGCCGCGGGTGTCACGGCGGGTGATCAGGAGGTGAGCAGCGGCAGTTCAGTGGGTCAGGATGATGACAGGCGGGCTGAGAGGGGAAGAGACGGAGGTCGGGTGGATCCAATGGAGGTGTTGTTGAAGGAAGGTGGTTGTGCTGGCCGTGAGTAGCGGGGTCGAGGTTTGGGCTCCGGCGTGAGCTGCTCGGCAGGGATCAGGCCGAAACGGCGGTCGCTCCGGCAGGACTGCTCCGGTCGCGATGAACATGGAAGATAAATAGTAGAGGGGGATGAGGGATTCAGCTAGGTCAAGTATAGGTGATGGTGAATGGAAAAATATAAAGAAATGGATATATATATATATATATATATATATATATATATATATTGAAAAGTAGGGTTTTGAGGTTGACCTAGGGTGTTGGGCCGGTCAACACTCCTTGGAATTGGGTTTTGGCTTTATATGTAGATATTTAAAGGGCTAGAATTGCATTGTTTTAAAATGGAGGGCTAAAGTCTGGGGCTGGGAAGTCGGCGCTCAGAATTGGTCGAGATAGCAGAGGCGTTAGGGTTTGGTTGTTGAGAGGTATATATAGAGAGAGAAGCGGCGGGGGGTGGAATCTACACGCGCGGGTGCGGGACTTCCAGCTGCTGCTGCGGTTTCCTTGCGGGTAGGTAACGAGTTCAAGCGGGTTTTGGGTTTAGTGGATATTAGGTTAGGGTTTGGGTTTAACCCATTAATTTAATTTCTTTTCCTTCCTTCCTTTCTTTTTCTTTTATTTCTTTTTCATTCATTTTCTAATTCTTATTTATTTTCTAATTTATTTTCTAATTCTTTTTCTTTTATTATTCTTTCTATTAAACCTTATATATATATATATATATATATATATATATATATATATATATATATATATATATATATATATACGTATATATATAAAATTCTAGAAATTGATCTTAGATCAAAAAATTAATCTATCAACTGTCCACAGGGTCTCTTACATGTAAATAATTAAGAAAAATTATAAATGCTCCATAAAAATCTCTAAATGCATAATCACCTTAAATAAAAATTTACTAAATTTTGTTTCTTTTAATTAGCTAATAATTAGAATAAATTAATTAAATAATTAATTAAATACTCAATACGGTTTTTGGAATTAGGGGTTTTACATTTTAACCAACTTATAAAAATTTTGTCCTCAAAATTAAAACTAAGCCACGATAGAAAGTCAAGGATGGTATAAGATAGAGATTTACAGCTCATTCTGTACCTTCCTCCATCCTAACCTCCATGATTTTTTAATTGTCATGGGGACGTTTGGAGGGCTATAATTTGCATTGTTTAAAATGCAAGGCTAGGGTTAAATGGGGGGCGATATTGCGCATTGGACATTCTAAAAATTATGGAAAAAATTTATATGAACGAAAAATAGGTTTCTTAATTTTTCATGTCCAATGGTATGGACACCTTAATGCCCTTTTGTATAAAAGTGCCCAACAATTGAAAAATTGCACAAAGATGGAAATTAGATGAAATTAATTAAAATTAATGCGCAGGGTGTTCTTGAATTAATTAGAACTACACAGGTATAAATTTAGGTGAGACACAAGTGTCATAGACATAGAGGACTCAGAGTAGTATATTGTCATAGATTGGGTTGTACAAAACGGGTGAAGATTGTGTCTCCAATTTCGATTGGAACACACAAGGATACAAAGTTGGAATTATTTAGAATTAAATAATAACGTCTGCGGTGAATGTTGCGCGACTAAAATGTATCACAAGAAAGCATAATTATAAGTTATACCGAGGTCAGAATAGAAGGCAGTCATGTCTAGGGCAAGAGTATAAATTTTGTAGATAGGCAATGGCTAGTGTAGTGCTCCAATTATCGAAGCAACAGAAATGTGCACTAAGTGATATAATTATTGTAAAATTAAATAGAAATGCTGTGCCCTATTTCCAATTGGATACAAACTAGCCCTAGTTTTACTATCTAAGTCAAGTAGGCCTAATTTTGGGTGAGGGGGTTTATAATCTACCCAACTTAAAAATAATCTCATCCTCAAAATTAAAATAAGGCATAATTTGTTAATTCCTTCACATTCGCATATAAGACAAGTAAATCACAATCTCTCCCAAAATTTAAAATATATTCTAATCCACCGCAATTACTTTCAAAATTAAGGTAACCTCTATTTAATCAATATATTATAATCTCTTCTCAATTTGTAAATAATCACATCTAAATTTAAGCTAAATCCATATGACATCTTTAAGTTTTAAATAGCCCACATAAATTTTTACAACACGATCTCCAACTATCATAATCTCCTTTAAGAAAAATAATTCTAATCCAATATTATTCCTATTTTCACTTATGAATTTTGTATTCTTTAAAATTTTAAATTTAATTCACATCCTCAATATTTCAATATAGGTAATCCAACCATCAAAATTTAACTTTTAATTCAAATCATCAATTTTGGGATTCGATCCGTCAATGTTCATGTTTAGGGTTCAATTTATTTTCCTCAAGATTTAAATCGATGATTCAACCTTCAATATTCAAAAGTTAAATCATATGCCCAAGTATAAAGGTTTGGTTCACCATATCAAAGTTTTTAAAATTCATTAAATCATCATCATCATCTTAATTCTTCTTTTAAAATTTTTCAGAATTAAAATGACTTGAATCTCCCAAATCTAATCTTGCTTGATCATAATCTAAAAGAAAATTCCTCTCAAGTTGACAATGCAACTTCTACCCAACTTAGAATTTACCCATCTATCATATAAGGCTCTTTTATTTAAGAAAACTTATTCCTCAAATTTACTTAATCATGTTCCTCAATCCTCAAAAATTTAAACACCAAATATATCATATATAATATACCCTTAATCAGTTATAAAAGGCAGTAATCTAGTAATGTGATTGGCCTATGGGGTATATCTAGTACTCTCTGTATATCATACTTATACTAAGCACGAGGTTTCATCTTTCCGAAATAAGGAAGGACGGAAAACAATAATAAAGAGTTCAAGGGGGAGGTAATAGATTAGAAGTATGGGGATCAAGGCATTTAGGGAATTCAAAAAGAATTGTCAAGGCAGTTATGGATTAAAATTCTATTTGGTAATTTCTTATTTGCATGCACATATCAGTACAGTTATGTAACCGATACGATATGCTCAGACATGTCTAAAGGGCAAGTACATTCGTCTACTAGTCACTATATATCTTATTCCACGTAAAGTAGTTATGCGAAGGGCGAACCAAGCGCAATAAGGTTAGCTAGACCTTAATACACTGATTCTGAAATGTATTAGTATAGCATGCAATAATACATATGTTGTGAACAAGGTTGATAAAAGAATAAGCTTGCAAAACTAGGCTATAATAGCGGCATAAGTCAAGATAATACATAAAATATAAATACGCTGGATCATGATGAAAGAAGGTACATAATAATTTAAGTTCACAAGGAAGTTAAGACTCTACACTCTTTACAGTTGTCATACTAACTCCTTGTCTAAGTCGTTAGTCGACCAAATAGGGGCATAGACCTCTAAGTGTTATAGTCGGGATAAACACTATCGTCTTATGCAAGCATATAGTTTATGTCATCCAATTATAATACATTAATGGGTCCCGAGGACTATGTGATACTATGTTGTGAGGCATACTACCCAACTTAAAATAATAAGCTAATACTGTAACTGCCTTAAAGGAGATTCTATGAAATAACTTTGCACTTGTAATTAAAGCAGAATAGTCACGTCCCAGTCCCAAAATACGTAGGACTAGGACACGTAAGCATGACAACCGCATGGATATGGCAACCCCAATATATGGAAACCAAAATCCATACGTACGGTATAATATGAATATTAAATCCATAAGTGGTATAAACATATGTCACAAGTCACAGGGTATAATCTAAATCTCATCTACAGAGAATCAAATATAAATAAATAACCAATCTCAATGAAACTAGATCTCAATATAAAGTATCTAAGATGATAGTCGGGTGGAAACAAATCCACTGCCGAACTAGAATATGAAAGCAAACATAACATAAGTACATCACCAATAATCACGAGGCTCGAAGGGAAGACCTCCTCAAATATAAGCAACCAGTCCGGATCTGCGCTCCTGCGAATACTCAAGAACAGCTACACCTGGAAGGGGCCTGGTTCTCAGAAGGAGATAACAAGATACATAAAGCATACCAATAAAGTACTAAAATAAATATCCAATGGGTCGCCTAACCGTCTAAGTGAATGCAGTTTAAGAACAACTTTCCCAATAAGTGGGCTATCTGGCTGAAAACTGGGATTGGCATGGTTCTCTTGGAGATCCAGGGGCCTACAAAGCATGTCGTCTTTTGAACGCCAGAGGCCGCCTGATAATATATAATATATAGTGGTCATCACCACCCATTTCTCCGACGGAGAATCCGGACACACAAGGAAAAAGTGCAAAGGAGCCCAAATGCTGTACTTATTGTTCTCCCCACCCCATGCTCTAAGCATGTCACATCCCTGACACGATTTGGTTCATAGCCTATCTTTAGTACACTAATCCAATCTTGCAACCAAACAAGGGCAAGGATTGGACCACCATACTACAATAGGCTATGTCCATGGACCTCTAATAACTGCTAAGTCTTCTAGCATACAAAGTTTCTATCAGCAGTCATCCCTAACGCACGACCCATACGTACAGGAGGTCAGACCTGTCATGTAGTTCGTGATCTATATGAGACTCACACTCGTGTAACAGCTGTGTCACGGCCAATAAAACCTAATGATGCTACATGATAATGGGGTAGTCTCATAAACAAGGTCAATGCATATACATAATAAAAATAATCACGACGACACCGTCGTTGCACCCAAGTTTTCTTGGATGCGTAATTTATATAGCAGTTAAAATATATGAACTAAAGACAAAATAAAAATGCATGCAATATTTGGAATATGAATAACAGTACAATGGCAAGGTATACTTGTCTGGCAAGAAAGCAACAAAATGTAACATCCAGATGTCAAACACCAAGAGTTAGAAACTACGGCCTCAAAATGAACGTCTCCGGATGCTGAAATAAATATCACGAACATTCCCAGAATAAGCGAAGTAGCTAAAAATCAGTACCCTTTCGTCCAATTTGGACATAGGGGCAAAACGGTAATTTTGGGTCAAAGCGGGCTCCACATGTGGCCCACTTTGTATCGAAAAGCGTGCCAGTGGTACGGTATCTAAATAGGACAAATTATAGGTTAAACAAACTCTAGAAGTCAGTATAAACTCAACGGTATGTCCAAATGTGGATTTCGGTGAGCCAAACATAATTTTGCCCAAAAAGTCAACCGTGGGGCCCGCCAATTGGCGACTTGGTCAACTGGCTCGGAATTGCATGAAAATTGGGTCAAAAGACAAACACGTTACTACGAATCCAGTGGCGCAAGTTTTGTCACATTCTGACTAGCGTGCACTAAATGAGCAGGACATTTGCAAATATCGCAACACGGGGGATTTTCTGCGGACACGGGCTGATTCCGACGCGCACACGCATCCAAATCAGTTTTCGTGAAAGTCCACACGTCTGGATATACCGCGCACATCTTTTGGTACACTTGTTACATGACGGGGCGGTCCCGTTTGGCAGGGCGCGCTCCGTATCACAAATTCTGGAATTTAGGAAAAAGTAAGTTTTCAGGATTTTTTAGCTGGTTTATTTCTACACACAGAAGATAATAAATTATTGTAAATAACAGAAATTAAACTAGGTTAGGTTTTCTTCGCATACCAAAAAGAAAAATTGAATTTGGATCTCTGTGGTGGGAGATACGAATCCGTGAACATAGGTAGTTATCGTAGTTTTCTGCGTTCCCAAAAGTTATTATTTTTTGTCAACTTGGGCACTATTTTTGCCTAGGTTTACGCGCTGAACAAGGTAAACTAATGCACAAGATTTAGAGAGGGATTGGTGGTGAACGTACCGGTGAAGACGGGATCGAGTTTGGTCGAGCGAGGACACGAGAAACAAGGCTGGAATACAGGTACTTCGCTGTGTATTTCCTGTCGCGGCGTACGGTGGTCACGAAAGTCGTGCGGGCGGCGCGGGGCGGCTCCTGCTGGGCATCACAGCTGCTGGAGGCGGCACGGCGGTCTCGTAGGGAAGAATGAATTAGGTTTAGGGTTTTATGGGAGATGAGAAGTATATATAGAGGTAGAGAGGCAGTGGGGAGGTGTTACACACGCGGGAGGGGGGTGGGGGTTAGTCGGTTTTGCTGCTGCTTTTGATTTTTCTTAAGTTTGCTAGCAGGTCGGGTTAGAATAGGGTTTGGGTTTTTTATGGTTTGGGTTGAGATCCAATAGGATAATTCTTTTTATTTTTATTTTTCTTTTCTTTCTTTTTCTAATTCCTATTTCATTTCTTTTTCTTTCTAATAAACTATATATATATATATATATATATATATATATATATATATATATACATATATATACTTAAAAAATTCTAGAAATTATATTTGTGCATACCATTAAGCTAGCAATTGTCCACAGGGTCTCCTACATGGAATAAATTAAGAAAAAATTATAATTGCTCCATAAATCCCCTAAATGCACAAATACCTAAAATAGAAATTAAATAAATTCTATTTTCCCTAATTAGCTCATAATTACTATAAATAAATTAAATAATTAATTAAAAATAATTAATACGGTTTTTAGAATTAGGGGTTTTACATTCTACCCAACTTGTAAAAATTTTGTCATCGAAATTAAAACTAAGCCACGATAGAAAGTCAAGGATGGTATAAGATAGAGATTTATAGCTTGTTCTGTACCTTCCTCCATCCTAAACTCCAAGATTTTCCAATTGCCATGGGGATGTTTAAAGGGCTATAATTTGCATTATTTAAAATACAAGGCTAGGTTTAAATGAGGGGGCGATGTTGTGCGTTGCATATTCCAAAAATTCATGAAGAAAATTTATATGGAGGAGAATTAGGTTTCTTCATGTGGCATGTCCAATGGTGTCGACACCTAAATATTCTTTTGCATAAAAGCACCCAACAATTAAAAAATGGCACAAAGATGAAAATTGGATTAATTAATCAAAATTAATACGCAAGGTGTTCTTGAATTAATTAGAAGTACATGGGTATAACATTAGGTGGAACACAAGTGTCATGGACATAGAGGGCTCAAAGTAGAATATTGTCATAGATTGGGTTGTACAAAATGGGTCAAGATCGTGTCTCCAGATTTTGATTGAAACGCACAAGGATCCAAGTTAGAATTAATTTAGAATTAAGAAATAACGTTCGCGATGAATGTTGTGCGACTAAAATATAGCACAAGGAAGATTAATTATAAGTTACACAAATGTCAGAATAGAAGGCGAGCATGTCTATGACAAGAGTGTAAAATTTGTAGGAAAGCAGTGGCTAATGTAGTGCTCCAATTATCGAAGCAACGGTATGGTGCGCTAAGTGATACAATGTTGTAAAATTAAATAAAAATACCGTATTCTATTTCTAATTGGATTCAACCTAGCCTTAGTTTCCATATCTAAGCCAAGTAGGTCTAATTTTTGGGTGAGGAAGTTTACAATCTACCCAACTTATAAACAATTTTATCCTCGAAGTTAAAATAAGGCATATTTTCTAACTGCTTCCCGTTCGCATATAAGGCAAGTCAATTGCAATCTCTTCCAAAATTAAAATCTATTCAAATCAATCGCAATCACTTTCAAAATTAAGGTAACCTCTGTTTAATCAAAATTTAACATATTATAATCTCTTCTTAATTTGTTAAATCATCAACATCCAAATCTAATTCAAATCTATATGATATTCCACATCAAAATTTATATTGCAATCTCCAACTATCATAATCTCCTCTAGAAAGTAATTCTAATAAAATATTATTCCAAATTTTCACTTAAGAATTTTGTACTCTTTAAATTTTTATTTTAATTTACATCCTCAATATTTCAAATAGGTAATCCAGCAATCAAAATTTAACTTTTAATTCAAGTCATCAAATTATAAAATTTTATATCTACTTCACCAATTATTCAAGCCCAGAATTCTATATTTATCCTTAAGGTTTAAATTGATGATTCAATCTTCAACATTGAAACTTTAAATTATGTGCTCAAAGTATAAATATTTTGTCCTCACTATCAAGATTTCAAAATTTATTAAATCCTCATCATCTTAGTCATTCTTAAAAATTCCTAAAATTAAAATGACTTAAATCTCTCAATTTAATCATACTAGATCGCTTGATCACAATCAAAAAATCACCTCAAGTTGTCAATGCGACTTCTACCCAACTTAGAATTTACCTACCCAACTTAGAATTTACCTATCTATCATATAAGGCTATACACTTAAGAAAAATATTCCATAATTTATTTACTCATGTCATTCAATCCTTAAAACTTTAACACCAATTATATCATATATGATATGCCCTTAATCAATTATAAAAGATAGTCACCAAATAATATGATTGGCCTATGGGTATCTCTAGTACTGTCTGTATATCAGACTTATACCAAGCACGAGGTTTCATCTTTTCGAAATAAGGGAGACGAAAAACAATGATGAAGAGTTCAAAGAAAAAGTAATAGAATAGAAGTATGGGGATCAAGGCGTTTAAAGAATTCAAATGAGAATTGTCAAGGCAGTTGTGGATTAAAATCCTATTTTGGTAATTCCTATTCATATGCTCGTATCAGTATAGTTATGTAACTAATACAATCCGCTCAGACATATCCAGAGGGCAAGTACATGTGTCTACTAGTTAACTATATATCTCCATCCACGTAAAGTAGTATTACGAAGGGAGAATCAAGCGCACTATGGTTGATCAGACCGTAATACACTGATTCTGAAATGTATTATTGTAGCGCTCCAATAATACATATGTCATGATCAAGCTTGATAGAAGAGTAATCTTGCAAAACTAGGCTATAATAGCAGCATAAGTCAAGGTAGTACAGAAAATATAAGTACGCTAGATTATGATGATAGAAGGTACAAAATAATTCAAGTTCACAAAGAAGATAAGACTCTACAATCTCTACAGTTGTCATACTAGCTCCTTGTCTAAGTTGCTAGTCGACCAAATAGGGTATGGACCTCTAATTTCTACAGACTGAATAAATACTATCGTCTTATGCTAGCATACAATTGATGTCATTCAGTTATACTTCATTAATGAGTCCCGAGGACTATGTGATACTATGTTGTGAGGCATAATACCCAATCTTAAAACAAATAAACTAATACTGGGACAGTCTTAAGGGATTTCTTCAGAATAACCTGGTCCTTGTAAATAAGTAGAACTCTTGTTAGGGTATACGAGGAAAGATCTTGGTATTTATTAGGGTCCCCTATTGCATTATATAGGTATTGGTCATCTTAAGTCATAGTCATAGTGCTTATGGAGCAAGTATCAATAGCAAGAATGGAAAGGTTACTAGCCTCAAGGGAAAAGGAGATATAACTCGTATCGAGGTGGGGGTACAATTTATGCGATTTAAAACTAAGAGATAATCATCGGTTACAATCTACAAGAATAACTCAAAACTATCGAGTTCTAATTACCAGGCACAAAAATTTAAAATTCCATATTACAACTATAAGCTTAGCAAACTATATATCCTAACATAGAATAAAATTACTCGGTCTACAATCAGAAGTGTCAGGTGGCACGAGTTGAAAGATGAAAAAAAGAAGAACATAATTTAGTCGTCGCGCAATTAGCGAACGTTAAGGTCGCAGAGGAACAAGTCATAAAACTAAATAAAAAGACTCTAGATAATGCCATGGTTTCCCAAGGGAAGATGCTATGATAATCTCTTTGTTTGAGGTATGATCAGGAAAATATTCTATGCATTGCGCTTGGTTTTCTAGGGTACTGTCTGCTAATCTTAAGACAAGAATCTAAAGTTGTAGTCCTCTAGTACTATCTCACCATAAAAAGCTAGGTTCGTCCTAATATTTAACCTTGGATTTCTATTGGTTCCTTAATACTAGGGTCAAACACTATGATCAAATATCAAACTAATCATAGTAGTATTTATACTACTCTCAAGTCTTCATAAATACATCAAAGGGGAATGGTAAACCAATCTATAAATAAGGGACGCTAGGGTTCATTAGGTATTTGGATCTTAGAGGTGTGTCAATTCTTGGTAGGAATATCACCCTAATTGTTATCCTAACAACAAGGGTTCCTATATTCTAGGAGAAGGATATACTCAAGGAACTATTAGAGAAGCACATGAATTAAGCAGGATGCAGCTATTCAAATAGAACATATTGGAAGGAAGGTGAGTCATAGTTAATTGTGGATGAGATCCTATACCCTAATCCTATTTGTAGGCTTGCTCGGTACAGTAACCTAACCGAGACAATATGTTCTTGACCTGCATGGACCACCACTAAAAACATATCATGCCCCAGTCCCAAAATACGTAGGACTAGGACACGTAAGCATGCCAGCCGCATGGATATGGCAACTCCAATATATAGAAACCAAAACCCATACGTACGCTGTAATATGAATATTATATCCACAAGTGGTACAAACATATGTCATAAGTCACAGGGTATAATATAAATCTCATCCACAGAAAATTAAATATAAATAAATAACCAATCTCTATGAAACTACATCTCAATATAAAGTATCTAAGATGATAGTCGGATGGAAACAAATCCACTGCCGAACTAGAATATAAAAGCAAATATAACATAAGTACATCACCAATAATCACGAGGCTCGAAGGGAAGACCTCCTCAAATATAAGCAACAAGTCCGGATCTGCGCTCCTGCGAATACTCAAGAATAGCTACACCTGGAAGGGGCCAGGTCCTCATAGAGACATAGCAAGATACATAAAAGCATGCCAATAAAGTACTGAAATAAATATCCAATGGGTCGCCTAACCGTCTAAGTGAATGCAGTTTAAGAACAACTTTTCCAACAAGTGGGCTATCTAGCTAAAAACTGGGATTGGCATGGTTCTCTTGGAGATCAAGGGGCCTATAAAGTATGTCGTCTTTTGAACGCCAGAGGCCGCCTGATAATATATAATATATAGTGGTCATCATCACCCGTTTCTCCGGCGAAGAATCCGGGAGCACAAGGGAAAAGTGCAAAGGAGCCCAAATGCTGTACTTTTTGTTCTCCCTACCCCATACTCTAAGTATGTCACATCCATGACACAATTTGGTTCATAGCCTATCTTTAGTACACTAGCCCAATCCTGCAACCAAACAAGGACAAGGATTGGACCACCGTACTCCAATAGGCTATGTCCATGGACCTCAAATAACTGCTAAGTCTTCTAGCATACAAAGTTTCTATCAGCAGTCATCCCTAACGCACGGCCCATACGTACAGGAGGCCAGACCTGTCACACAGTCCATGATTTATATGAGACTCACACTCGTGTAACAGCTGTGTCACGACCAATAAAATCTAATGATGCTACATGATAATGGGGTAGTCTCATAAACAGGGTCAATGCATATATATAATAAAAACAATCACGACGACACTGTCGTTGCACCCAAGTTTTCTTGGATGCGTATTTTATATAGCAGTTAAAATATATGAACTAAAGATAAAAAATAAAAATGCACGCAACATATGAAATATGAATAACAGTACAATGTCAAGGTATACTTGACTGGCAAGAAAGCTGCAAATTATAACGTCCAGATATCAAACACCAAGAGTCAGAAACTACGACCTCAGAATGAACGTCTCCGGATGCTGAAATAAATATCACGAACATTCCCAGAATAAGCTAAATATCTAGAAATCACTACCCTTTCGCCCAATTTGGGCACAGGGGCAAAATGGTAATTTTGGGTCAAAGTGGGCTCCACATGTGGCCTACTTTGCACCAAAAAGCGTGCCAGGGATAACGGCCTCTAAATGGGCCAAATTATAGGTCAAACAAACTCTAGAAGTCAGTACGAACTCAACGTTATGTCCAAATGTGGATTCCGGTTAGCCGAACACAATTTCGCCCAAAAAATCAACCGTGGGGCCTGCCAATTGGCGACTTGGTCAACTGTCTCAGAATTGCGTAAAAAATTGGGTCACAGGACCGGCGCGTTACCACGAGTCCAGTGGCGTAAGTTTTATCGCATTCTGATGAGCGTGCCCTAAATGCACATGGCTTTTGCAAAAGTCGCAACACGGGAGATTTTTTGCGGACACGAGCTGATTTTGACGCGCACACGCATCCAAATCAGTTTTTGCGAAAGCCCACACGTCTGGATATATCGTGCGCACCTTTTGGTACACTTAGTACACGACGGGGCTGTCTTGTTTGGCGGAGCGCGCTCCGTATCACAAATTCTAGAATTTGGAAAAAAGTAAGTTTTTGGGATTTTCTAACTGGTTTAATTCTACACACAGCAGTTAATTATTGTAAATAACAGAAATTAAACTAGGTTAGATGGTATTTGTCACAACCCGCACCCAAGGTAAGGGTACTAGTCGGAAACAACGCCCAGCCTATGCCGCAGAATCGGCGGTAGAACGCTGTCTAGAAAGTCTATCTAATATAATGAACCACCAAAAGATAGTGTACTCAATCACAGAACTAAGATAGAATGAACACGGATCAGATAAGAATAGAATAGTCATCAACTCATGAGTTTAAAATAATACATCAATGAGTCTGAAGAGTAACAAAATAAGCTGGAGACAAATCGAGTACAAAAGAATACTATCATACTACAAGCTACACTCCAGGGTCAACTGTCTCAGTTGGGATAAGTTCCTCTTGAGCCAGGGTCTCCGAATCTAAACCCACAACATCCTGGGGTCCATAATAGGTACGGTACTCCTCAGTGTCATCTAGAAAAATATATCCAGTTAGGAAAGGAGCAGAGTACATCTCTAACAGCAGTTCTAATCCATGATAAAAACTATGTAACAGTAAATAGCTGTGGATAAACAAGATGCACAAAATAGATACAAGAGATATATAGACAATAAGGAAATACTGGAAAGAAATACAATAATGAACAATATGCCAATGAAACAATAATACTAATGACTAAGTGTGTGAGTACTAGCTTAACATGTGATCGGCTTGGGCAAGATACAATGCGGCCTGGCTAATCATACGTGCGGTGTATGATCAACACTATTCGCTTACCAATACTTTATTCAATAGGGATTTGATCACATATCTATACTAATACTCCCCACCCCCAACTGGTATAATAGATCCAACCACGGTATGCTATGGCACTAGATTCCCCAAGAAGATAGCTAGTCTCCCCGAGAATCGGTGTCTGTACATGTACAAGATAACCAATAAAACAATACTTGCACCATATACACCATATACCAAGGAATAACATCTCATGACGAGATTCGGATATACCAATCCGTGTAACCATAGTGTCGAGAGAAACATATAAATCTACACTAGATACAACGAACATAGAGGATATCATAAATGAGAAACTATCAGAGAATGTACTCGCCTGAAGTCCAATGAACAGTCTCACAGATGTCTGACTCGGTACCTCGAAGACCTAGATATGGAATACCACATTAAAACAAGGTCCCGGAAAGAGAACAAGTCAAACTAGTCAACTCCTAGGTCAATAAATAAATTCTAAGTCAAAAGTCAACTATGGTCAACTCTAAAGTCAACTAAAGTCAAACCAAAGTCAACCTCACAAGAAATCTATATAAATAATATAGAAATAAAATACAACAATTTAGGAATAAAAATTAGATCCCAAATCATACTCACACAAAGTATACTACTGATACAAATAATATATACCCTAAAATAATATATATACAAACCAATATGTATACAAATAACATAATATATTATTACAAATATTATACAAAACACATATATATAAACATATATATATACAATAATAATATATAAAAGATAATTTAAAACTGTCAAAGCGTCACTGAAAACAGTGAACAAAACAAGATAAAATAAAAACAGGTTTAATAGTGACAGTCTTGACTGTCACTGAAAATTTGTCGCAGAAACTCCATATACAAAACCGCTGCTGTCACAGTTTGCTGACAGTTTCAAACTGTCACAAAAAAACGTCGCTGAAAGTTTGCCGCTCAAAACTGCAGCAGCATTAATGACAGATCTGTCATTAATGCTGACCACTGTACAGCGGCTGCTGTTCAGACCAAATAATGACAGTTTCACTGTCATAGAAACCACTGTCACCAAAACAAATAAAAATATAAAAATATATATATATATATATATATATATATATATATATATATATATATATATATATATATGCAATAATAATCACAATACATATATATAAATAAATAATTATATACTTATATATATATGCACATATAAACTTATAATTAAATACTAATAGTTACAACACATGCACATATTAATGTTCATATTTTACATGGCTAGAAGCACACCTAAAATATATACATTAATATATAAATAATTACATAATAATTATAAATAATATAATTACACAATTAAACACATAAATATATTTTATAAAACATTTATGTATAATTTATACTATTAACATAAGTACATATATAATTACATGCAAGAAAGCTACATATTATATTTGTACATCATATTAGCACACACAAAAATATATAGATCTATGCTACAATAATTACTATAATAAATACACAAAATAAATATATAATATCTATATATATTTACTAATTATAATTGAAGAATTTAAACCATACATAATTAGATCTATTCAAAAATCCACACAATTGGAGAGTATCACACCGTATCCCACTAGATCTAGGATACGCATGTGACACGAGTCCAACACACAACCAATTGCACCCCGAAGGAAACAAACAAATCATAAATAATATTTATGAATAAATCAAAGTGTCAAAAGTAGATCTATGTATCCGTGTCAAAATACGACATGTTCAAAGCCCCGTGTCGGAGGAAAAACCCCCAAAATAACACGTATCACCAAATAGTTGGGATACGAACCATATGTACCAAATTATGGACACGACACTAGCCCCAAACACATAATCTCATGTCCAATTGATCTATAGGATCAATTGATACACACAACAAAATGTAAATTCGAAATTCCAACAAAATTAACACAAAAAGCACCATAACTTTCTCCACGGGTCTCCTATGAACACAAAACAAAGTCCTATGGGTAGTACATACATGTAGGTTGATTTTACATGTTTAAATCTCAGATTTAGAAGCTATTTAAATGGGAAAAATCTTAATTATACCTATTGGGAGATGGATTTCCAATGAAACCTCCAATTGAGAAGAACTTGCTTCAAAATTGTAGATCCTTGCTCCTCTTTATAGATCCTTACTTCCTTCTTCTAGATCCTTGCTTTCTCCTTCTCTAATGGTAAATTGGGAATAATTTGGAATAAATTTGGTAGATAATTTGAATGGGAATGGAGGGAATTTGGGAGTGGAAAATTCTAGATCTAGATTTGGAATGAGAATGAGAATGAGAATGAGAGGAGAGAGAAATTTCTCCTCTCTTTTAATAGGCCGGCCTTGCCCCTCTCCCAAGAAATTATAAAATATCCAATGTACCCCTTGGGGCCTCTCATAAAGAAATAATTCAGGAAGGAAGCTTCTAGTCTAATCACTTAATTAATTTAATCCATCTCCTAAACTATGGACTTTCTAAATGGGCCAAATCTAACTATTTAATTCATGTTGGTCCATGGGTCCAAACTATACTAGTTGGTTCCACTAAAATAAGTCCAAAATAATTAAATAACATCCAACAATAATTAAATAATACAACAAAAATTATTTACCATGCACAATATTTATTTAAATAGGAAATTACTAAAATATCCTTTTTCCTAAAATGTGGTAGTGACAAGTCTACCCTCCTTAAAATAATTTCGTCCTCGAAATTCAAAGACGAAAACTACCCCCAGAAAAACACAGAACAGAACTAAAGAATCACAACTAACTAATGAACAGAACATAACAAGAAAATAACATATCTCAAGGTACAAACAGATATGGATAACGCTCTCGCATATCATCCTCTCTCTCCCAGGTAGACTCCCCCGGAGAGTGATGCCTCCATGCGACGCGCACCAAAGAAATAGTCTGGTTCCTCAGCACCTTCTCTCTCCGATCCAGAATCTCAACTGGCTGCTGTGGATAGCTAAGAGTAGGGCCCACCTTTATCTTTGAGTGATCTAATACATGACTAGGATCTGCCACGTATCGTCTCAACTGTGACACATAAAACACGTTGTGCACTCCCTCCAATACAGGTGGCAAGTCTAGTCTATAAGCAACTGCACCGACCCTCTCTAGAATAGTAAAAGGTCCGATGAATCGCGGACTAAGCTTTCTGCCTCCACCGAAGCGAATCGTGCCTTGTGTCGGAGAAATCCTCAGAAATACCAAACCACCCACCTAGAACAAAACACCATCTTAAGAATTTAATCTATAACAAACAAGAACAAGCACAAACAAAATCTAAACTATACCTCAAACTCCAAAGGTCTCCGATGGCTATCGGTCCAATGCCGCTGTCTGTCCTGCGCCACTCGAAGTTCTGTCTCTGATCAAATGAACCTTCTCCGCTGCATCCACAACCATCTCTGGCCCAAGCAAAACTCTCTCTCCAACATCGTCCCAAGACAAAGGAGTACGACACCTCCGACCATATAGAGCTTCAAAAGGTGACATCTCTATACTGGCCTGGTAACTGTTGTTGTAAGCAAACTCTACCAAATGGAGATGGTCCTCCGAAGAACCCCCGAAATCTAGTACACATGTGCACAAAATATCCTCGAGAGTCTGGATAGTCCTCTCTGACTGCCCATCTGTCTGGGGATGATATGCAGTACTGAACTTGAGCTGAGTGCCCAAACTTTCTTTCAAACTCCTCCAGAAATGAGAAGTAAAACGACTATCTCGATCTGAGACTATGCTGACGGGAACTCCATGTATCCTAACGATCTGCCTCACATACATCTCTGCCAGCTTCTCCGTAGACAAACCCACCTTGAAAGGCAAAAAGTGGGCCGACTTGGTCAATCTATCAACAATGACCCAAATCACGTCTTTCCCTCCTGGAGATCGTGGAAGTCCGGACACAAAATCTATAGTAATGTGTTCCCACTTCCACTCTGGAATGGGTAATGGCTGAAGTAAACCTCCTGGCCTCTGCCTCTCGGCTTTTACCTGCTGGCACACTATGCATCTGGATACAAACTGTGCCACTTCCCTCTTCATGCCATACCACCACACACTCTCTCGCATATCCCGATACATCTTGTTAGCACCTGGATGTATGGAATAGTGAGAGCGATGCGCTTCCTATAATACCTCCTCGCGCAACTCCCTACTAGGCACACATAATCTAACTCCATGCCTCAAGGATCCATCATCTGCAATAGTGAAATCATCCTCCAATCCTGCTCTCACTTCAGCTCTGATACTCCTCAAGGATACATCATCATACTGTGCTGCCTTGATCCTGTCCATCAAAACTGAGTGTATCTGCAATCCCCATATTTGCATAGCACACCCAGGAACAATCACCTCAATGCCCAAGCTCTCCAAGTCCTCCAACAAATATCGATCCTACGTCAAGAACATAGGTACCGGATACCTGCTTAAAGCATCGACAACTACATTGGCTTTCCCAGGATGATATTGCAAAAAGATATCAAAATCCTTCATCAATTCCAACCACCGATGCTGCCTCATGTTCAACTCCTTCTGCGTGAAAACGTACTTCAAGCTTTTGTGGTCTGTGAAGATCTTCACACGCTCTCCGTACAAATAATGTTTCCACAACTTCAGGGCGAATATGACAACTGCCAACTCCAAATCATGGGTAGGATAGTTCTTTTCATGAGGACGCAATTGGCTGGATGCATAGGCAATCACTTTCCCATGCTGTTGAAGAACACAACCTAAACCCTTCCCCGATGCATCACTATAAATAGTGAAACCTCCGGACCCTGATGGCAACGTCAAAATAGGAGCAGACGTCAACCTTTTCTTCAACTCCTCAAAAGCAACCTGACAATCCTCCATCCAAACATACTCCACATCCTTCCTTGTGAGTCTGGTCATCGGCTCGGCAATCCTCGAAAAATCTTGTACAAACCTCCTGTAGTAGCCTGCCAATCCCAAGAAACTCCTGATCTCTGCTACTGAACTCGGAGTCTTACAAGATTCCACTACTGAAATCTTCTTCGGATCTACTGAAATACCATCACCAGTCACAACATGCCCCAAGAATTCTACTTTGTCCAAGAAAAACTCACATTTGGACAACTTCCCATACAGCTTCTCCTTTCTCAACACATCCAACACAATCCTCAAATGCTCCTCATGCTCCTCCGGTGTCCTCGAGTATATGAGTATGTCGTCGATGAACACCACCACGAACTTGTCAAGGTACTGGTGGAACACCTTGTTCATCAAGTTCATAAATACCGCCGGTGCATTAGTCAAACCAAACGGCATCACCATAAACTCGTACTGACCATACCGAGTTCTAAAAGCAGTCTTCGGTATGTCCTCCGGCTTCACCTTCACTTGATGGTAGCCTGATCTCAAATCTATCTTAGAAAACACCTTCGCACCACTCAACTGATCAAACAGATCATCAATCCGTGGCAAAGGATACTTATTCTTGATAGTGAGATTATTTAAAGCCCTGTAATCAATGCACATGCGCACCGATCCATCCTTCTTCGGTACAAACAATACCGGGGCTCCCCATGGTGAAGAACTCGATCTGATAAACCCCTTATCCTGCAATTCATCCACCTGCTTCTTCAACTCGACCAGCTCGCTGTTGTTTACTCTATAGATATGTTGCGAAATTGGTTCTGCACCTGGCACCAAGTCTATAAAAAATTCAACATCTCGATCTGGTGGCAATCCTGGCAATTCCTCAGGAAACACATCCAAAAATTCTGCTATCAACGGATGTGGCAACTCCTTGTCTTCTACCATAGCTCCACAAATAATGCCTTCGTCCTGCTCCGCAGCTCCTCTAGTAAACTCGAACTCTGGCTCTCCTGGCGGACCAAACAAAACTCTACCTCCTTTACAGTCTATGCTAGCACGGTTCCTACTCAACCAATCCATCCCAAGTACAATGTCATAGCTTGGAAGTGGCATTACAAGTAGACACGCACTCAACTCTCGGCCTCCCAGAGTAACTCTTCGATCCTTGCAAATATCATTAACCAGGATAATGCCTCCCCCGGTCATGATCTTACAAGTCCTAAGCAAAGACTCAGCTACCAAACCATGCTTCAGAGCAAAAGAAACAGATACAAAACTATGGGAAGCACCACTATCAAACAAAGCTAAAGCTGGAATGGAATTAAGAAGAATAGAACCTGCGATAACAACTCTGGTGGGTTCCTCCTCTTCGACGGTCATAGCAAATGCTCGTCCCTGTCGAGCACCTCCCTGCTGTTGATGCTGGACAAAACGCTGCTGCTGTGTCGGAAGCGGTGCCCTCGGCTGTGTTGCAGGTGGTCTCGTCTGTGTCCTCGGAGCTGGAGCTGCTCCCTGAACTGCACGACGAGGACACTCCCTTGATTGATGCCCTTCAGTACCACAATACATACAAACTCCTAGCCTCCTCCTCCAAACTTTCCAGATGTGGCCGGGCTTCTTGCAAAAGTTGTATGGAGCTTGCTGTAACTGTCTCTGCTGCTGAGGTGCCTGGTGGAAAGGCGCTCTAACTAGAGTCTGGTTCTGCTGTGGCTGCTGGAAAGGTCTGGACTGGAAATGAGGATGTTTGGCAGATACTGCACTGCCGTTGGCCCCCAGAAAAGAATCACGGTCTCTCTTGGTCTTCAAACCCAGATCTCGCTCAACCTTGCTTGCCTCCGCAAGTATCTCTGAGTATGTCTCATAAAAAGACGGAATGAGAATCTTCACCTTCCAGTTTAGACCCTCTCGGAAACGAATAGCTCGAACCTCCGGCTCCCTCACCAAGTACTCTGCAAATCGGCTCAACCTACCGAACTCCGCAGCGTATTCCTCCACAGACATGCTTCCCTGAATGAGACTCTCAAATTGTCTCCCCAAGTCAAGCCTGTCTATCCGAGCGAAAAACTTCTTCTTGAAAAGGTCCTTGAATACCTCCCAAGATTGTCCTGTGTCAACTAGAACCGGCTCATTCGTGAACCAAGTGCGAGCAATGTCAAACAATTAAAGTCCTACCGCCTCAACCTTCAGATATTCAGAAAGACGGGACACCCTCATAAGACGCTCAATGTCCTCGAGCCAATCATCAGCATAGACGATGCCCTCCGTCCCTTTGAAAACCCTAGGTTCCAGTTTCTTGAAGTCCTGAATGTTGCCTTGCCGAAGCTGAGCAACTTGAGGAACAACCTGCTGCTGGATCGGAACTCCTCTCTCAACTACAGCACGAGCAAGCTAATGAACACTCTCGATGCCCTGCCGTATAACATCGGTCTGCCTCTGATGTGCCTCTGATTGAGCCCTCTGTGCCTCGAGCATCTCACGAAATAGTGTAAACATCTGTGACACCTCTGCTGGCACAGGAGGTGGAGGTGGAAGCCCCTCAGATACAGCTGGCACAGTCCTCTGAGTAGGTGGTGGACCTCCGAAAGCAGCTGACACTCCAATCACCGGAGAAGTGACTGGTGCAGGCCCTTGGGATGTCGCAGACCTCTCGGAAGCTGCTCTCCCCTGCTGTGATCTAGTCTTAGGCGGCATCGTGAGACAAAGCGAAAGAAAGAATTAATATGGCACAAGATGTAAGACATCAAAGAAAGGACAGTTTAAAAGATCAAGTATCAATATCAAAGGAGAATAGTTGAATCAAAAGAATTTTCCTAGATGTGATTGAGTATCTCAGCCTATATCCCATATCCTATTGCAGTCTCGCAGTAGTACAACTAAGTTGTCGCACTACCACGACATCACATACTTGTGAAGCTAGACCTGCATGGGCCACCACCAAAAATGTGTCACGACCCGCACCCAGGGTAAGGGTACTAGTCGGAAACAACGCCCAACCTATGCCGCAGAATCGGCGGTAGAACGCTGTCTAGAAAGTCTATCTAATATAATGAACCACCAAAAGATAGTGTACTCAATCACAGAACTAAGATAGAATAAACACGGATCAGATAAGAATAGAATAGTCATCAACTCATGAGTTTAAAATAATACATCAATGAGTCTGAAGAGTAACAAAATAAGCTGGAGACAAATCCAGTATAAAAGAATACTATCATACTACAAGCTACACTCCAGGGTCAACTGTCTCAGTTGGGATAAGTCCCTCTTGAGCCAGGGTCTCCGAATCTAAACCTACAACATCCTGGGGTCCATAATAGGTAGGGTACTCCTCAGTGTCATCTGGAAAAATATATCCAGTCAGGAAAGGAGCAGAGTACATCTCTAACAACAGTTCTAATCCATGATAAAAACTATGTAACAGTAAATAGCTGTGGATAAATAAGATGCACAAAATAGATGCAAGAGATATATAGACAATAAGGAAATACTGGAAAGAAATACAATAATGAACAATATGCCAATGAAACAATAATACTAATGACTAAGTGTGTGAGTACTAGCTTAACATGTGATCGGCTTGGGCAAGATACAATGCGGCCTGGCTAATCATACGTGCGGTACATGATCAACACTATTCGCTTACCAATACTTTATTCAATAGAGATTTGATCACATATCTATACTAATACTCTTCACCCCCAACTGGTATAATAGATCCAACTACGGTATGCTATGGCACTAGATTCTCCAAGAAGATAGCTAGTCTCCCCGAGAATCGGTGTCTGTACATGTACAAGATAACCAATGAAACAATACTTGCACCATATACACCATATACCAAGGAATAACATCTCATGACGAGATCCGGATATACCAATCCGTGTAACCATAGTGTCGAGAGAAACATGTAAATCTATACTAGATACAACGAACATAGAGGATATCATAAATAAGAAACTATCAGAGAATGTACTCGCCTGAAGTCCAATGAACTGTCTTACATATGTCTGACTTGGTACCTCGAAGACCTAGATATGGAATAACACATTAAAACAAGGTCCCAGAAAGAGAACAAGTCAAACTAGTCAACTCCTAGGTCAATAAATAAATTCTAAGTCAAAAGTCAACTATGGTCAACTCTAAAGTCAACTAAAGTCAAACCAAGGTCAACCTCACAAGAAATCTATATAAATAATATAGAAATAAAATACAACAATTTAGGAATAAAAATTAGATCTCAAATCATACTCACACAAAGTGTACTACTAATACAAATAATATATACCCTAAAATAATATATATACAAACCAATATGTATACAAATAACATAATATATTATTACAAATATTATACAAACCACATATATATACATATATATATATATACAATAATAATATATAAAATATAATTTAAAACCGTCAAAGCGTCACTGAAAATAGTGAACAAAACAAGATAAAATAAAAATAGGTTTAATAGTGACAGTCTTGACTGTCACTGAAAATTCGTCACAGAAACTCCATATACAAAACCGCTGCTGTCACAGTTTGCTGACAGTTTCAAACTGTCACAAAAAAATGTCGCTGAAAGGTTGCCGCTCAAAACTGCCGCAGCAATAATGACAGATCTGTGATTAATGCTGACCACTGTACAGCGGCTGCTGTTCAGACCAAATAATGACATTTTCACTGTCATAGAAACCACTGTCACCAAAACAAATAAAAATATAAAAATATATATATATATATATATATATATATATATATATATATATATATATATATATATATGCAATAATAATCACAATACATATATATAAATAAATAATTATATACTTATATATATATGCACATATAAACTTATAATTAAATACTAATAGTTACAACACATGCACATATTAATGTTCATATTTTACATGGCTAGAAGCACACCTAAAAT
Source organism: Iris macrosiphon (assembly GCA_036927795.1). Classification (NCBI taxonomy): domain Eukaryota; kingdom Viridiplantae; phylum Streptophyta; class Magnoliopsida; order Asparagales; family Iridaceae; genus Iris; species Iris macrosiphon. The sequence continues at coordinate 111,511,092 of JAYESA010000013.1, forward strand.
ATATACATTAATATATAAATAATTATATAATAATTATAAATAATATAATTACATAATTAAACACATAAATATATTTTATAAAATATTTATGTATAATTTATACTATTAACATAAGTACAAATATAATTACATGCAAGAAAGCTACATATTATATTTGTACATCATATTAGCACACACAAAAATATATAGATCTATGCTACAATAATTACTATAATAAATACACAAAATAAATATATAATATCTATATATATTTACTACTTATAATTGAAGAATTTAAATCATACATAATTAGATCTATTCAAAAATCCACACAATTGGAGAGTATCACACCGTATCCCACTAGATCTAGGATACGTATGTGACACGAGTCCAACACACAACAAATTACACCCCGAAGGATACAAACAAATCACAAATAATATTTATGAATAAATCAAAGTGTCAAAAGTAGATCTATGGGTCCGTGTCAAAATACGACATGTTCAAAGTCCCGTGTCGGAGAAAAAACCCCCAAAATGACACGTATCACCAAATAGTTGGGATACGAACCATATGTACCAAATTATGGATACGACACTAGTCCCAAACACATAAGCTCATGTCCAATTGATCTATAGGATCAATTGATACACACAACAAAATGTAAATTCGGAATTCCAACAAAATTAACACAAAAAGTACCAAAACTTTCTCCATGGGTCTCCTATGAACACAAAACAAAGTCCTATGGGTAGTACATACATATAGGTTGATTTTACATGATTAAATCTCAGATTTAGAAGCTATTTAAATGGGAAAATCTGAATTATACCTATTGGGAGATGGATTTCCAATGAAACCTCCAATTGAGAAGAACTTGCTTCCAAATTGTAGATCCTTGCTCCTCTTTGTAGATCCTTGCTTCCTTCTTCTAGATCCTTGTTTTCTCCTTCTCTAATGGTAAATTGGGAAGAATTTGGAATGAATTTGGTAGGGAATTGGAATGGGAATGGAGAAAATTTGGGAGTGGAAAATTCTAGATCTAGATTTGGAATGAGAATGAGAATGAGAATGAGAGGAGAGAGAAATTTCCCCCCTCTTTTAATAGGCCGGCCTTGCCCCTCTCCCAAGAAATTATAAAATATCCAATATACTGCTTGGGGCCTCTCATGAAGAAATAATTAAGGAAGGAAGCTTCTAGTCTAATCACTTAATTAATTTAATCCATCTCCTTAACTATGGGCTTTCTAAATGGGCCAAATCTAACTATTTAATTCATGTTGGTCCATGGGTCCAAACTATACTAGTTGGGTCCACTAAAATAAGTCCAAAATAATTAAATAACATCCAACAATAATTAAATAATACAACAAAAATTTATTTACTATGCACAATATTTATTTAAATAGGAAATTACTAAAATACCCTTTTCCCTAAAATATGGTAGTGACAGTATTCGCATACCAAAAAGAAAAACCGAATTCGGATCTCTGTGGTGGAAGATACGAATCCGTGAACATAGGTAGTTACCGTAATTTTGTGCGTTCCCAAAAGTTGTCATTTTCTGTCAACTTGGGCGCTATTTTTGCCTAGGTTTACGCGCTAAATGAGGTAAACTAATGCACAAGATTTAGAGAGGGATAGGTGGTGAACGTACTGGTGAAGACGGGGTCGAGTTTGGTCGAGCGAGGAGACGGAAAACAAGGCTAGAACACAGGTACTTCGCTGTGTATTTTCTGTCGCGGTGCGTGGTGGTCGCGGACATCGTGTGGGCGGCGCGGGACGGCATCGGCTGGGCGACGCTGCTGCTGGAGGCGGCGCGACAGTCTCGTGGGGAAGGATGAATTAGGGTTAGGGTTTTATGGGAGATGAGAAGTATATATAGAGGTAGAAAGGCGGTGGGGAGGTATTATACGTGGGGGGGGGGGAGGGGTTAGTTGATTTTGCTGCTGCTATTGATATTTCTTAAGTTTGCTAGCGGGTCGGGTTGGAATAGGGTTTGGGTTTGTTATGGTTTGGGTTGAGATCCAATAGGATAATTATTTTTCTTTTTCTTTCTTTTTCTAATTCCTATTTCATTTCTTTTTCTTTCTTTTTCTTTTCTAATAAAGTATATATATATATATATATATATATATATATACCTAAAAAATTCTAGAAATTATATTTGTGCATAACATTAAGCTAGCAACTGTCTACAGGGTCTCCTACATGGAATAAATTAAGAAAAATTTATAGTTGCTCCATAAATCCCCTAAATGCACAAACACCTAAAATAAAAATTAAATAAATTCTATTTACTCTAATTAGCTCATAATTACTATAAATAAATTAAATAATTAATTAAAATTAATTAATACGGTTTTTGAATTAGGGGATTTACAAGAACTCTTATTGGGGGTACATGAGAAAAAGATCTTGGTATTTATTAGGGTCTCTTATTGCATTATATAGGTAATGGTCACCTTATGTCTTAATCATAGTACTCACAGAACATATGTCAATAGTAAAAATGGAAAAGTTACTGGCCTTCAAGTTGAAAGAGGATATAACTCGTATCGAGGTGGGGGTACAATCACGTGATTTAAAACTAAGGTATAACCATAAAATTATAATATAAAAGAATACTCAACTATCAAGTTCTAACTACCAATCACAAAATTCAAAGTTCAAGATTACAACTATAATCCTAGCAACTATATATCCTTAACATAAGATAAATCACTTGGCCTATAATCATAAGAGTTAGGTGGCACAAATTGAAAGATGAAGAAAAGAAAACATAATTAGTCGTCGCAAAATAGCGAGCGCTCAGGTTGCAAAGGGACAAGATATGCGATAAAAATAGAGGGACTCTAGATAATATCATGGTTTTCTAAAGGGAATATGGTATGCTAGTCTCTATGTTCGAGGTATGATCGAGGATAATATTATATTCATTCCTCTAGGTTTCCTTAGGTGCTGTCTGCTAATACCAAGACAAGAATCTAAATTTATAGTTCTAATACTATCTTACTATGAAAGTTAGGTTTAGTCCTAATGTTAAATCTTGGATTTCTATTGGTTCCTTAATGCTAGGGTAAAACAGTATGGTCAACTTTCTAACTAACTCTAGTAGTGTCCATACTACTCTCAAGTCATTCATAATTATATCAAGGGATAATGGTAAACCAGTCTATAGATAACGGATGCTAGGGTTCACTGAATATTCTAATTTAGTGATGTGTCAGTATTTTAGTTGTACTCTTAATAGAAAGATTACCCTACTTATTATCTAACAATAGGGACTTCTATATTCTAGGAGAAGGCTATACTCAAGGAACTATTAGGGAAGCACATGAATCAAGCAGGATACAATAGTTTAAATAGAACAGATTAAAAGGAATGTGAATCATACTCAATTATGGATGAGATCCTATATTCTAATCATAGGTGCAGGCTTGCTCGGTACAGTAACGTAACCGAGACAATATGCTCTAGACCTGCATGGGCCACCAATAAAAATATGTCACGCCCCAGTCCCAAAATACGTAGGACTAGGACACGTAAGCATGCCAGCCGCATGTATAAGGCAACACCCAATATATGGAAATCATAACACATGCGTACGCTGTATTATGAACATTAATTCACAAGTGGTAAAACTATCACAAGTCATAGTGTATAATCTAAATCTCATCTACGAAAATCATATAAAAGTAAATAACCAATATCTATGAAACTAGATCTCAATATGAAGTATCTAAAGATGATAGTCGGATGGAAACAAATCTACTGTCGAATTAGAATATAAAAACCACACAAAAAATAAGACAAATATAATATAAGTACAACAACCAACCATCACAGAGACTAGAAGAGAGGACTCCTCGGAACATAAGTAACCAGTCCGGATCTGCGCTCCTGCGAATACTCATGAACATCTACACCTAGAAAGGGACCAGGTCCTCAAAGGGACATAACAAGATACATAGAAGCATGCCATAAAGTAAATACTGCATAAATAAAAAGGGGTGCGCTAACCATCTAAGTGAATGCAATATGAAGACAACTTTGGTACGTATGGGTAGGCGTAGGCATAACGTCCAACGTTCTCTAGAGTGTGGTATTTGTAACGTCCATTATTCCGAAGAATGAGGTATCTGTAAGTATATATATATAACGTCCAACACTCTAAGGAACGTATTATCTACAAAATATATACGTCTGTATCTCTTCGAAGAACGCGATATCTGTATAAAGGAGGTGGATGTCCCATATGCCTACTAGTCTTCCTCTCCGCCTAATGAAAATATACAAGTCGCAAACACGACGTGGACATTTCGTACTATAATGCAAGTCTCTAAAGAAATAAACAACTAAGCTAAATACCGTGACACGTGTTGCTCACCCCGATGGCCAGTCGAGTATGAGGCACGCATCCCTACATGAACTTACTCTGTGACGTGTAATGATACGTGTCAAGGCCGGGAGAGTCATACCGATAACTCTACAACTTTAGGTGGGTCTACTAGACTCTAGGTCAGACACAAGTCCTAACGTCAACGCCTTCGTTGACTGCACCCGAGTCTCTCTCGAACGCGCATAGTTATATAATCTAAATTAATAAACATGCAACTAAATATATAACTGAATTTAACAGTACAACAAGACAAGGTATACTTGCCTGGCACGAGAGCTGTAAAGTGTAACATCTAGATGTCAAACACCAAGAGTCAGAAACTACGACCTCAAAATAAACATCTCCGAATGCTAAAATAAATATCACCAACGTTCCCAGAATAAGCAAAATAGCTAAAAAATACTACCCTTTCGTCCAATTTGGACACAGGGGCAAAACAGTAATTTTTGGTCAAAGCAGGCTCCACCTGTGGGCTACTTTGCACCGAAAAGTGTGCCAGGGGTAACTGTCTCTAAATAGGATAAATTATAGGTCAAACAAACTCTAAATGTCAGTATAAACTCAATGGTGTGTCCGAACACAATATTGTCCAAAAAGTCAACCGTGGGGCCCGCCAATAGGCGACTTGGTCAACTGTCTCAGAATTGTGTAAAAATTTGGTCACAGGACCAGCGCGATACCACGAGTCCAGTGGCGCAAGATTTGTCTCATTCTGACGAGCGTGCACTAAATGGTGCTGGATTTTGCAAAAGTTACGATACAGGAAATTTCTGCGGATACGGGCTGATTCCGACGCGCACGCATCCAAATTAGTTTCCGCGAAAGCCCACACATCTTGGTATACCGTGCGCACCTTTTGGTACACTTGGTACATGACGGGAGAGTCCCGTTTGGCGGGGCGCGCTCCGCATCACAATTTTTAGAATTTAAAAAAAGTATATTTTTAGGATTTTCTATCTAATTTAATTTAACATACAACAGCTAATAAATTATTTTATTTGACAAAAAATAAACTAGGTTTGGTGGTCTTCGCATACCAAAAAGAAAAACCGAATTCGGATATCTGTGGTGGGAGATACAAATCCGTGAACATAGCTAGTTACCGCTATTTTCTGCGATCCCAAAAGTTATCGTTTTTTGCCAACTTGGTCATTATTTTTGCCTAGGTTTACGCGTTGTTCGAGATAAACTAACACACATATATGGAAGGGGGTTAGGTCATGAACATACCGGTGAAGACGGGGTCGAGTTTGGTCGAACGGTGGCACGGAAATTGAGACATGAACACAGGTACGCGGTTGATCAAATTTTGTCGTGGGGTTGTGCGCGGTCACGGCGAGCGGTCGTGGCGGACGCTGGTTTTCGGCGATGGCGACGGTATTTTCGGCAACTCTGGGGCTTGGAAGAAAGCTCTGATCTAGTCGAGATGGTGGAGGCGTTAGGGTTTGGGTGCTGAGAGGTATATATAGAGAGAGAGAAGCGGCGGGGGGGGGGAAGGGATCTACACGCGCGAGTGAGGGACTTCCAGCTGCTGCGGCGGTTTCCTTGCGGGAAGGTAACGGGTTCAAGCAGATTTTTGGTTTAGTGGATATTAGGTTTGGGTTTGGGTTTAACCCATTAATTTAATTTCTTTTCCTTCCTTTTTTTTTATTTCTTTTTCATTCCTTTTCTAATTCTAATTTCTTTTCTAATTTCTTTTCTAATTCTTTTTCTTCTATTATTATTTCTATTAAACTTTATATATATATATATATATATATATATATATATATATATATATATATATATATATACATATACATATATATATGTAAAATTCTAGAAATTGAACTTAGAGCATACAATTAATCTATCAACTGTCCACAGGGTCTCCTATATGTAAATAATTAAGAAAAATTATAAATGTTCCATAAAAATCTCTAAATGCACAATCACCTTAAATAAAAATTTAGTAAATTCTATTTCTTTTAATTATCTAATAATACTATAAATTAATTAAATACTCAATACGGTTTTTAGGATTAGGGGTTTTACAATAATTCAAGTATTTAGAAATGTTACTTATGATTCTTGACACGATGGTACATGATTTGTATTGTTATTGGATCGTTAGTCATGGGATGTTATCTTGATTATGGAGATAGTATCGGACACTGTCCTTGTTGGTATTGGATAACATTGAATATTGTAGATTAAATATTAGATAAATTGGCTAGTAACATGTCATGATTCGATCCATCGTATCAGTCGGGGCAAAAAAAATACCAATTAAATATGTGATCAAGAAACTATCGGCTAGTAGTGTAATCATTAGCTACTAACTAACCATGCAATTCACGTATGGTTGAGTTAGCTCCTTATGTAATCATTGAATCTCCCAGGCCGATCATATATTTAGTTAGTATCTCAAATCATATAGTATATTGTAGTTTTCATATTTAGTTCGTTGATTTCACTGTTCTATTTCTGACATTATAGTTCATTCCTTTATTCTTGTACGCATTGATTATATTTTCTGTTGCTAGTATTGCCTATTCTTTTATTGTTCTTGATCATCAGTTATATTCTCATCGTAGATAGTATCCTCTATATTACTGCTTTATAGTTTTTGTAAATTAATTGGAACTACTATTGGGTTATACTTCGCTCAATTCCTGATTAGAAAATATTTTTTAGAAAATCCGGGAGATTGGTGTTCGACATACTACGGACCTTAGCCTATAGATGGTTAAGACTTGGACCCACTAGTTCTCGAGTGATTGCCTGGAGATTTAGCCGGATTCACTAGTTAGCATAGTTAGTCCTCTTTAGCATTTTGGTACCAGATTTGTTTCCAGCATATATTTGAGATTTGGATATTATTTCTATTTGTTGTTGTTATATTTTTAACTACATAGTTATGTTAGACTTCTGTGATATCTTCTCGTGTCATAGAATTATGATTGAGTATTATGTTGAATTAAGTTTATTACTCTCTTCTTGAAGTTGAGATATTATTGGAGGATTATGCATTTTGTGAGATAATTAGATAGTATAGTTGACCAAGACAGCGTTTTACCGTCGATGCTGCGGTATAGGCTGGGTGTTGTTCCCGACTTGCATCGCTACACCGGGTGCAGGTCATGACATTGAGTAAGCACCGTTCTAGTATAGATTGTAAAGGAGGTAGAGTTTTGTTTGGTCTGCCAGGAGAGACAAAGTTCGAGTTTGCTAGAGGAGCTACAGGGTAGTGAGAAGGCATTATTTGTGGAGCTATGGTGGAAGACAAGGAGTTGCCACATCCGTTGATAGCAGAGTTCTTGGATGTGTTTTCTGAGGAATTGCTAGGATTGCTGCCATATCGAGATGTTGAATTCTCTATAGACTTGGTGCCAGGTGTAGAACCATTTTTGCAGCATGTCTATATAGTAAACAATAGCGCGCTAAAGAAGTAGGTGGACAAATTACAGGATAAAAGATTTATCAGGTCGAGTTCTTCACCGTGGGGAGCCCCGGTACTATTTATACCGAAGAAGGATGGATCAGGCACATGTGCATTGATTACAGGACATTGAATAATCTCACTATCAAGAATAGATACCCTTTGCCACGGATTGATGACTTGTTCGATCAGTTGAGTGGTACCAAGGTATTTTCTAAGATAGACTTGAGATCAAGCTACCACAAAGTAAAAGTAAAGCTTAAGGACATACCGAAGACTACTTTTAGAACTCGGTATAGTCAGTATGATTTTATGGTAATGTCATTTGGGTTGACTAATGTCCCGGTGGTATTTATGAACTTGATAAACAAGGTGTTCCATCAGTACCTTGACAAGTTCAAGGTGGTGTTCATCAACGACATACTCATATACTCAAAAATACCGGAGGAGCACGAGGAGAATTTGTAGATTGTGTTTGAAGTACTGAGAAAGGAGAAGCGGTATAGAAAGTTGTCTAAGTGTAAGTTCTTCCTGGACAAGGTGGAGATCTTGGGGCATGTTGTGATTGGTGATGGTATTTCAGTGGATCCGAAGAAGATCGCAGCAGTAGATTATTCGAAGACCCCGAGTTCGGTAGCAGAGATCAGGAGTTTCTTGGGATTGGCAGGCTACTATAGGAAGTTTGTGCAAGATTTTTTGAGAATTGTCGAGCCGATGACCAGACTCACTAGGAAGGATGTAGAGTTTGTTTGAACGGAGGATTGCCAGGTTGCTTTTAAGGAATTGAAGAAGAGGTTGACGTCTGCTCCTATTTTGACATTGCCATCAGGGTCTGGAGGTTTTACTATTTATAGTGATGCATCAGGAAAAGGTTTGGGTTGTGTTCTTCAGTAGAATGGGAAAGTGATTGCCTATGCATCCAGGCAATTGCGTCCTCATGAGAAGAACTATCCTACCCATGATTTGGAGTTGGCAACAGCCATCTTTGCCTTAAAGTTGTGAAAATACTATTTGAACAGAGAGCGTGTGGAGATCTTCACAGACCACAAAAGCTTAAAGTACATTTTTACACAGAAGGAGTTGAACATGAGACAGCGTCGGTGGCTGGAACTGATGAAGGATTTTGACATATCTTTGTAGTATCATCCTGGGAAAGCCAATGTAGTTGCCGATGCCTTGAGCAGGTATCCGGTAGCTATGTTTTTGACACATGATCGATGTTTGTTGGAAGACTTAGAAAGCTTGGGCATCGAGGTGATAGATCCTGATTTTGCTATATAGATGTGGGGATTGCAGATACACTCAGATTTGATGGACAGAATCAAGGTAGCATAGTATAAGGATGTATCTCTGAGGAGCATCACAACTCAGGTGAGAGTAGGATTGGAGGATGATTTTACCATTGTCGAGGATGGTTCTTTGCGGCATGGAGTTAGATTGTGTGTGCCTAGTGGGGAGCTGCGTGAGGAGGTATTGTAGGAAGCACATCGCTCTCAGTATTCCATACATTCAGGAGCTAACAAGATATATCAGGATATACGAGAGAGTGTGTGGTGGTATACATGAAGAGGGGAGTGGCACAGTTTGTATCCAGATGCTTAGTGTGCCAGCAAGTGAAAGTCGAGAGACAGAGGCTAGGAGGTTTACTTCAGCCATTGCCCATTCTATAGTGGAAGTGGGAGCATATTACTATGGATTTTGTGTCCGGATTTCCACGATCTCCAGGAGGAAAAGACACGATTTGGGTCATCGTTGACAGGTTGACAAAGTCGGCCCACTTTTTGCTTTTCAAGGTGGGTTTGTCTACGAAGAAGCTAGCAGAGATGTATGTGAGGTAGATCATCAGGATACATGGAGTTCCCATCAGCATAGTCTCCGATCGGGATAGTCATTTTACTTCTTATTTCTGGAGGAGTTTACAGGCGAGTTTTGGCACTCAGCTCAAGTTCACTATTGTATATCATCCCCAGACAGATGGGCAGTCAAAGAGGACTATTTAGACTCTCGAGGATATGCTGCGCACTTATGTACTAGATTTTATGGGTTCTTGGGAGGACCATCTCCATTTGGTAGAGTTTGCTTATAATAATAGCTATCAGGCTAGTATAGAGATGTCACCATTTAAAGCTCTGTACAGTCAGAGATATCATATTCCCTTGTCATGGGACAATGTTGGAGAGAGAGTTTTGCTTTGGCCAGAGATGGTTGTGGATGCAGGGAAGAAGGTTAAGTTGATTAGAGACAGACTTTGAGTGGCGCATGACAGACATCGGTATTGGGCCGATAGCCACCGGTGACCTTTGGAGTTTCAGGTATAGTTTTAGATTTTTGTTTTGTGCTTATTATTGGTTGTTGTTATAAATTAAGTTCTTAAGGTAGTGGTTTATTCTAGGTGGTTGGTTTGGTGTTTCTGAGAATTTCTCGGACACGAGGCACGATTTATTTCGGTGGAGGCTGGAAGCTTAGTCCACGATTCATCGGACCTTTCACTATTCTAGAGAGGGTCGGTGCAGTTGCTTATAGACTAGACTTGCTACCTTCATTGGAGGGAGTACACAACGTATTTTACGTGTCACAGTTGAGATGGTACATGGCAGACCCTAGTCACGTATTGGATCACTCGAAGATAGAGGTGGGCCCTACTCTCAGCAATCCAGAGCAGCCAGTTGAGATTCTGGATCGGAGAGAGAAAGTGCTGAGGAACTAGACTATTCCTTTGGTACGCGTTGCATGGAGGCATCACTCCCCGGTGGAGTCTACCTGGGAGAGAGAGGATAAAATGCGAGAGCGTTATCCATATTTGTTTGTGCCTTGAAGTAAGTTATGATATGTTCTTTCCTAGTTATGTTCTGTTCTTTTATTCTATTTTATTTTTTCTGGGGGGATAGTTTTGGTCTTTGAATTTCGAGGACGAAATTATTTTAAGGAGGGTAGACTTGTCACTACCACATTTTCTAGGAAAGGATATTTTGGTAATTTTATAATTAATTAAATATTATGCATGTGAATACTTATTTATTATATTATTTTATTATTATTAGATGTTTGTTTATTGTTCTGGACTTGTGTTAGTGAAACTAATTAGTTTAGTTTAGACTCATGGACCAACATGTATTAATTGTTAGAATTGAGCCCAATTAGAAGCCCATTCATTAGGAGGATGATTAGTTTAATTAAACCATTAGACTAGAACATTCCCTCCTTAATTATTTCTTCAAGAGAGGCCCCAAGGGGTATAATAGACATTACATAGTAGCTTGAGGAAGGGGCAAGGGGGATCGGCCTACTTAAAGAGGGGGGGAAATTTCTCCTCTTTTTATTTCAAATATAGATCTAGAATTTCTCTCAACCAAATTCCCTCATTCCCACATCAATTACCTACCAAATTTTATCCCAATTCCTTTCCAAATCACCATTGGATGATAGTGGAGCAAGGATCTAGAAGGAGGAAGCAAGGATCTACAAAGAGGAGCAAGGATCTACAAGTTGAAGGCCAATTTTATCATATTTGGAGGTTGCATTGGGTATCCATCTCCCAATAGGTATAATTCACTTTTTTCTTTATTTAGGTTATAAATCTGAGAAATAACCATGAGAAATTAACCCATATGCATAGGCTACCTATAAGATTTGGAATTGAGTTCATAGGAGGCCAATTGAGGAAGTTATGGTATTTTTTGTGTCAATTTTGGGAAAATTTTAAGATTGACACTTGTTGTGTTTGTCAATTGGTCCTATAGATCAATTTGGCATAAGTTTGTCTGTTTGTGGCTAGTGTCGTATCCAAAATTGGGTACATGTAGGTCGTATCCTAACAAATTGGTGATACGTATTGATTTGGGAAATTTCTCTCCAATACGGGGCTTTGTGCATGACCTATTTTGACACGGACACATAGATATATGTTTGACTCTTCGTATTATTGATAAATAATATATTAGAGTTGCTCGTGTCCTTCGGGGTACGTTTGGTTGTGTGGTGGACTCGTGCCGCAAGCGTAGCATAGATCTAGTGTGATACGGGTGCGATGCACTCCACGTAGTTTTTGTATTTCATTTCTAGATCTAATTTCTATTGTTCTTAAATATTGTAGTAGATGTATTGATATGCATTTATATATATATATATTGTTATGTATATATATGTATTCATATGCATTTATATATATATATATATGTATTGTTATGTATACATATGTATTTATATGTGCTAGTGTATCAAGTATCTATATACCTATGTGTTATATATATATATATATATATATATATATATATATATATATATATATAGTTATGCCTCTTTATATATAATAGCTAATTGAATAAGTTATGTTATATATAACTTGTATGTTATATTATATGTAGACGTGTATGTGATGCTATATATATATATGAATGGTATACTATATCTAAAGTATATATATATATATATATATATATGGGTAAACGGGATATGAGCCATAGGCTCATATTCTTATATGAGCCATGCACATGTGGCTCAATATGAATGGATTCCTACATCCCATGTGCATCCATGTGCACTAGCCCACTTCATTCCTATTGGTCCACATGTGCATTGGCTCATGTAAAAATATGAGCCTATGGCTCATATCCCTTTTTTCCTATATATATATATATATATATATATATATATTGGTATAGTTGGGAGAGGGTATATATATATATATGTATATATTAGTGTATATATGTATATGTGTTGTTGTGTGTGTGTGTGCTTTAGAAGGGGGATGAGGTTCGGTAGAGCAGCAGCTTTCAGCAGCAGCAACAGTGGCTTATAGAAGCAGCTGCAGTAGCCGCAGCAGCTTGCAACAGCAGCAACAACAGTAGCAGCAGTAGCTTTCAGCATCGACAACATCGACTTATAGAAGCAGCTGCAGTAGCCGCAGTAGCTTGCAACAGCAACAACAACAACAACTTTTAGCAGCGGCAACAACGACATATAGAAGGACCAGCGGTGGCAGCAGCAGCTTGCAACAACAGTAGTCGCAGCTTCCAGCAGTGGCAGCAGCAGCTTACAGCAACAATAAGGTAAGTACAGTTAGCTAGTATTAATGTTTAGCATTTAATAGTTAGCTTATATATATATATATATATATATATATATATATATATTAGTATGGTTAGTTGGTATATGTAGTATATGTATTCTTGTATTGAATGTATATTAGATGGTAACTAGTATATATAACAGTTAGAAATAGTTAGATTTGGGTAATTGTTAGTGATACACTTGTTATTATTAATGTTAGCTATTAGTAGTAAGCAGTTACTATGATTAGTTAACTAATTATTGAACTATCTTATTATTAGTACCTAGTTTAGTTAGTAACTATATATGTTAGTTATTAGATTGGGTAGCTACTATATATATTAAATTCACATTTACCTTGAGATACCATGGTAAATGCCAAGGTAATGAGGATACTCAAGGTATTGGATTTGGGTATCAAGATAGGGATTTAGTAGTGCCATATCTTGTTGGTTTAAAACCAAGGTATCTATTTAGTATTTATAATTAGGATTATTATATTTAATATTGTTTAGATGTATATATGTACTATTTCCTATCTTTTGTTTGCGTATCCTAAGATACGGTATCTTAGTATCCTAGATCTAGTTTGTTTGACCAAGTTTCATAGTTTATGAACCCAACATCTTTGAGATAGACTCATGCAACCTAGAAATAGGTAGTTTGACCAAGTTTGACCAAGTTTGACCAGTTTGACTTAGAGTTGACCTAGTTTGACTGTTTTGACTTAGAAATAGCTCTTTGACCTAGAAGTTGACTAGTTTAACTTATTTTTATTCTGAAACCTTATATTTATGTTATATTCTATATCTAGGTCTTTGAGGCACCGTATCAGACATCTATGAGACTATTTACCGGACTTTAGGCGAGTATATTCTCTGATAGTTTCTCATTTATGGTATCCTCTATGTTCATTGTATTTAGTATAGATATCCATAATTTCTTGATATGATGTTTACACGGATTGCTATATCCGGATCTCGTCATGAGATATTATTCCTTGGTATATGGTGTATCTTGTGCAAGCCTTGTTTTATTGTTTATCTTTTACATGTATAAACACTGATTCTCGGAGAGAGTCGCTATCTTCCTGGAGAATCTTGTGCCATAGTGTACCATGGTTGGATCCCCTATACCTGTCGTAGTTGGGGAGTATTTTAGTATAGATATATGATCGTACCCTCATTTTGCATGTCTTGTTCCTTATGAGTGTTGATCATACACCGCACGTATGATTAACTAGGCCTTTTACTCTTGTGCAAGTTCCCAAGCCGATCACATGTTAGAGCTAGTACTCACACACTTAGTCATTAGTATTCTTGTTCATTTTCATATTGTTCATTCTCGTATTTATTTATAAAATTTTCTTTATTGTATATCGCTTGTATCTATTACTGTATCTTATATATTCACATCTATTTACTGTTATATAATTTTTATCATTGATTAGAACTGCTGTTAGAGATGTACTCTGCTCCTTTCCTGACTGGACATATTTTTCCCGAATGACACTGAGGAGTGATACCCTACTCATTACGGGCCTCAAGATATTGTTGGCTTAGAGTCGGATACCGTGGCTCAGGAGAGACTCATCCCGACTGAGACAAATAACCTGGGACTTGTAGCTTCTTAGATTTCTCTTGTACAGGATTTCTCTTCAGCTTATTGCTTAGTATTTCTTCAGACTCATTGATGTTATTATTTGACTTATGAGTTGTATGTGACTATTGTATTCTTTATCATATTCGTGCTCATTTTCATCTTAGATCTGTGATTGAGTATATTGATATTGTTGGTGGCTTATTATATTGTTAGATAGATTATTCAAATAGCGTTCTACCGTCGATTCTGCGGCGTAGGCTGGGCGTTGTTCCCGAATTATACCCTTAAACTGGGTGCGGGTAGTGACATAACTAATACACTAAGTTAGCTAATTATATAACTTAACTTATCTTACTAACATATATACTAACTGATAATACTATACCTCACACCCCACTAATTAATTCTCCAAATAAACTGATACTCACTGAGTATCAGTCTATATCTGATCCCCCTTCACATATCTGCTGCTAGGCACTTAGTAGCAGTGCACTCTCGTTCACTGTCACCTCTTCTTTGTGTCAACTGAGATTAACATTTCCCCCTATTAACTACTACTGCTGCTACTGTTATTGGGTTGAGACAATAACTTAGTTACTTGGCAACTGTGGCCAACCACACACACCCGAGCTCCCCTCATCCCTCTCAGTTATTGTTATTATTTCCTTCTTAATTAATTCAATCACCACATACCTAAATACAATGGTACAATGCTGCAATAGTTCAATGACCATGCACTACCTCAAAATCTGATACTCTCAGAGTATCAGATACACTCTTCAAGACCCCCTTACCTGTACTCACATTGCACCTGTTAATGTGACAACTGCTGTTGTAAGCTTACACTCCAACCCAGGCTCCATAAACTATTGCTACTAAGGTAATCTTATTTAGAACCCGACCCCCAACTTTTAGGATACCACATCTAGGATACCTTAATGCCCAAAATGGTACTGCTCACTGTGGTTGCTGCTATTTGCTGTTACTGTCATCCTTAGCCTGATACACAACATCTAAATACAACTACTAATGCAGTTGTAACTGTTGATGTTGCAAACTTCCTGCTCTATAGCATTGCACGAGTATGCACTGATGCTAGTACTTCTACACTTAGCTGCTGCTACAGCAGCATACTGCTTGCTCTATAGCAGTGCACGAGTATGCACTGCTGCTATTACTTTACCTTCCCTCACAACATCAGACACACCACACGATCAATGCCACCACTCATCTTTAAACTGAAACCCCACATCGCAGTCACCAATACTACAAGCCTACCACACTTCATGACACTCAATCTATGAAGAATATTTATATCAATACATACACACACACACACACACACACACACATAACTAAAATTCCAAACTACGTGATCACTAAATATTCTAACAAGCACTTGGTGTATAAAATATAGAATATTCATGATATGTGTTCGATTTGAAGGCCAAAATCTAAATTTCAATATAATATTTATTCCTAATAATCAATTGTAATATAATACAACAATTACAACTTGCTAGAATAAGAAATTAGGATAAATCATGCAAAACACCCAAAATTGGATCCGTGTCACACCGTATCATAAATTACCATGATACGACCTACACGTATCCATTTGTGGACATGTACCTAGTTCCATAACCCCGATGTAAGTCTAATTAGATCCAATTGGTCTCATGACACACAATTGATGTGTAAAATTCATAATTCTCCCAATATACACACAAATCATCACATAGAACCCACAATACTTAGCCAATTAGCCTAGAACTTGTTCTTATAGGTAACCTTATGCCATGGGGTCATTCTTAATGGTCAAATTCATGATTAAGAAGCTACAAAGAAAGAAAAATTCAAAAATTACCAATTGGGAGATGGATTTCCAATGAAAATTTAATTGGACACAATCCGGACACGATCTCTATCTCCAAAGCTCCTCCTCCTTGTGCCTCTTGCTTCTCCAAGATCCAAAGCTCCAAGTGTAAAGAATTTAAAAAGGAAATGGAGGTAAATTGAGTAAAAAATTAATGGAGGAAAAATAGAAAATTGGGGATCTAGAATTTGGGAGCAAAATGCAATACAAATAAGAAAATAGAGAGAGAGAGAGAGAGAGAGAGAGAGAAAGAGAGAGGATAACCCCCCTCTAATAGTGGCCGGCCTATTCTCCCCTTCCCCAAACAAAATTAAATATCCAAGTTACCCCTACATGGTGAATTATAAGGAATAATTAAGGGTGCATATTTTTGGAAGTCTCTAAATTAACTAATTCTCCTAAATTAATTAATGGAAATGACTAATGGGCTTGGGTCCAAGTTAGGCTCATGTTGTCATGACAAGTCTAAATAGGTCTATATGTGTCAAGTCTAAATATTGGGCTAGTCTCTCTAGCTAAACTAAATAACACAAGTCTCTAACTAAATAACTAATACAAGTCATAAATAATTATAGCTCAACATAATTAAATAATTAATACAATCATCGCATTTATAATCAATATTATATTGCTAAAATTAAATATCCATGCCAAATTACCAAACTATCCCTAGTTGGAAAAGTGAGGGTAACAATCCTACCCACCTTAGAAAAATTTCATCCTCGAAATTAAGGAAGAAACTAACTACCAAAAGCAATCAATACAAGTAAGAAAAAAATATACCTTACGGCTCAAACAGATAAGGATATCGCTTGCGCATCTCGGTCTCTCACTCCCCGGTACTCTCTTCTTTCGAGTGATGCCTCCATGCTACGCTCACCAAAGGAATCGTCTGGTTCCACAACACCTTCTCCCTGCATCCAGAATCTCCACGGACTACTCTGGATAGCTGAGAGTTGGACCGACCTTAATCTCCGAGTAATTTAGTACATGGCTAGGATCTGCCACGTACCATCTCAACTGTGACACGTAGAACACGTTATTCGCTTCCTCTAATATAGGCGGCAAGTCTAGTCTGTAGGCCACTGCATCGAACCTCTCAAGAAAACCAAAGGGTCCGATGTACAATGGACTAAGCTTCCCGCCTCCACCAAAGCGAATCATGCCCCGTGTCGGAGAAACCCTCAAGACACCAGATCGCCAACCTAGCATGAAATACAGCCTTAGCACTCTAACTAAAATAAGCAATCATAAGCAATACAAAACAAAATCTCTACCTTAAACTCCAATGGTCTCCGGTGGCTCTCGGCCCAATTTCGTTGTCTGTCTTGCGCCCTCCGACTTTTCGTCTGTCTAAGGGTGATATGCGGTACTAAACTTGAGCTGAGTGCCCAAGCTAGCCTACAAACTCCTCCATAAGTAGAAAGTGAAGCGACTATCCCGATCCAAGACTATGCTCACAGAAACTCCATGCAATCTGACTATCTGACGCACATATATCTCTGCGAGCTTCTCCGGAGACGTACCCACTTTGAATGGCAAAAAGTGGGCTGATTTGGTCAACCTGTCAATAATGACCCAAATCGCGTATTTCCCTCCTGGAGAACGCAGAAGCCCCGAAACAAAGTCTATCATCACATGCTCCCATTTCCACTCCGGAATAGGTAAAGGCTGAAGCAATTCGCCTGGTCTCTATCTCTCTGTCTTTACCTGCTGGCATACCAAGCATCTGGATACGTGGCTAGCCACCTCTTACTTCATACCATACCACCAAACATGCTCTTTCATGTCCCAATATATCTTCTTGGCACCTGGATGCATAAAATACTGAGATCGATGCACCTCCTAAAGAACCTCCTCGAGCAACGCTCCACTCGGCACACACAATCTGGTATCGTGCCGCAATTATCCATCATCTACAATACTAAATTCTTCTCCCAATCCCATCCGGACCTGCGCTCTGATGCTCCTCAGAGACTCATCTTCGAACTGTGTGGCTCTGATCTGGTCCATCAATTCTGACTGTACTTGAAGTCCCCATATCCGTGTCGCAACTCCAGGAACTAACACCTCAATACCCAAGCTATCAAGATCGACCAATAAATTTATGTCCCTTGTCAAGTACATATCCACTGGATACATGCTCAAGACATCCAGGACTACGTTGTCCTTCCCTGGATGATACTACAAAGCAATATCGAAGTCCTTCATCAACTCCAACCACCGTCGTACCTCATATTGAGCTCTTTTTGTGTAAATACATACTTCAAGCTCTTATTATCTGTAAAGATCTCTACTCGCTCTACATACAAGTAGTACTTCCACAGTTTAAAAGAAAAATAACTGTTGCTAACTCCAAGTCATGGGTAGGATAGTTCTTCTCATGCGGGCATAATTGTCTCAAAGCATAGGTAATCACCTTTCCATTATGCTGTAACTCACAACCCAAACCCTTACCCGATGTATCATTATATATATAAAATTCTCCTGCTCCAGATTGCAATGTCAATACTGGAGCTGTAGTGAACCTCTTCTTTAGCTTCTCAAAAGCAGCCTGTCAATCCTCAGTCCAGACGAACTCCACATCATTCCTCGTTAGTCTGGTCATTGGCTCTGCAATCCTGGAAAAATCCTGAACAAATCACCGATAGTAGCCTGCTAATCCAAGAAAACTCCTGATCTCTGCCAATAAACTAGGGATAGACCACGACTGAACTGCTGAAATATTCTTTATGTCTACTGAGATCTCATCTCCCGTAATCACATGCCCGAGGAATTCAACCTTATCAAGAAAGTACTTACACTTTGAAAGCTTGCCATAAAGCTTCTCCTTCTTGAGGGTCTCCAGATATCCTTAGGTGTTTCCTATGTTCCTCCGGGGTCTTCAAATAAATCAGTATATTATCAATGAATACTACCACAAACTGATCCAAGTACTGATGGAACACCTTATTCATCATGTTCATAAATACCATCGGGGTATTGGTCAACCCAAACGACATCACTAAGAACTCAAAATGCCCATATTGAGTCCTAAAAGCTATCTTCGAAATATCTTCCATCTTCACTTTTACCTGGAGGTACCCTGACCTCAAGTCTATCTTTGAAAATATATTCGCTCTACTCAAATGATCAAATAAATCATCAATCCGTGATAACGGGTATTTATTCTTGATAGTGAGATTGTTGAGTGCCCTGTAGTTGATACACATGTGTACTGACCCATACTTCTTCGGTACAAATAAAGAGCACCCCATAGTGATGAACTGGTGCGGATAAAACCCTTGTCTTGTAAATCATCCACCTTCTTCTTCAACTCTGCCAGGTTGTTGTTGTTCACTCTATAGACGTGCTGTGATATTGGCTCTATGCCTGGCACTAAGTCTATAGAGAACTCCACATCTCTGTCTAGTGGCAACCCCGACAACTCCTCTGTAAAGACGACCATATACTCTGCAATAAATGGATATGGCGGCTCTTGTTCTTCCACCATAACTCCACAGAAGTCTTCCTCGCTCGGTTCTGCTGCTTCCCTGATAAACTCAAACTCTGGCTCTCCTAGCGCCTGAAATAAAACTCTACCTCCACGATAATTAATACTACCATGGTGCCTACTCAATCAATCCATCTCGAGTACTATATCGTAGTTCGAAAGTAGCATTACGAGTAGACACACGCTCAACTCCTGACCTCCTAAAGAAACTCTCCGATCTTTGCAAACATCACTAACCAGGATAATGCCACCCTAAGTCATGATCTTGCAAGCCCTCGCCAATAGTTCAGTCTCAAGGTGATATTTTATAGTAAAAGATACATATACAAAATAATATGAAGCACCAGAATCAAATAAAGCATGAGCTGGAAAAGAATTAAGATAGACAGAACCTTAGATAACATCACCGACTGGCTTCTCCTCCTCGATGGTCAAGGCAAAAGCTCGCCCCTGTCGCTGGGCACCTCTTTGTTATTGCTGGTGCTGAGCAAACGGCTACTGTTGTGGTGGTAGAGGAGGTCCTCTCTGCTGTTCCGCTGGAGGTCTCGTGGATGCTCTCTATGCCTGAGCTCCGCCCAGAGCAGGACGAGCTTGAGATTTAGGATAAGCTCTCAACTGATGGTCTCCTGATATGTAGAATAAGCACTGGCCCAACCTTATCCTGTACACATCCTATTAATATCCCTGCTTCTTATAGAATTGGCAAGGAATAGCTGGCCTCTGAATCTGGTGTGTCTGTTGTATCAGCACTCCAGCTGGTCCATGATACTGCTGCTCGGCTGTTGGAAGTGCCAGTGATGCTGCTGCTGAAAGTGAGGCCGCTTCATTGGACCCATATTAGTAATGGATCCTTCTATTTCCCTCGACCTCTTGGAGCCAAGCTCTATATCATCCTCTGTCTGCTTTGCCTGCCTCAGAATCTCCTCAAAAGTAGCGATGAGGTCTCCATTCGTATATGATTTGATCTCCTTGTTTAGGCCCTTTCTGAACTTTTTAACCCTTTCTATGGGGTTCTGTCCCTCCACAAAGTGGTCTAATCTGCAATACTCTGCTTCATACTCATCCACCGTCATACCTCCTTGAACAAGGTACTAAAACTGGCTCTCTAGAGATGTCAAAGCCACATTTGGAAAGAAATTTTCCTTGAATAGCTCCTTAAAAGCTTCCCAAGAAAGTTTTGGTGCTGAGATCCTGGGGTCTATCCTGAACCAAGTCAGTGCAATGTCAAACATCAGGCTTCCTGTGGCCTCTACCTGCAACCTCTCTGGAATCTGCGTCTGTCGCAGGTTTTGCTCAATGTCTTCTATCCAATCATCATCATAAATAATCCCGTCCGTGCCGTTAAAGTCCTTCAACCCCATCCTCTTGAAATCTATGATAGTCTCCAGCCTTGGCTGTTGCGGGGTGAACTGAGGTGGTACCGTTTGTGGCTGGACTAAGGTGACTCTCTCGACTGCTGCGAGCACAATCTGGTAAATATTCTCAATGTCCTACCTCATAACCTATGATTGGCGCTGCTATGCCTCCATCATCTGCTGAAAGAGCGCAAACATCTGCGTCTGATCGACTGCGGATGGTTGGGGTGGAAGATCCCCTGAAACTGTTGGCACTGCCCTTTATACCGGAGGTGGAGCACCTTCGAAAGCTGTTGTATAAATGCCCACCTGGATTGGTGAAGTGGACCTCTAAAATATAGCTGCTTGAACAGTGTCTGCTGGAGCTGCCCTCATAGGCGACGAAGTGACCGACCTTGCTGACATTGTGCCTGAGCACTAGGAACGCATCTTCTGCAGCATCCTGAAGATAGATTCAATAAAGGAATCAATATTGAGTAAGATACAATATCATCAAAAAAGGACATAATTATTCAAAGTAAAGCAAACGTTCGATAGATAAGGATAGAAAAATAGTTATTTAGACTTGTTCCCTAGTTGTGATTGAGTATACTCTCAGCCTATATCCTATATCCTAAAGTAGGTTCTTAGCAGTACTCTAGGTGAGCACTACTATGATATCGCTCTAATTATGACTCTAGGACCTGCATGGGCCACCACTAAAAATTTGTCACGACCCGCACCCGGAGTAAGGACACGAGTAGTGAGCAACGTCCAGCCTATGCCACAGAATCGGTGGTAGAACACTGTCTGGGTAAACTCTTCTATCTAAAAATCTCATATAATATATATATATATGGTACCTTTCAATCATCTCAACTCCAAACGGAGGAACAATATGGTATATGATAAATGTAACTATACTCAACCATAATGCAAACTAAGGAAGATAAGCACGATATGGAATAGCGAAGGAAAAGAGTCACAATATATCCACAAGCCCGAAATAATATATATACATGCCATAAGGCTTAATAAAGTCTAATACAAATCAAAACTTCCTCAGACTCTGGTAATAGGTCCTCCTGCTCTAAAGAAGTATCCTCTAATGGTATGTCGTCCTACGGCCTGTAGTATGTGGGACACTGGTCAACAAGCCAAACATTTAAAAAATATATTCAGTCAGGATTTGAGCGAAGTATATACCTCTGAAAGCAGTTCTAAATACATAATTGAGCATATATAATAGATAATAGAAAAGAATATAAGATAACTAAATAATAGAATATAATAAACTAGAGTGAACAGGTAATATACTGGAATCAAGAACATGCATTAAAATAACTGTAACTAGAAGAGAAAGATAAACTAACTAATGTGTCATAGAGTACAAGTTCATTATGTGGCCGGTTTGGGTTGAACACGAATACAATATGGTAACTCGATTACACCTGTGATATGTAATCGATATCTACACGAATACACTTGGGTTTGATCACATAACCAATTCTTACTCCCCCATCCACAATCAATACTTATGGATCCAATTATGACACATTACGAACATGTGATATGTAATCGACATGTACACGAATATACTTGGGCTTGATCACATAACCAACTCTTACTCATCCATCCACAACCAATACTTATGGATCCAATTATGATACGTTACGAACAAGAATATGGGCACATTGAGCACGAGCAGCGTGTGAATATGAAGTACACAATAATCAATACCCGATACATACGATAAAATATATATGAAGGAGTACCCGCTGAACACGGTAAGATATAACATCTCATGACATGATCTATTTAATACCAGTTCATGTAGCAACTGTATCAGAATCAAGTATACAGTTCTAGAACATGTGATATATACACTATCATAAAATAAAAACTAATAGAGAGATGTACTCGCTTCAGGTCCTGAGCAAAGTAGGTCTCTTGATGTCCAAGATAATGTCACACAGTCCTATATAAGAATTATTAAATTAATAGGTAAATAAAGTAATAAAATACAAATAAACTAAAAATATGATGTTCGTGGTCAATACTAGGTCATACACCAATTTTTAGGTCCAAACTAAGGTTATCCCTAAATGATATGGTCATTACTCATGTACTTTAACTAGTATATAGCTATCTAACTACTTTAGGATTGAGAATAATAGCACTAACTTATAACTAATAACTGATACTAACTATTAACCACTACTGTAAAGCCCCTCGACCAAATTTAGGCTTACCAGGCTTAGATAGAGAAACTATGGTTAGTTTGAAGCCACTTAAAATTAGAACATAGTATTTTAGATTAATGTACACAATATTCGTATCACTTTGTGCACCTTACCGTTGCTTCGATATTTGGAGCACTATACTAGCTTTTGCTTTCAAATAAATTTCACACACTTTTCCTAGACGTGCCAGCCTTCCATTCTGACCCTTGTGTAACTCATAAATACCCTCCATTGTGCTTCATTTTTGTCGCACAATATTCGTTACAAACGTCCGTTCTTAAATCTAAATAAATTTAACTTTGCATCTTTGTCCGTTCCAATCGAAATTGGAGACACAACCTCGATCCATTTGTACAATCTAAATTATGACAATATTCTATTCTGAGTTTACTACGTCCATGATACTTATGTCCTACCAAATTTTAGTCCCGTGTACTTCCAATTAATTTTATAATACCATTTACACTAATTTTAATTAAATTGATGTAGGGACCAAACTTAACCCAAAACTAGACTCACCACCAAACCAAACCCCCATTCACACCATCAAGGTTCATACTAAACACCACACACCCTTTTTAGCCACTACATTACACCAAACATGGTATTTTGTCTCATTTAATCCAAATTCCCATTTTTGTGCAATTTTTTAATTGTTGAGGACTTTTATGCAAAAGTGCAATAAGGTGTCACCATCCTATTAGTCAAGGCCAAATGAAGAAAACCTCATCCCCCTCTTTGACCGGTCCAATCCCTCTCTCTCTCCCTTTTTGTTTGTACACTTTCTTCTATGTTAAATCTTGGCCCTCCATTCAACCAAACACCATCTCCACCCTCCAATTTCCTTCATGTAGCAACATCTCCCCTTTTTCCAATGGGCAAACCCCATCCCTAGGAGGCAGCCAGCCCTAATCCCTAGGCTAGCACCCACCTTCTCCCTCCTCATGCAAAACTCTTCCCCATTATTTTCTACATCCTCAAACCACCATCCTCCCATCAAAACCTCAACCCTAATCCTAAACCAACCCAACCTCCATCTACATCATCTTCCTCCTCATCATCCCTCCTTCCGCCATTCACCTTCCCTCGGCTGAGCGCAGACAACCCGCCAGAGCAAGATCATCCCGACCCCGTGCTTCTCCACTACGTCTTCTTCCCCGACAACCATCCATTTCCAACCACATCTGTCATCCCTGACCGAGCAGTCGACCCCGACTGCACCGCCACCATCGCCCCCCGACTCCACGACCTCCTCCGCCCGAGCCTGATCTCCACAACAGCCTCTACGTTCACCGACTTTGACCACAACACCGACCATCACCCAACCACCATCATCCCGACCTCGGCGTCCCCGACTTTACCTCTGTCGACTGAACCTCTACGAGCAGTCCCGAATTCCCCATCCCGACCGCTTGAACCCCATCACCAACACCAGACTTTTTCTCCTCCTCGACGTCATCTGAACCACCAGCCTGAGGGCCTTAGCACCGAGCGCTACTCCTCTCCATCGTCCCCAACTTCATCTCCATCTCCTCCCCGTTTTCCTCTACTTCATCTATGACTACACTCCCTGACCCGACCGTCGGACTCCTCCAACAACCAATGACTACCTTGACTCCCCCATCATCGTCGTCATCATCATTTGTAACCTCTGTATCCTGAAATTCATGCTTAAATGTTGTTATTAGGTTAATTTGGGACTATTGAAATTTTTTCATAATTTTTAGTTAATTAAAAACTAGTAACACTAATTTTCTAAAACTTTTAAGAATTTATTTTAGGGACAAACTTAACTAGAAATATCCCAAAATTTTATTTTAGGTTCTAATTAGTCAAATATATTTTCTAGAATTTTCTGGAAATTTTTTGAATATTTTATTATTTATTGGGAGTTACTTAGACTAATAACTAATTTTTTAGGACTTCTAGAATTTATTGTGCAAGTCCAGGTATGTATAATGGACCCATATAAATTTTTTAGTGTTTATAATATATTATATAATTTCTATAATTATTTCAGAATTTTTGGAATATATTTAATATTTATTTTTATTTAAATATGTAAAACAAATTTTTAGAGCTTCTCCTAATTATAGTAGGAAATCTATGAATATAAAATTAATCCAAATATTTTTATAGAATTTTTAAATTCAAAATATATTTTTTGTAATTTTTTCAGATTTTTATGATTATTTTTAATGTTTATTTTGAGTTATTTAGATTTAAAATGACTTAAATAATGTTTTGATAAAGGCAAATCAAAAACAAATAATATAACCAAAACCATCCAATCAGATTCTGACACGTGTCAGCCTATAAATATCCATTCAGCCGTAGGTACATCCTTATATATATATATATATATATATATATATATATATATTATTATAACCCTAATTATCCCATTATTTTAGAGAGAGAGATTTTGGAGAATTGTCATCTAGGGTTCCTTCATCTTCCAGAAGCCATTGTGAATAGCTCCGGACTACAAACGAGGCCTAGTTTCTTGCTTAGAAAGATATTGAGGTTAGCTTTCTGATTATATAAATTGTTTTACAAAATTATGAGTATTAAATTCTGGAAAATTCGTAGAGCACAGGTTGTCCGAAAATAGACGTGTTTCGATATTTTCGCGATTTCGGGAGAACCATGAATCTGAATCATGAACCGTTTAAAGTTTCGGAAAGCTAATGTCGAGATCATTGACATATATTTTTTTCCTAGAATTTTTTCTAAGTATTTATATACTGTTAATTCTGTAGAACTTCTAGGTTAGAATTTAACCATCGGTGCATGATACAAAATTTATATGTGCCATAATTCCCAAAAGAATTTGAATTCGGATGATCCGTAAATTCCAACATATTTTTGATGATGAAATCTATAGGAAATCATGTATGAAAGTTAAGTTTGTGTCGGTTGACTTTTTGGTCAAATGATTGCCTCGATTTACGTGCTATGAGTCCCGAGTCGATATAAATTTAGTTTCTTTTGGGCAAAATTAGGTTTGACATAAAAATCAGAATAATAAGATTAAAATAAGATTTTAGAGTAATTATTCCAGAATTAAATAAATTAAAATAAATTATCTTTTGACATGGTAAAATTATAATACATAGGTTTTTTGGACTATGACTTGGACTCTGATTCATACCAGCAAAGGACCACAGGCGAGTACATTCTTTGATAGTTTCTTATTTATGATATCCTCTATGTTCAATATATTTAGTGTAAATATCCATATTTCTTGACACGATGGTTACATGGATTGGTATATCCGGATCTCGTCATGAGATGTTATTCCTTGTATATGGTGTATCGTGTACAAGTCTTGTTTCATTGGTTATCTTGTGCATGTACAAACACTGATTCTCGAGGAGACTTGCTACCTTCTTAGAGAATCCTGTGCCATAGCGTACCATGGTTGGATCTACTATATCATTCGGGGGTGGGGAGTATTTTAGTGTAGATATGTGATCATACCCTTCATGTACAAGTCTTGTTCTCATGTTAGTGTTGGTTATACACCGCACGTATGACTAGCCAGGCCCGTACTCGTGTACAAGTTCCCAAGTCGATCATATGTTAAAGCTAGTACTCACACACTTAGGCATAGTATTCTTCTTCATTGACATATTGTTCCTTCCCGCATTTATTTCCAGTATTTTCAGTATTTCCTTTATTGTATATTTCTCGTACATGTATATGCATCTTGTATATTTCCATCTATTTACTGCTACATAGTTTATATAATTAATGTGGAACTGCTGTTAGAGATATACTTTGCTCCATCCTGACTGGAAATATTTTTCCAGACTACGTCTTAGAGGACGGGTGTCCGACATTTTATGGACCACAGGGAGAGTAGCTGCTGACTTGGACCTTGTAGCCAGGTGTGATTCCGGGAGGTCTAGCCGGGATCAATAGTTATTTAGTTAGTTTCTATTAGCAGTTTATGGTACCGGATTTGTCTCCGGCATACTTTGTTGAGACTTGGATATTATTTTTGAGTTAGATTATTCTATTTAGACTTGTGTTACAATTTGGTTTAATTATTTTTTCGATATCTTATCGTGCTTTAGCTATGTGATTGAGTATTGTTCTTATGATATGGTGCTATTTGTGACTCCTTATGGAGTTGGATGCTCGTGTGAGATTGATTAGATAGTATTGTGACCTAGACAGCGTTCTACTGCTGATGCTGCGGCGTATGCTGGATGTACCCACACACTCGTGCCCCTATACCGGGTGCAGGTCATGACATCATCATCATCATCACGTCGATCATCCCGACGACACGACGCCATCACCCGATCCCGTCGATCTCGTGCACAGCCGAATCACCCTCACCGGAGACAGCGTCACCCCCTCGTACAACGGACACCCCTCGGACACGATCATCGACTAGGTATACATATTCCCATTATTCGACATGTATTTGCATCGACGTATTGTTGATTGGACACGTGTAATGTATGTGAACCCTTGTGTTTGTGTATAAGTATACATATTCTAGAATAATATTTGTGTTAGTGATTACCACATAGAAATTATGGTTATTTAATGTGTTACACTTATGTTAACCTAGATGTTTGGACACTGACTTGTGCATATTACCCTGTTAACTAGGACCTGTGTTCGCGTTATACATTATTTGGTATTATAACATATTTTGGTAAGTTGTATTCTCGTTGTGCACGGTATCTGAGGACATGACATACCCGTGCATGGAGACCTAGATGACTACCCACATCAGACGTATCCTGGAAATAATTAGGATGCCTAGTACCCATATGTTAGAGGTGCGACTTAGAACCTACACGAATCTGAGCTGTGACCGTGATTGTAACATGTGAGAATTTAACCATAGAATAACTTGTAAAATTTTGTGGACTAGTAGACTAAGTGTACCCCTAATCCCCTTGACCTGTGACTAGTCAACCCTAGCCATCGTATTTAATTAGAATGTTTAATTGGTATCTGTGTAACTCATAAAATTTCGTAAGTCGTACTTGTGTACATAATTAGCATAGTGTAATATAGTGATTAATTTTTATTGTTATTTATTCGTAGGCATCCAAGATAATACTACCTTGGCTGCTGGTTTCGGATCATTACTTGTGCACACTAGAGTTCCAGGCAAGTATACCTTGCCGTGTTGTATTGTTTAAATTCAGACGTTATTTAGTTGCATATTTTATTGTTTTAATATTATATAACTGTGCGCGTCCGAGAAAGACTCGAGTGCAGTCAACGAAGGCGTTTACGTTAGGACTTGTGTCTGACCTAGGGTCTAATGACCCACCTAAAGTTGTGGAGTTATTAATATGACTCCCCAGGCCTTGATACATATCATTAAACGGCACAGAGTGAGTTCATGTTGGGACGCGTGCTTCATGCTTGACTGGCCATCGGTATGAGCAGCACGTGTGACAGTATTTAGCATAGTTGTATGTTTCTTTATTAACTTGCATAGTATTACGAGATGTCTACGTCACGTTCGTGACTTGTACGTTGGCATTGGGCGGGGAGGACAACTGGTAGGCGTATGGGATACATACATTAGAATCCGTAGTATCCAAAGGATCCACGGATCCAATGACTTCCTCTATTCAGATTCCACGTTCTACGGAATGATATGGATGTTATACTATTCTGATTCCATATTCTTTGGAACGATATGGACGTTATACTATTCAGATTCAATGTTCTTCAGAACGATATGAACGTTTTACTATTCAGATTCCATGTTCTTCTAAATGATATGGATATTATACTATAGAGATTCTACGTTCTTCGGAATAATGGAAGTTACATTTATAGATGCCACGCTCTTCGGAGTATGGATGTTATGCCTACACCTATCCATACGTACCAAGGTTGTCCTCAAATTGTATTTTACTTAGCTGGTTATTTCACCCTCGGGTTTTTACAGTATTTACTTTATGGCATGTATTTTTGTATCTTATTACGTCCGTCTGAGGACCTGGTTCCTTTCTAGGTTATTTATGCAGTTGTAGGATGCTTGATCTAGTGGAGTGTGGATATTATTGCAGGTATCTTTACATCTTCAGCTATTACAGTCATATACTATGTTCCATTTTTGAGTCTGCTTTTATAGCCTAGTATTTATAGGCCTATGTTATTCTTTTTTGTCTATTCGAACGGATGTATTATTAGGCTGCAGAATGATGATGCGTATCGTTCTTTCTTGAGATTATTTACCATGGATTGAGATTTAGTTTACTTGTTGCATGTTAGAATTTAGATTATTAATTGGATTACTTGACCAGGGATAGCGTAAGTGCGCTTCGTCGGGTCCATTAAATTGGAAAGCCCTACAGTGTCGTACCAGCTAGCCATTGCCACGTGTCTGGTCCCACACATTTTGGGACTGGGGCGTGACAACTACCAACTTAACTAACTTGCTAACTGGACCTTATGCTAACTGATACACTAAGGTAGCTAATTATATAACTTAACTTATCTTACTAACATACATAATAACTGATAACACTATACCTGACACCCCACTAATTAATTCTCCAAATATACTGATACTCACTGAGTATCAGTCCATATCTGATCCCCCTTCATATATCTGCTGCTAGGCACTTAGTAGCAGTGCACTCTCCTTCATTGTCACCTCCTCTTTGTGTCAACTGAACTTAACATTTTCCCATATTCACTACTACTACTACTACTACTACTGATACTTCTGTTGATTTGAGACAACAACTTAGTTGCTTGGCAACTGTGGCCAACCACACACACCCGAGCTCCCCTCACCCCTCTTAGTTACTGCTACTATTTCCTTCTTAATTACTTCAATCACTACATACCTAAATACTATGGTACACTGCTGCAATAGTTCAATGACCGTGGACTACCTCAACATCTGATACTCTCAGACTATCAGATCCACTCAAGCTCAAGACCCCCTTACATGAACTCACATTGCACCTGTCAATGTTACAACTGCTGCTGTAAGCTTACACTCTAACCCAGGCTCCATAAACTATTGCTACTACTGTGATCTTATTTAGAACCCTACCCCCAACTTCTAGGATACCACATCTAGGATACCTTAATGCCCAAAATGGTACTGCTCACAAAGGTTGCTGTTATTTACTGATACTGCCATCATTAGTCTTATACACAACATTTAAACACAACTACTAATACAGTTGTAACTGCTGCTGTTGCAAACTTCTTGCTCTATAGCAGTGCACAAGTGTGCACTGCTGGTAGTACTTCTACACCTAGCTGCTACTGCAGTATACTGCCTGCTCAATAGCAGTGTACGAGTACGCACTGCTGCTATTACTTTACCGTCCCTCACAACATCAGGCACATCACACGATCAATGCCACCCCCTATCTGTAAACTGAAACTCTACATCGCATTCACCAATACTACAAGCCTCACACACTTTATGACACTCAATCTATGAAGAATACATACATCAATACACACACACACACACACACACACACACACACATACACACACACATACACATATAACTGAAATTCTAAACTACATGATCACTAAACATTCTAACAAGCACTTGGTACACAAAATATAGAATATTCATAAATATTCTAACAAGCACTTGGTACACAAAGTATAGAATATTCATGATATGTGTTCGATGTAAAGGCCAAAATCTAAATTCTATTATAATACTTATTCCTGCTAATCAGTTGCAATATAATACAACATTACAACTTGCTAGAATGAGAAATAAGGAAAAATCATGCAAAAGACCAAAAATTGGTTCCATGTCACACCGTATCACAAAATACCATGATACGGCCTGCTCGTATCCATTTGTGGATACGTACCTAGTCCCATAACCCCGATCTAAGTCTAATTAGATCTAATTGGTCTCATGACATATAATTGATGTGTCAAATTCATAATTCTCCCAACATAAATACAAATTACCATGTAGAACCCACAATACCTAGCCAATTAGCCTAGAACTTGTTCCTATAAGTAGCCCTATGCCATAGGGTCATTCCTAATAGTTAAATGCATAATTAAGAAGCTTAAATGAAAGAAAAATTTAGAAATTACTAATTAGGAGATAGATTTCTAATAAAAATATAATTAGACACGATCTCTAGCTCCAAATCTCTTCCTCATTGTGCTCATTGCTTCACTAAACTCCAAAGCTCCAAGAGTGAAGAACTTGAGAAGAAAATGGAGGTGAATTGAGTAGAAAATCAATGGAAAAAACATAAAAAATTGGAAATCTATAATCTGGGAGAAAAATGCAATACAAATGAGGAGAGAGAGAGAGAGAGAGAGAGAGAGAGAGAGAGAGGAGAACCCCCCTCTAATAATGGCCGGCCTATTCTTCCCTTCCCCAAGCAAAATTAAATATCCAAGTTACCCCTAAATGGTGAATTATGAGGAATAATTAAGGGTGGATATTTTTGGAAGTCTCTAACTATTTGTAATTAACTAAATCTACTTAATTAATTAGCAAAAATGACTAATGGGATTGGGTCCAAGTTTGGCTCATGTTGTCATGACAAGTCTAAATAGGTCCATATGTGACAAGTCTAAATATTGGGCTAGTCTCTCTAACTAAACTAAATAATACAAGTCTCTAACTAAATAACTAATACTAGTCACAAATAATTATAGCTCAACATAATTAAATAATTAATACAATCATCACATTTATATTCAATATTATATTTCTAAAATTAAATACCCATGCCAAATTACCAAACTACGCCTAGCTAGAAAAGTGATGGTGACAAATCCAAGCGCGGTTTGGTGGTAGGTAATCAAGTCCTCGTTTTGGACTTCGTACTCGCCTCAGACTTGATTGATTATCAATTTAGAATCGCCGTAGGCTTCCAGGTGGTCGACTCCACTTGTTTAGCGAGTTAGAATCCAAGATGAGAGCGTTGTACTCTGCCACATTGTTAGAGCATGGATGAGTGAGGGAGTATACACGGTTGATAACCAGATCATATGGAGAGATCAATACTATCCCGACTCTAGCTACAATGCCGCCTTTGGGCCTTGTTCTCGAAGGATCGTCGAAAAATATTTGCCAAACGACTTATGTGTTCATTACAGTGTTGGAGTCTGCGACTTCGTCTGGGATCTCCTCGTAGAGTTTAGAAGTTTTTGGCACCGGGTGGGCTGAAAGAAAATTTGCCAATGCCTGACCTTTGACCGCCTTCTATGGGATGAATACTATGTTGTATAGTGACATCAGTATTGCCCAATAGCTAGGCGAGAGTTGAGAACTCCGGGTTTATCCTTCCACGTAATGCCAGGTCTTC
This sequence comes from Iris macrosiphon, assembly GCA_036927795.1. Lineage (NCBI taxonomy): Eukaryota > Viridiplantae > Streptophyta > Magnoliopsida > Asparagales > Iridaceae > Iris > Iris macrosiphon. The sequence goes on from JAYESA010000013.1 coordinate 111,543,802, forward strand.
TAGATGGCGAAGACTAGAGCAAGGCACTCCTTCTCGATGTGGTTGTACCTGTGCTCTGCGCTGGCCATCATCCTACTGAGATAGTAAATAGCCTGCTCGTAACCTGCATCACTGTCTGAGCTAGCAGAGTACCGAGGGAGTGATCCATTGCTCTTTCATAGAGTAGAAAGGGTTTTTCTATGACTGGAGCTACCAATATAGGAGGGCTCATGAGGTATTCCTTGTTGTCATCAAATGCACGATAGCATTCTTTATTTCAGACAAAGGATACTCCCTTCTTCATGAGTTATGTGAACGGTTGACAATGTCCAGAGAGGTTTGATATGAATCTCCTAATATAGGCTAGTCTTCTTTGAAGGCCACAAAGTTCTCCGAGGTTCTTCGGTGGACGTATTTCAAGGATCGCTTTGGTCTTGTCAGGGTCTACGTGGATACCCTTTGAAGTTAGGATAAAATCCAGGAATTTTCCACTGGGGAACCCTAGGAAAGATTTGGTAGGGTTCATCTTGAGCTGGTGCGTACGCATGAGGTCGATAATAGTCTTCAATTCCCTGAGGTGATCATCTTTGTAGCGACTCTTGACGGCGATGTCATCGACGTAACACTCGACCATCTTGCATAGATGCTCACAGAAGATGGTGCTCATAGCTCGCTAGTATGTAGCACCCGTGTTCTTCAGACTGAAGGGCATGACTGTGTAGCAGTATACTCATATCGATATTTGGAACGATGTTTGCTTTTGATCGTCAGGAGATATCTTGATTTGATTGTAGCTTGAGAATCCCTCCATGAAGTACATGCGCTCGAAGCCACAGGTGTGGTCGATCATTATGTCTATTTTTGAAAGGGGGAATTTGTCCTTAGGTGTGGTCGATCATTTTTATCACAGAAGTCAATGCAGATCCGGATCTTTCATTTCATTTTTATGACGAGTACGATATTGTCTACCCAATATAGATGTTATTCTTCTCGGATGAAGTTACTAGGTATCAGTTTATTGACTTTAGCTTTGATGTCATTCATAATGTTCGGCCAGAACCGCCATTGTTGTTGCTTGACAAGCTTATCGTTCGGCGAGATGTTAAGCTTGTAGACCATAATTTGGGGGTCCAGTCCCTGCATGTCTTTGTAGCTCCAATTAAAGACATCAATTTATTTCTTGACAAGCTGTAGCAGGGATTTTTAATCCTCATCAGTTAGACTCTTGCTGATGAAGATAGGTTTAGGGGAGGATTTGTTGCCCAGATTGACTTGTATGAATTTATCCTCGGTAAGAGGTTCTCGTTGTTCGAACCATATCTCCCATTGTGCGTCTAGGCATTGGGCCCACGGTTCTAATTCAAATAGTTTTGGTGGATCCTCGTCGTCTTCCTCAGGATCAGCTGATACCATGTTTGCTTGAGCATCTCCCCGATACTGACTTTTGAGTCCCAAGAAGGAGACTCTGAAGAGTAAGAGTGTAACTTATCTTCTTCATCCGAGCCTTCGGAGGTTATATGTGGCATAACGTACCCTAACCCATGCTTGGTCTTATGGTAGTAATCATCAAATTTGCCTGCTGGAGTAATGAGGCAGAAGGGCAATTGTCGACCTTTACCGTAATTCAGACCTCGGTTGCTTTTAAGACCATAACACATCTTCTGATTGAGGTGTTTGGCTTGACCACTGAACCGGTAGAGTTGTATTTTGTCGGTATCGGGTTCTGGCTCTTGTTCCTCCGTGATGAAGGACTGGAGGCACTTCTACCCTGCCGAAGATGATGGGTTTATCTTCCCTCCTCCTTAATGGAACCGTAAAATATGAACCTTAGTTAGGGAGGATCTGGTTTACTTCACAAGTAGTAGTCACCTGTGCCTGCAGGTGCAGGCCTAGACCATGCTCCCTGGAATACAGTGTGCTTATGTATGCAACTTAGAGTAGTTCAAAGATAGCCCTTTATTCATAAAATAATGTACCTTTTCTCCAGGAATTACATCGTCCAAAGAAGGGACGTTTGCATGAGCAAATACGTAATCCTCCAGCTCTTCTTTACCGAGATCTACCCCAGTGTGAGCGACGACTTTTGAGGTTTCTGACACAGCTTTACTACCAGCGGTTCAGACGTAATAGGAGGCAGCGGAGCATCCTTCGGAGGTTGACTCGACCTGTGAAGGCGAACGACCAGGGTTCGGACATGGTGGATTAAGGCGGAGCATCCTTTGGAGGTTGATCTGTCCTACTAAGAAGGACGACCAGAGGTTCGGGTGCCTTCATGAACTGTTTTATGACGAGGAAAGAGGTTGTATCGGGAGCGCATGCCTTTAGACGGACTCTCAAGGGCTCTTCAGGTATTGTCCCAGCCTCTACCTCATCATCAGCGTCATTGCCACCTTTATCTTGGTAGACCTATTTGTAAAGGATCGAATCAGAGTAATAGGCTTCGATCCCTTTAAACAGAAAAATATCCATAAACTCTATTTTGACCGTACCGTATTCGTCGATATACTTCAGGCACTGGTGAAGGGTCGACGACACGATCATTTATTCCTGTATCCATGGGCATCTGAGCAAGACATTATAGGATACATATACGTCAATGACATAACACGTGACCTCCATTTTTAAGTCGTCGATCTGGAATTTTAGGTATATCTTGTCCAGCGGGTATCTCTTGCTTGCATTAAAGCCAGTGATGGCAGTATTGGTGGCTGCAAAATGATGGATAGGAATGCCCAAGATTTGAAGCAGACTATACATGATGATGATTATTGACGAATCAAGATCTATGTGCATATGGTCTACCTTGATGGCACCAATGTACCCTGTGTAATACAGGGGACGGTCATGCCTATTATTTTTTAACAACATATCCTGTTGCGAGAATATAATATTGAGTATTGCCTCCATGATATTATTGTAGTATGGGCAAACAGTCGGGTCCTTAGTTGGCAGTTTGACCTGCGCCAGGTAGATGTCGATATTCTACAAACCCTCACTAAGAGCGGCCCTAGTGTTTCTAAAGAGCCGAAGAAGCTCGAATAGTGTTAGGCCGTTGGACTAAGATGTCGAAGTTGTAGGGTTTTTCCAACCCCTGGGCCGTATATTTGTGTAGTGGTTTGTCGAAGCGAGTATCTTTCTGCTTGGACTTATCCGCTGACAGAGGCTGGGATGGACCCAGATCAGAGAAGTCGTCATGATAGTCGGGAGTACACCATTGTCCGGGGTATTATAATCATGCTGGTACATCAAGCCTAACCTTGTTGCTCATGCTATAGATTCATCAGATGGGAGGGAAATCGTGTCGCAGGACTTGGACTTCTTTTCCTTTGACTTTGTGGCAGAAGGTGTTGTCTGCTACATTAATTCTGGAGAAAGATTAGGGTGAACCCACATGACCTCCCTACGTGGCATGGTGAGAGGTATCAGTCCAGCTGTTTTATCACGAGCTGGCGGAAGATTGATGACCTCCATCGTTGCCCGGGGAATTAGAATTATCCCGTCCTGAGCTTTTGTCGCCGAAAAGTTACTGAACTGAAGCGATACCATGTTAGCGGCAACCATCTTGTCATCGATATCCAAGGTGAGGGCCTTGGTATCGAGTAGATGCTGGATGTACCGCTTTATCATGTAGCAGTTCCGTATCGCATGATGGACGTAACGATGGTAATGGCAGTACTTTGGATTATTCTCCTCAGCTGCCTTAACAGGGGGTTTGACGTCGAGGAGCCGGTGCTTACCACCCTTCATCAGTACGTCGAAGATGGGCATGGCATTGTCATTTTTGAAGGAGTATATCTCCTTAGGCTTTGGAACCTCAGCCGGCTTTTGTTCGAGCTTCTTGGTTAAGTTGGCCACCAAGGCCTGCTTTTCTTTTCCATCGTGGCTATTGTTGCCACTGTTATTATTGTTGTTGGGATATTTTCCCAATCATCGGCGATAGGAATCTATATTCCTAAGAGCCGGGTGTCATTGACCTTCTTCTCAGTGCTGACAGCGCTTATGATGAACGACGTCCAGTCTTTAAACTGACCTTCGTCCATCCAAAGGCTGACTGCTGGAAGTAAGTTTCTGCGGCACATGTCATTCAATGCTCGATATAATTTTGGACAATTTTACTTCTCCCTTGGGTAATATCCATCAGGGAGGACATCATCATGTCGCTTCCTTCGTCATAGAATCTTTTGAGAAAAATATTTTTGAGGTTGTCAAACGATGAGATGCAGTTAACTTGTAGGCTACAAAACTAGTCAAATTCTACCTCGGACAATGCTCCCACAAAGATCCTGGTGAAGAGTGCGTTACTGCGAGGTAGGTTCCCTCTTGCAGTCTCAAACTAGCTCATGTATTGATAGGGGAAAGTTTTTCCGTCGAATGGGTTCAAGTTAAAGGGCTAGTACTTCAGCAGGTACGGTACATCCCTCCACTTGCGGGGGTTTGGTTATCATATCCCAAGCTCGCATAGTGAGTCCCAGCTGTCCGTGCTAGGCGAGCCTGGAATTCCAGGACTTCCTTTATTGCTTCTATGGCTTCGTCTCCCGCAGAAGGGGAAGATGAGCCAGGCAGAGGATAGTTATCGCCTATGGGCGGAGTGGTTGCGTTAGTTCTTGTCCAGAAGCCTTTACGGGTTTTAAAGCCATATTTTCTTTAATTTCCAGCATTATCTGGGTTAAGGCTTGCATTGATGAACTCACCGTTTATATCATGGCCTCGAAAGCCTCGGGGCATTATCGGTCGCTGGGGCCATCGTGATCGTCCCTTGTCATGTATACAGTCCTCACTTGTGGAGAGATGGACGGGGCAGTTGACGCCACACTTTCTGTCTCAGATTCTTGTCGGGAGTAGTCATCAGGTAGCGTCATCTCCTTCTCGGATTCGAAGAGAATAGTACCCCCAACATAAAAGGCTACGTCCTCTTGACGAGGGTGGCCACCCCCAGGGACATCGGAGTTTGTTCCTTGGGAATCACCACCTTCTAGGAATACCAGGTTATTGTACAGGTTCGGGGGATCACTACCCCCAACGGCTGATAGTTTTTCTTTGAGCGGGTGCCTTGGAAAAAACTTTTGCGGATCCCGTTGCTAGTCCTCCTAGTAGTCGCCTTCTCAATGTACCAGTTGAGAATGACGGATAGGAGGTGATAGGATTTCTTCCTCGTACGGTGGAAGGGTCCTTCTAAGTAGAGTAACATGAGGTAAAGGGTATCTCCTCCTCCTCTGATATTTGTGCCTAATTTTTGGATTATTGTCGGCTAGGTCCCTTTGAATGCAGTCGTTGGAATATTGACTGCCTGTTTGTTGGCACTACTGCTTTAGCATAGCAGTAATTGATGATGATGTTGGCACAGGGGTATCCTGGAGGGGATACCTCACATGTCGTAGTTGCTTACCTCGCTTTGCGCTTGTGGTTGATCATATTTCACACATCAAGCAAGAGCTGATCTACCTTTACACCCTTGTTATGATCTCGGGTAGACCGAGCACATGGATGTATAGGTATTATTTTTGCTCCCTGATCTAGGGTTCGTACAAAAACTTTCTCCAGATCGTCAGTGGAAGAATTTTGAGGCGGACCCTGCCCATTTGCCGTTGCGGGATGGACGCACGAGGCGATCTTATATCATTTTCCATTAGGGGCCCACATAACAGTTAGCGGTGCCCACTGACGGTCATTCAAATGGACAGTTACTTGAGGTTGATGAGCTCGCACTGCCCTAGACTTATTTGACTTAACATGCGCAGGTGCGTAGTATGAAGAGTCCAAGTTTTGATTTTCCTCGAAGCGGCGCATGAGAGCACGGCCAAATAAGATTCTGTCAAAGATAGAGCTTATGAGGTGTCAGAGACGCATGCGGCTGAGCTGGAAGCTGCATAATACTTTCTTCTCTATATTCTTTGTTATGGCCGCATGGGATGTGTATCAACCCCAAAACTCTTGGCATCATATTGTTTTTCTCTGCCAGAGTTCGGGTGCTGAGCATTCTCTTTTTTAGGCAAAAAGGAAACATGATCAGGGACAGCTTGAGTGGACGCATGTTGTGCATCTTCAGTATCAGAAAGAGAAAGAGAGAGAGAAAGACAAGGAGCGCATGCTCTGTAGTTGGGTGAGGCGCAGCGGCCTTTGCTACTCATATCCTGCGGGTCTTCTGGTGTTGAGCTCCATTCTTGTTGGAAGGGGTTGCTGCATAAGCAGTGGACGCATGATGTGTGGTCCCTGCGGTAGAGAGAGAGAGACAGGGAGTGCATGCTCCGCAGTTGGATGAGGCACATCGGCCTTTGCTACCCACGTCTCGTAGGTCTTCTTGGGCATTGCTAGCCTTAAAGAAGGACTAACGCTTCCTTACAAGAGCATCTCCTCGAAAGCCTGCTGGTCGAAGCAGACCACCAACATTCTTTGAGTTGATCCGACCTTGGCTACGTCGGATTGTGTCACAACTTTCTCATCAGAGGAGAAAGAGGTCTCCAGCAGAGTTGCCATCTTGTTCGCCATTAAATGAGTTCTTGCAAACTTTGTATTTAAGGAACGAAAAAGAGTATAATGAATCCTAAACAGAATTATCTAAGTACAATATTTTGATATGGGGTATGACGATGAACAAAGAGTGTTGTGCTGACTCCTTTACTCCGTTGACGATCTGATACAGGGCGGAGAAGCTTATGTTCTCTCTTTGCTCGTATATGTATGCTCTTTCTGTCTCTATGTTGGCGACCCCTGCATGTGCCTCTTGTTTGGGCATGCCACCCGGGTATATATAGTCATCCTTGGGCATGCATATATTGGGCCGCGTGGATACTAGAGGGTGCAACGTGTGCCCCTTAACAGGTTGCAGCTGTAACCGTGAATGGGCCAGGCTTTTACGTGGACGCTTGTTAAGATTTTTTATTGCTAAAGATCTTGATGGTTCTCGTCCTTTGTAGGCGTGACTTGGTCAGTTTGGCACATAGTCCGCACTTGGTTGGAGATAATTACTCTTGTCGTAAAAGCAAGATTTGGTCTTTATGGAGTCTGAAGTACCTGTGGCCAGAGACGCATGGGATGCATGGAGTCTAGGACCATGGGACTAGAGATGCATGTAACGCATGAAGTCTGTAAAGCATGGGGCCCGAGATGCATGGGACCGCATGGAGCCTGGGACGCATGGGGCCAGATACGCATGGGGCGCACGGAGTCTGGGACGGATGGGGCCAGAGATGCATGTGACGCATAGATTCTAGAATACATGGGGCCAGTTGTGTTGTACACGTGGTGGTGTACATCCATCGAGAGTAAAGTTCTTTGCTGACGTGAGACTTTTGTCGTTTAGTATTTTTACGTCTTTTGAGGCATTTGGAAAATCCTCTTTGTCAGGATTTTGTGTCAGAGACAATCATGTTGCTAAGATGCCATATCAGGTCCATCTGTGGTTAAAACTGCTTCGGCTGATTGGGACGCATATATGTCACCTTATTGGACCACATCGTGATTCTGTGGCCCAATCTTTTCTGAGCATTACTTTGGGGTGCCTGGTTGTTTGACGCAGGGATGCATATTTTTCATGCTTCTACACGGGCCATCCTGACCCACCTTCCCTCCAGGCTAGGCCCATGCCCGATCAATATTGTGCTCGACCAGGACCGATAGACACTTTGAGGTAGTGGTCTTTGGCTTAGGATTAGACATGCTGCTCTGCCGATACCCCATTAGCTTCTCAATCGCTGAAACGACCATGTTCAAATCTTTGACATGCTTCCTCTACAACTCTTATACCACCCACGGTTGCAGATCGTCGAGGAAGAAGGATAGGCGGTCATCTTCACCCATATTGGATATGGAAAATATGAGATGAGTTAACTCTGCAACATAGTCCTTGATCGACCCGGTGTGCTTAAGTTGACACAAGATCCTACTTGCCACGAACTCTAAGTTCTCCGAGTAGAATTGAGACTTGATCTCTTTTTTGAGATCGTCTGAAATCTCGATCAAGCACATATCCTTCTTTTTTTAATGCACCTATGGTGGCACCATAGCATAGCATCAATAGTAAAATAAATGGATGCAGTATATACCTTATCGGTCACATCTTCGATACAAATTGCCTTAAGATATCATTTGATGTTTCATCGGAAGTTATTCACCTCCTTCATGTCTCGAGTACCGTTGAAGAATTTTGGCTCAGGGTACTTCACCTTTGGTGTTGCCTCCCTACTCAAAGATGCACGATTGGTGATAGTCTTCACAAGAATAATGGTCTTGGTTGAGTTCTTTACGCAGTTCAGCAATCTTCGCCTTCGTAGACTGGTATTTCTCCTTGAACCTGGCTTGTATCTCGTAAAGTTGCTCTTGGAACAATGTTATGGCATTGGCGATATCGCTCTCCAATCCATGAAAGAACTCTTTGTAAGCCGCTTGATTTTTCTCCACTTGCGCCTTTATGCCTATCATGTCCTTTTCTAAGAGATCCAAGCGAGACACCAACTCGCTAAGGGCTCGTTCCAACGTCGGCTCCTTGCTTTTATCCATCTTGGTTTTCTTGCCTTCTTCTTATGTCACGCCCCAGTACCAAAATATGAAGAATGGGGGTATGACATGGCCAGTTACGCATTACAGAGTATACAAGCACCATGCAATATGATCAATGTTGTCAAATAGACAAGGGGTGCATGCTACAATCAAGTCACTTAGGGTCATACTGAATATTTATATCTCAGTCATTTAAACAAGAAACAAAATTTATAGAGTCATATAAAATAAAGTAGCAAGGCATCCACGACGCTCTATCAAAATGATTCGAAGCTAGCTGTTCAAAATGAGGATCCAGTAGAGTATCAAGAGTACATAACTATGATCAGCTATAGTCTAATTAATTATAATCAAGTAAAGAAAATTAATGTCCAGACATGCCGGCTAACGAGTGCCGTTGGCTAAATGTCCAAAAGAAAATGAATGTACAATATGAGTGGTGAAGAAGGAACCCACACTTGTCCCTCAGTAGTCATTCGCCTGGTACGCGCCATCAATCAAGTAAAGATATGCTTGATCCTCGGGCTCAGTCTTTAAATTTGATCATACAAAACCAGTGGGGTTAGACCCCAAATAGCAAGTACCTTAAAACAGCACGAATGAAGAAACAAAACTAATATATATATATATATATATATATATATATATATATATATATATATATATATATATATATATATATATATATATATATATATATATATAATGCATAAGCCAATAACCGTATCAGCCACATTTTCAATGTGAATTGCCTTAAGATATCGTTCGATGTTTCATAGGAAGTTATTCACCTCCTTCGTGTCTCAAGCACCGTTGAAGAATTTTGGCTCAGGTTACTTCACCTTTGGTTCTGCCTCCCTACTCGAAGATCTTGTTAGCCCAATAATCTAACTATATTTTTGAATATGGTTAATCTATTCTATTTAACATTATGACATCACTAATATTCATGCTATCACTACTTTGAATACTTAAACTTAGCATAGTCCAAATATGCATTAAATGTTATCATACATGCTACTATGTATATTTTTTTTGTTTGTCTAACTTGTATTTTCAGAAAAGTAATTAGCAAGATCAAACATGGACATATGCAATGAAGAAATCATAATGGGCCAAAGACGATGTCATCCTACAAGATTTCTCTTAACTGCCTAGGGCATCTCCAAAGCCACGCACTCGGGGGTTCCGATGCCCGGTCAGCGGATGGGGGTCGAGGGGGTAGCGCCCCCCATGGGGGTTCGGGAGCGAAGCCCCCGAAAGGTATTCGGATTTCACAATCTGGCTATATCAAGACAATTTTCGTCAAGGAAAAAAGCCATCATCTATCAAAGGAAGAAGCCAAGCTAGGTCATCATCATTTTCAGACTCTGAAGAAGCCTTCATCTGCCATCGTCTGTCTAGAGTCTGTAATAAGTCTTAGGAATTATTGTAAATGTTTGCCATTTTAATATCAAAATAAGAACTGGGAGGACTAGATTTGATTTAACAAACTAAAAAAGTACAAAGAAGAGTCCTATGAGACAATCTAAGTACAAATTTATTTTTTGGGGGGTGACGATGGAGGGTTAGGAGTGTAGCAACTCTCTTTTACTCCATGGACGATCCGATGCAGAAGCTATTTTCTCTCCCTTGAGTGTTGATTGCAGATAGCTAGCCAGCCCTTTGTGTGGGTGTGGTACCCCACTATTTATAGTCATATTTGTGGCCGCATGAATTTTGGACCACATGGGTGGCGAGGTTTGCCAAGTGTCCCCTCTCAATAGAAGGGTGCTACAGCTATACACAGAAATCCGGGCTCAACTGCCACATGAACATTTGTTGGGATTTTATTATTTTGCTGAGTATTTGGGTGGTTGTCAACTGTGTAGGCGTGACTTTGTCAAATGGATACGTGGTCGCTATTTGGTTGGAGAGGACCACTCAGTTGTAATAGTAGGACTTGGTCAATGTAACGCCCCGCTCTGCGCCAGCGTTATGTATCAAGGTGAGTGGGCAGAACTTCGTTCTCTGATTCTTGCACGCCTTAATAATAACCTGAGTTTTTGCTTGCAATGTTTTCATAAGAGAATGATAGAACCTGCCTTGCATGTTAATGAACGAACTCACTTAGCTTGTCTTTGAAATAATGTCTGCTTAACGAGAATCCTGAAACGCTTGCTTAGAGTGCATGAACATGTTCACTATCGTCTATGCTTCGAGAGAACCATACTGTGCCTGAACGTATTTAAGTGATAAGTCGGATTGCCCTGCAATAACGAGTGTATTCTGATGGTTCGTCTCGTCTGCATACTAGTATTTATTTTATAGTATTTCATGCATTCGCATGCGGTCAGACAATGGCTTTTGGTGGAGAGCTGAACTACATGCGTCATAGCCACCATGGGTCACAGCTGCCATTAGCTTCAGAGAAATGAGTCATTGGTATGCTGTTCCACCAGCTGCCGATCCTGAGATACTCGGGGACCGCCCTGCATATAGCTAAGTCATTGTGTTGGCTTGGATAGTGACTGCCCCTAAGAATGTGCATTGTGTGTCTAGCTATGCATCAGACCCTCGAGTCGCACGAGACACGGTGCGCACACCCTGGAACATGAACGGCTTGCTTGCTTGCATATTCAATATGAAACTCTATTTCCAAACATGTTTTCAAATAATGTAAATTGACTCTGCTAGAACTGCATGAAATGAACCTAGGTAAAACTAGAAAGATCACTAGTAATATAATATTTTATAACATGATTACATAGTGTTGGTTTGAGTGAATGCATGTTTCTGTTCAGTTGATTTATCTCACTAGTACTTGTATAAAGTGCTGACCCATCAACAATTTACTTGCTTGCAGGTACTGGATCATCCGAGGGAGCGATAGGCGTGCCACAGTCCCCAAGACCCGGAATCCTGGTTTTGATTGTTGCCCCGAGAATGCTATCGTATAAGGGGGCATAATGTATGGAATGAACGTGTGCCTTTGCTAAAGGAAACCCAAGTTGCCTCGATTATCCCGAACACTCAGTTGGCTAAATGCATTGCATTACAACAAGTCCCTTTCCGCTGCTTACTCGATTGATGCGATGATAGCCAACTATCAACTTAAACGATTAGCCTTGCAAGGGCGCAACCCCAGGCCCGTACGGCATCACTTCCCCCGATGGGCTCGATCGGGCTAGGCCACTCCTTTCCCTTTCTCACACCCGCGGGACGGGTGCGATGATTCGCGTCCGGCACGTCGAGGCACTGTGATTTATGTCCGGTTCATTAATTCCGGTCGCACAGGGCGGGGCAGGGCGGAGCGGCGGCCCGGGCGGATTTGGGGCGTGACACTCAACGTAGAATTTGTGACACATGTGGCTAAAGACGCACGGGGCGCACAAAGTTTGTAACACATGGGGCCAGAGACACATGTTGTCATGATCCACACCCGGAATAAGGGTACGAGTAGTGAACAACGCCCAGCCTACAATGCAGCATCGGCAATATAACGTTGTCTGGGTCAACTATACTATCTAAATATCTCATACAATATATATATTGTACCTATCAATATCATCTCAACTCCAAACGGAGGAATAATATGGTATATGATAATGATAAACTATACTCAATCACAATGCAAACTAAGGAAGATAAAACACAAGATGGAATAACGAAGGAAGAGTCATAATACATCCACAAGTCCAAAATAATATATATACATGCCAATAACCTCAATAAAATCTAATATAAGTCTAAACAATAAGTCTAAACCTCCTCAGCCTCTGGTACTAGGTCCTCCTGCTCTAAAGGAGTATCTTATAATGGTACGCTGTCCTGCGACCTATAGTAGGTGGGACACTGGTCCACGAGCCAATCATCTAAAAAATATATCCAGTCAGGACCTCTGAAAGCAGTTTCAAGTACATAATCGAGCATATATAATAGGTAATTAAAAAGAATACAAGATAACTAAACATAAGAAATGGAATGAACTAGAGTGAACATGTAATATACTGGAATAAAGAACAGGCTATATGAATAACTGCAATTAAAATGGAAATAGATAAAACTAACTATTGTACCATAGAGTATAAGTTCATTATGTGATCGGTTTGGGTTGAACACGAATACAATATGGTAACTCGATTACATGTGTGATATATAATCGACATATATACGAATACACTTGGGCTTCATCACATAACCAACTCCTACTCCCACATCCTGAACCAATACTCATGGATCTAATCATGACACGTTACGAACACGAATATGGGCACACTGAATATGAGCAGTGTATAAACACGAAGTACACTAAACTTAATACCCGATACACACGATAAAATACATGTGAAGGAGTACCCACTGAATACGGTATGGGGTAACATCTCCTAACATGATCCATATAGTACCAGTCCGTGTAACCCCTATGTCAGAATCAAGTATACAGTTCTAGAACATGTGATATATACACTATCATAAAATAAAAACTAACAGAGAAATATACTCGCCTCTAGTCCTGAGCAATGAGTGTAACTCGATGCCCAAGCAGGTGTCACATAATCCTATTTAGAAAATATCAAGTTAAATGGTGTAAATAAATGATACATAGTTAAAGGATGCTCAAAAATGCATTTCTGGGCCAATACTAGGTTGTCTTAGCTAAACTGGGTCCACACTAAGGTTATTAATCTATGTGAGTCACTAACTAGCTAATACTAACTAATTATAGCTACACTTGGTTATTAATTAAGTTTTAAGCTAATACTAGCTAGGTTACACTAACTAACGGGTACCTTCTTATACCATCATATTACTAGTACTAACAGCTAACTAGCTCTAACTTACTATATATACTAATAATTCATACCAACTTGGGAGGAATAATACTTCACTAACTACTTAATAACTGACAACTAATAACTAACCATTCCATATACTAACTGAGAATATTACCAACTGATATAGTAAATACCTACACATAATAACTTACTTAACAATACTAACTAGATTAACTAACTGTTATTAACTAGCATTCTAAGTATTGCGTCCCCCCTTATTAATACCACTTCTCTTACCTATTGATACCCTCTTAACCTTGTCTACTTCCCATACCTACTTCACTGATACATAGGTATCTGTGATCACTCACCCCAAAGCAAACCTTATGTCAATACTGATACTATCAGTACACATACCTTATACAACAATTAGTTGCTACTAGCAAATCCCTTATCTAATCCCAGTCCCTCTGTTGTACAAAACCACTGTAGTCCCTATTTAGTCAATATCCTTATCATAGGAATCTCCCTTACTCCCTCACGCACAGGCCACTATCCATAAAGCCAAGCCTCAAACACTCATACCTATGTTTTTCTTCTTGACACAGTGCCCAAACTCAAGCCTCCAAGGCCCCCATTACCTACTACTGCAAGTATGACCTGCTGGATACCCCAACTCCTTCTAATATGATCTGCAAGCCCAGGTACCTACATTCGAGCAACCCAATAGAACTACACCCATGCCTAGTAACTGTTGTATACTGCTGCAACCCTACTTCTTAATCGAGGACCTTACCAACATCCTAAACTGCTCCTAGTGTTGTTGCTATAATGCATAGCAGTGCACTACACTACTACTATTCCTATGTCCAAAACCCGATCCTCCCTCCTGTGTTGTTGCTACTACCTACATCAATAGCAGCAACTAAAGGTGCAGCTATAACTGCTGCTATTACGTGATACTGCTAGTAGTCTAAGCATTATACCTACTGTCAAGCTCCCCCATACACCATCACCAATACTCACTCGTAATTATTCATGTTTACACAAGTGCACACACACACAGTGAACACTTGCACAGTCCACTCCCTTCCACACAAACTGCCACATGCCCGTAAACTCAATACATCCATCTATCTATATATATAACACACACAATATAATACATATACATAATGCTAATACTCTATATATATATAGGTATATCTATATGAGTACCTAGCATGACAATTAAACAAATACCTCAAGTACAATATCAAAATACTTATGATACTCTCTTAATAGAACACCAAAATCCAAATTTTACCACAATAATTACTAATACATATCAATTACACTATTATATAACTAAAGTAACTTGCTACAATGAGTATTGAAGAGTAATTATGCAAAATACCTAAAATTGGGCCCCGTGTTGCACCATATCACAAAATACCATGATACGGCCTACACGTATCCATTTGTGGACACGTACCTAATCCCATAACCCCGATCTAAGTCTAATTATATCTAATTGGTCTCATGACACAATATTGATGTGTCAATCTCGTAATTCCTCTAACATGCTCACAAACTACCACATAGAACTAACAATACATAACCAAATAGTCTAGAACTTATTTTTATAGGTAGCCCTATGCCATGGGGTCATTCCTAATGGTTAAATGCATGCTTTGGGTGTTAGAATAAAGAAGAATTCAAAATTTACCAATTGGGAGATGGATTCCCAATAAAAATATAATTGGATACGATCCAAACACAATTTCTAGCTCGAAAGCTCATCCTCCTTGTGCTCCTTGCTTCTTTAAGCTCCAAAGATCCAAGAGTGATAAATTTGAAAAGAAAATGGAGGTAAATGAGTAGGATTTCAATGAAGTGAAGGATGAGCAATTGGGGATCTAATTTCTAGATCTAAAGGAATGCAAATAAGAGGAGAGAAAGAGAGAGAGGGGAGCCCCCTCTAATAGTGGCTGGCCCCCTTCCCCCTACCCTAAGTCACTTGCAAAGGTCTAAGTTATCTATATATGATGAATTATGAAAAATAATTAGGAAGGATAATTTTGAAAGTCTCTAACTAATTTTAATTAAGCTAACTCTCCTTAATTAATTAATGAGAAAAGTCTAATGGGCTTGGGTCCAAGTTAGGCTCCGTAGTTATCATGACAAGTCTAATTATTAGACTAGACTCTAACAAAATAATTAATACAAGTCACATTAAATCTATAACTCACTAATAATTAAATAATTAATACAATCATTAAATAACTATTATAACACAATAATATAAATATTTATTCCTAAAATTATTTATCCGTGCTAACTTACCAAACTACCCCTAGAAGAAAAAGTGAGGGTGACAATCCTACCCAACTTAAAAAAAATTTATCCTCGAAATTAAGGAAGAATCTAACTACCAAAAGAAATCAATACAAGTAAAAAAAAATTATACCTCACAGCTCAAACATATAAGGATATCGCTCGTGCATCTCGGCCTCTCGGTCCGAGGTACTCTCTCATGGCGAGTGATGCCTCCACGCGACCCGCACCAAAGGAATCGTCTGGTTTTGCAGCACCTTCTCCCTGTGATCTAGAATCTCTATGGGTTGCTCTAGGTAGCTGAGAGTCGGACTAACCTTGATCTCTGAGTGATCTAGTACATAGGTAGGATCTGCCATATACCATCTAAGCTACGACACATATAACATGTTATGCACTCCCTCTAATGTAAGCGGTAAGTCTAGTCTGTAGGCCACTGCACCGACTCTCTCAAGAACATCGAAGGGTCTGATGTACCGTGGACTAAGCTTTTCACCTCCACCAAAGCGAATGGTGAACCACATCAGAGAAATCCTCAAGAACACCAGATCTCCAACCTGAAACTCTAATGGTCTCTGGTGGTTATCGACCCAATGTCGTTGTCTATCCTGCACCACCCGAAGCCTATCTCTAATAAGCTTTACCTTCTCAACTGCATCCACGACCATCTCTAGTCCCAATAAGGCTCTCTAATCAACATCATCCTATGATAACGGAGTACGGCATCTCCGTCCATACAATGCCACAAAGGGTGATATCTCGATACTGGCCTGGTAGCTGTTATTGTAAGCAAATTCTACCAGGTGAAGATGATCCTCCCAAGAGCCTCTGAAATCCAAAACATAGGTGTGTATCACATCCTCGAGAGTCTGGATAGTCCTCTCTGAAAGACCGTCTGTTTGAGGGTGGTATTCGGTACTAAACTTGAGCTGGGTGCCCAAGCTAACATGCAAACTCCTCCAGAAGTGGAAAGTGAAGTGACTATCCCGATCTGAGACTATGCTTACCGGAACTCCATGCAATCTGACTATATGAGGGACATACATCTCCACGGGCTTCTCCGTAGGCGTACCCACTTTGGATAAAAAAAAGTGGGCCGATTTGGTCAACCTGTCCACGATGACCCAAATCGCGTCTTGTCACCACCCGCACCCAATATAAGGACACGAGTACGTGGGTACACAAAAATATCGTATCTTAAGATACGCAAGTTTGAATATATTAAAATAGTAATTTTTATATATATAAATGTCAATATTTTTAGTATCATAACTAATCAATGAATATTAGGATACCTTGGCCTTGCACCAATATGTATCACACTACCACACACCTATCCCGATACTCAATCCAATATCTTGAGTATCGACCCAATACCTTGATATTACCTTGGTATCCTAAGGTAATTCAAAACCTCATGAATATAGATAATATATATATAAACCCCCAATACTAATATACTAACTATAACAATATATACTAGGTACTATAATATATATCCATACCATACATCGATACTAGCTACAACATATATAATCTACTAATACATAGATACATATATTTAGTTAACTATATACTAATCACTTAAACTAATTAAACCATTACATTAACTATCTAAACTAACTATTTACTAACAAGTATACTAAACTAACATATATTACCTAACAATACACATATCTATCTAATTATATACATAATACCTACTAGTATATATATAGTTACTATATACTAATCATTTAGCTATACTACAAACCACTAACCCAACTAAACCACTACCTTAACCTCTGCCTCGACTGATACTAAGCTGATACTGAAACTTCCTGTATGTTGAATGATGTGGTTGAATGTTGTGCAGCTTTACTCAGTATTGCTCACTGAACAATGCTGGGTTCTTTCTGTGCACGAGCATTTACCTTGGCTTTGATGTTCACTACTCAATGCTCAGCTACTCAGTCGATGTATACTGCTGCACTACTCATAGTTATTGATGGTGTAGGCTACACAATATCTTATTGCAGCTTGGCTGCATATACTGCTCCTTGCATAACTTGCTAAATGCTTCATGTACTGATTTACTGTATTTGCTCCTTGCTGCTTGCATAGCTGTACAATGTGTTTGCTGCACACTGTCTTGCTCAGTTAAAACTGCCACTGCTCATCTACTGCCATTGTTGAGACTGCTGATAGTGTAAGTTGTATCTTGCTATTGGCATGCCTGCAGGCTTGCAGATTATAGTTGCTGCCATTGCCCTTCCATTGCTGAATGCAATGCTTGCTGGCTTGCTCCTCTACAGTGCATTATATTGCTGCACAGTGTAGTTAACTTGTTATGTACTTGTTGTGTACACTCGATGAAATCTGCTGTATGCTAAAACTGATGTACATGCTTAATGCTTGCTGCATAGTTACTCTTGCTGGCACTGCTTGCTATCAGAACTGAGTGCCACTCTGAATTTCTATTGTACCCTCTCTGTCCCGAGCATGTTGCACCAACAATTAAAGCTCCCTGTTGTAGTATACTGGGCTCTTTGTGCTGATACACATGGCTGCACAAGCTCTCTGATATTCTGCAGGTTCCCTGCTACTGTTGCATTGCACGAGCTTGCTGCTCCCTCCTCAGTTGAAGCTGCACAAGCACTGCATCCTCTCTAGTTGACTGTTGTGCCTTCCTCAGTTGGTTCCACACTTCCCTGCTTACACCGCAAGCTCCTCAGGCCGATCCTTTGTGCATTGTACCCCCCTTGTGTTGAAGCTGCACAAGCACTGCATCCTATGCACACCTATATACGTATCAATATATATATATATATATATATATATATATATATATATATATATATATATATATATATATATATATATATATATATACTCTCAACTATACATATTTAGTCATATATATATATACCAATACACCTAAACCCATGTAGATATATCAACACACTTGTACACATGTAGCATAACCATATATATATATATATATATAGTCACCTAGCTACATATATACACATAGATACAATATACTATAGATACACACACGATACATATACATATCATATACTATATATACATAGACCTATATGTATATCAATTCCCTCACTATTTATGTATATATAAACACATATATATACCAATATACTATATCATATAGTACACCTCATATATATATATATATATATATATATATATATATATATATATATATATATACCATTTAATATATCATACATATAGATACCCAAGCACACATGGAATTTGAGGGCAATAAAGCAAACACGTGGAGTACACCGCATCCGTATCATACTCGTTCTATGATACGCTTGCGATATGGCTCCACCACACAACCAAACGTATCCCGAAGGATACGAGCAAGTCTAATATACTAAATATGAATAATACGTATAATAATTAGATCAACTACATGTCGGTGTCAAGATGTGATATGCACAAAATAATCCGTTTTGTCAAATTGACGAGATACGGCCTACACGTACCCAATTGTGGATATAACACTAGTCACAAACAAATATACATATGTCAATTGGATCTATTAGACCAATTGACAAACACAACATGTGCCAATCTTGAAATTCCCCTAAAATTGACACAAAAACACACATAACTTCTACTATAGGTCTCCTATGAACCTAAAACCAATTCCTATGGGTAGACACATGTGGGTTGGTTTCTCATGGTTAAATATCAGATTTAGAGTCCACTAAAAGAGAAAAAACTAAAATTGTCACGACCCGCACCCGGTGTAATGGTACTAGTCGGAAATAACGCCCAGCCTACGCTGCAAAATCGGCGGTAGAATGTTGTCTAGATAATCTATCTAATAATATAATGAACCACCAATAATGATAGTATACTCAATCACAGAACTAAGATAGAAATGAGCACGAATCAGATAAAGAATAGAATAGTCACAATACGACTCATGAGTCTAAAATACATCAATCAGTCGAAAGAAATACAGAAATAAGCTGGAGACAAATCCAGTACAAAAGAATACTACGAGGCTACAACTCCAGGGTCAACTGTCTTAGTTGGGATAAGTCCCTCTTGAGGCAGGGTCTCAGAATCTAAACCCACAATATCCTGGGGTCCATAAAAGGTAGTGTACCACTCCTCAGTATCATTTGGAAAAATATATCCAGTAAGGAAAGGAGCAGAGTACATCTCTAACATCAGTTCTAATTAATGATAAAAACTATGTAACATTAAATAGCTATGGAGAAACAAGATGCACAATAGATATAAGAGATATATGTACAATAAGGAAATACTGGAAATAAATACAATAATGAACAATATGCCAATGAAAGAATAATACTAATGACTAAGTGTGTGAGTACTAGCTTAACATGTGATCGGCTTGGGCAAGATGCAATACGGCCTGGCTAATCATACGTGCGGTGCATGATCAATACTATTCAGTAATCTATACTTTATTCAATAGGGATATTGATCAAATATCTATACTAATACTCCCCACCCCCGACTAGTATAATAGATCCAACCACGGTATGCTATGGTACTAGATTCCCCAAGAAGAGAGCGACTCCTCCCGAAAATCAGTGTCTGTACATGTACAAGATAACCAATGAAATAATACTTAAACCATATACACCATATACTAAGGAATAACATCTCATGACGAGATTCGGATATACCAATCCGTGTAACCATAGTGTCAAGAGAATATGGATATCTACACTAGATACAGTGAACATAGAGGATATCATAAATAAGAAACTATCAGAGAATGTACTCGCCTGAAGTCCAAAGAACAGTCTCACAGATGTCTGACTCGGTGCCTCGAAGACCTAGATATGGAATACAATATCAATACAAGGTCCCGAAAAGAGAACAAGTTAAACTAGTCAACTTCTAGGTCAATAAGTCAATTCTAAGTCAAAAGTCAACTATGGTCAACCCTAAAGTCAACTAAAGTCAACTATGGTCAACCTAAGGTCAACTATCTATTTCTAGGTTGCATAAGTCTAGCACCAAAATCTTGGATCAAAATACTAAAATCTAAGTCTTAGGAACCACAATCTAAATATTATGATACCGTATCTTCGGATACGTGAACCCAAGGTAAATCCTCACAATACATATATATTAATAATAATGTATAATAATATAGAATATTAAATATTAAATTACAATAATTAGGAACCATGGTTTTGAACCAACTTGGTACCCACACAAAGTAATGCTAATGATACATAGATATATTATTTATCTTTATACATACTATAATATATATAAACTAATATATTATACAATTAAAATTATAATAATACTAGTATTATATCTCACAATAAATACATATATATATATAATTATCATATATAAAATATAAATTAAAATTGCCTAACTATCACTGAGAACAGTGTGTTAAAACATTGATTTTCAATAAACAGACCCTATAGTGACAGTTCTAACTGTCACTGCAAAACCATCGCCAAAACCGCTGTATAAAAACCTACTGACACTTAATTGGTGACAGTTAACAACTGTCACAGAAAACCGTCACCACTGCTGTTCAAAATCCCACCTGCAGCATTAATGACAGAACTGTCATTAATGCACAGTGAGCTACAGCTGCTGCTGCTGATATTTTTAATGACAGAATCTGTTATTAATGCAGCCGTCGCCAAAACAATTAATATATATATAAATATATAAATATATAAATCAATATATATATATATATAAAACAATTAAATAAATATATACTTATATATACATAATCCTATACATATAAATAAATATTAAAGGCTACAATACACATTCCATGTACTAATGTACATATTTTAACATGGTTAAATGCACACATAAAAATACATTTATTTATATATAATTAATTGTATAATAATTATAATTAATATAATTAATCATTTAAACACATAAATATATTTTATAAAATATTTATATATAATTTATTTTATTAACATAAGTTGTAACATATATAAATGCATATAAAGAAAGCTACATATAAATTTATACATTATATTAGTACACATAAAAAAAATACATAGATCTATGATACAATAAATATCATAATAATTACACTAAAATAAATATATAACATCTATATATATTTACTAATTATAATTCAAGAATTAAAGGATAAATAATTAGATCTACACATAAACACACACAAATGGAGAGTATCACACCGTATCCCACTAGATCTAGGATACGCATGCGACACGAGTCCAACACACAACCAATTGTATCCTGAAGGACACAAGCAAGGCACAAATATTATTTATGAACAAATCAAAGTGTCAAATGTAGATCTATGTGTCCGTGTCAAAATACGACATGTACAAAGTACCGTGTAGGAGGGAAAACCCCCAAAATAACACGTATCACCAAATTGTTGGGATACGACCTACACGTACCCAATTATGGATACGACACTAGCCCCAAACACATAAGCACATGCCCAATTGATCTATAGGATCAATTGACACACACAACAAAATATCAATTCAGAATTCTCACAAAATTGACAAAAAAAGTACCATAACTTTCTCCATGGGTCTCCTATGAACACAAAACCAAGTCCTATGGGTAGTACATACATATAGGTTGATTTTACATGATTAAATCTCAGATTTAGAAGCTATTTTAAGGGGAAAAACTGAATTATACCTATTGGGAGATGGATTCCCAATGAAACCTCCAATTGAAAAGAAATTGCTTCCAAATTGTAGATCCTTGCTCCTCTTTGTAGATCCTTGCTTCCTCCTTCTAGATCCTTGCTTCTTAACTTTCTAATGGTGAATTAGGAAATAATTGGAATGAATTTGGTAGGGAAATGGAATGAGAATGAAAGGAATTTGGTAGTAGAAATTCTAGATCTAGATTTGAAATGAAAATGAAAGGAGGGAAATTTTCCCCCTCTTTTAATAGGCTGGCCCCTACCCCTTGCTCAAGCAATTATGAAATGTCCAATGTACCCCTTGGGGCCTCTCATGAAGAAATAATTAAGGAAGGAAGCTTCTAGTCTAATAATTTAATTAATTTAATCCATCTCCTTAAAAATGGGTTTTCTAAATGGGCTAAGTCTAACTAATTAATTCATGTTGGTCCATGGGTCCAAACTAAACTAGTTGGGTCCACTAATATAAGTCAAAAATAATTAAATAACATCTAACCATAATTAAATAATATAACAAATAATTATTTATCATGCACAATATTTAATTAAATAGGAAAAGACTAAAATATCCTTTCCAAAAAAATGTGGTAGTGACAAGTCTACCCTCCTTAAAATAATTTCGTCCTCGAAATTCAAAGATGAAAACTACCCCCAGAAAATCACAGAACAGAACTAAAGAATCACAAATAACTAATGAACAGAACATAACAATGAACAGAACATAACTAGAAAATAACATACATCAAAGTACAAACAAATATGGATAACGCTCTCGCATTTCATCCTCTCTCTCCCAGGTAGACTCCCCCGGAGAGTGATGCCTCCATGCGACGTGCACCAAAGTAATAGTCTGGTTCCTCATCACCTTCTCTCTATGATCCAGAATCTCAACTGGCTGCTCTGGATAGCTAAGAGTAGGGCCCACCTCTATCTCCGAGTGATCCAATACATGACTAGGATCTGCCACGTTTTATCTCAACTGCGACACATGAAACACGTTGTGCACTCCCTCCAATGCAGGTGGCAAGTCTAGTCTATAAGCAACTGCACCGACCCTCTCTAGAATAGTGAAAGGTCCGATGAATCGTGGACTAAGCTTTCCTCCTCCACCGAAGCGAATCGTGCCTCGTATAAGAGAAATCCTCAGAAACACCAAACAACCCACCTATAACAAAATACTATCTTAAGAACTTAATCTATAACAAACAAGAACAAGCACAAACAAATCTAAACTATACCTCAAACTCCAAAGGTCTCCGATGGCTATCGGCCCAATGCCGCTGTCTGTAATGCGCCACTCGAAGTCTATCTCTAATCAACTGAACCTTCTCTGCTGCATCCACAACCATCTCTGGCCCAAGCAAAACTCTCTCTCCAATATCGTCCCAAGACAAAGGAGTACGACACCTCCGACCATTTAGAGCTTCAAAAGGTGACATCTCTATACTGGCCTGGTAACTGTTGTTGTAAGCAAACTCTACCAAATGGAGATGGTCCTCCCAAGAACCCCTAAAATCTAGTACACAAGTGCGCAACATATCCTCGAGAGTCTGGATAGTCCTCTCTGACTGCCCATCTTTCTAGGGATGATATGTAGTACTGAACTTGAGCTGAGTGCCCAAACTCTCCTACAAACTCCTCCAGAAGTGAGAAATGAAACGACTATCTCGATCTAAGACTATGTTGACAAAAACTACATGTATCCTAACGATCTGCCTCACATACATCTCTGCCAGCTTCTCCATAGACAAACCCACCTTGAAAGGCAAAAAGTGGGCCGACTTGGTCAAACAATCAACAATGACCCAAATCGCGTCTTTCCCTCCTAGAGATCGTGGAAGTCCAGACACAAAATCCATAGTAATGTGTTCCCACTTTTACTCTGGAATGGGTAATGGCTGAAGTAAACCTTCTGGCCTCTGCCTCTCGGCTTTCACCTGCTGGCACACTAAGCATCTGGATACAAACTGTGCCACTTCCCTCTTCATGCCATACCACCACACACTCTCTCGCATATCTCGATACATCTTGTTAGCACCTGGATGTATGGAATACTGAGAGCGATTCGCTTCCTGCAATACCTTCTCACGCAACTCCCCACTAGGCACACATAATCTAACTCCATGCCTCAAAGATCCATCCTCTGTAATAGTGAAATCATCCTCCAATCCTGCACTCACCTGAGCTCTGATACTCCTCCGAGATACATCATCATACGGTGCTGCCTTGATCCTTTCCATCAAATCTGAGTATATCTGCAATCCCCACATTTGCATAGCACACCCAGGAACAATCACCTCAATACCCAAGCTCTCCAAGTCCTCCAATAAATATCGATCCTGTGTCAAGAACATAGCTATCGGATACCTGCTCAAAGCATCGGCAACTACATTTGCTTTCCAGGATGATATTGCAAAGAGATATCAAAATCCTTTATCAGTTCCAACCACCGACGCTGCCTCATGTTCAACTCCTTTTGCATGAAAATATACTTCAAGCTTTTGTGGTCTGTGAAGATCTCCACACGCTCTCCGTACAAATAATGTTTTAACAACTTCAGAGCGAATATGATGGCTGCCAACTCTAAATTATGGGTAGGATAGTTCTTTTCATGAGGACGTAATTGCATGGATGCATAGGCAATCACTTTCTCATGCTGCTGAAGAACACAACCCAAACCCTTCCCCGATGCATCACTATAAATAGTGAAACCTCTGGACCCTGATGGCAACGTCAAAATAGGAGCAGACGTCAACCTCTTCTTCAACTCCTCAAAAGCAACCTGGCAATCCTCCGTCTAAATAAACTCTACATCCTTCCTCGTGAGTCTGGTCATCAGCTCGGCAATCCTAGAAAAATCTTGCACAAACTTCCTGTAATAGCCTGCAAATCCCAAGAAACTCCTAATCTCTGCTACTGAACTCGGAGTCTTCCAAGATTCCACTGTTGAAATCTTCTTCGGATCCACTGAAATACCATCACCAGTCATAACATGACCCAAGAACTCCACCTTGTCCAAGAAAAATTCATACTTGGACAAGTTCCCATATAACTTCTCCTTCCTCAGCACATCCAACACAATCCTCAAATGCTTCACATGCTCCTCCGGTGTCCTTGAGTATATGAGTATGTTGTCGATGAACACCACCACGAACTTGTCAAGGTACTGGTGGAACACCTTGTTCATCAAGTTCATAAATACCACTGGTGCAAGAGTCAACCAAACGACATCACCATAGACTTGTACTGACCATACCGAGTTCTAAAAGCAGTCTTCGGTATGTCCTCCGGCTTCACCTTCACCTGATGGTAGCCTGATCTCAAATCTATCTTAGAAAATACCTTGGCACCACCCAATTGATCAAACAGATCATTAATCCGTAGCAAAGGATACTTATTCTTGATAGTAAGATTATTCAAAGCCCTGTAATCAATGCACATGCGCACCGATCCATCCTTCTTCGGTACAAATAATATCAGGGCTCCCCATGGTAAAGAACTCGATCTGATAAATCCTTTATCCTGTAATTCATCCACCTGCTTCTTCAACTCGACCAGCTCGCTGTTGTTTACTCTATAGACATGCTGCAAAATTGGTTCTACACCTGGCACCAAGTCTATAGAAAATTTAATATCTTGATCGGGCGGCAATCCTAGCAATTCTTCAGGAAATACATCCAAGAATTCTGCTATCAATGGATGCGGCAACTCTTTGTCTTCCACTATAGCTCCACAAATAATGCCTTTGCCTTGCTCCGCAGCTCCTCTAGCAAACACGAACTCTGGCTCTCCTGGCGGACCAAACAAAACTCTACCTCCTCTACAGTCTATGCTAGCACGGTGCCTACTCAACCAATCTATCCCGAGTATAATATCGTAGCTCGGAAGTGGCATTACAAGTAGACACGCACTTAACTCCCGGCCTCCTAAAGTAACTCTCTGATCCTTACAAAAATCATTAACCAGGATAA
Organism: Iris macrosiphon; assembly: GCA_036927795.1. NCBI lineage: Eukaryota > Viridiplantae > Streptophyta > Magnoliopsida > Asparagales > Iridaceae > Iris > Iris macrosiphon. The sequence goes on from JAYESA010000013.1 coordinate 111,570,003, forward strand.
TGCCTCCCCCGGTCATGATCTTGCAAGTCCTAAACAAAGACTCAGCTACCAAACCATGCTTTAGAGCAAAAGAAACAGATACAAAACTATGGAAAGCACCACTATCAAACAAAGCTAAAGCTGGAATGGAATCAAGAAGAATAGAACCTGCGATAACATCTACGGTGGGTTCCTACTCTTCGACGGTCATAGCAAACGCTCATCCCTGCTGAGCACCTCCCTGCTGCTGATGCTGGACAAAACGCTGCTGCTGTGTCGGAAGCGGTCCCCTCGGCTGTGCTGCAGGTGGTCTCGTCTGTGCCCTCGGAGCTGGAGCTGCTTCCTGAACTGCACAATGAGGACACTCCCTCGATTGATGCCCTTCAGTACCATAATACAAACAACTCCCAGCCTCCTCCTACAAACTTCCCAGATGTGGCCGGACTTCTTGCAGAAGTTGCATGGAGCTTGCTGTAAGTGTCTCTACTGCTGAGGTGCCTGGTGAAAAGGTGCACTAGCTGGAGTCTGGTTCTACTGTGGCTGCTGGAAAGGTCTGGACTGGAAATGAGGACGTTTGGCAGATACTGCACTGCCGTTGGCCCCCAGAAAAGAATCACGGTCTCTTTTGGTCTTCAAACCCAGATCCCGCTCAACCTTGCATGCCTCCGCAAGTATCTCCGAGTATGTCTCATAAAAAGACGGAATGAGAATCTTCACTTTCCAGTTTAGACCCTCACGGAAACGAATAGCTCGAACCTCCGGCTCCCTCACCAAATACTCTGCAAATTGGCTCAACCTACCAAACTCCGTAGCGTACTCCTCCACAGACATGCTTCCCTGAATAAGACTCTCAAATTGTCTCCCCAAGTCAAGCCTGTCTATCCGAGCGAAAAACTTCTTCTTGAAAAGGTCCTTGAATACCTCCCAAGATTGTCCTACGTCAACTAGTACTGGCTCATTCCTGAACCAAGTGCGAGCGATGTCGAACAGTTGAAGTCCTACCACCCCAACCTTTAGATCTTCAGAAAGACGGGACACCCTCATAAGATGCTCAATATCCTCGAGCCAATCATCAGCATAGACGATGCCCTCCGTCCCTTTGAAAACCCTAGGCTCCTGTTTCTTGAAGTCCTGAATGTTGCCTGGCCGAAGCTGAGCAACCTGAGGAACAACCTGCTGCTGGATCGGAACTCCTCTCTCGACTACAGCACGAGCAAGCTGATGAGCACTCTCGATGCCCCACCGTAGAATGTCGATCTGCCTCTGATGTGCCTCTGACTGAGCCCTCTGTGCCTCGAGCATCTCACGAAACAGTGTAAACATCTGTGACGCCTTTGCTGGCACAGGAGGTGGAGGTGGAAGCCCCTCAGATATAGCTGGCACAGTCCTCTGAGTAGGTGGTGGACCTCTGAAAGCAGCTGACACTCCAATCACCGGAGAAGTGACTAGTGCAGGCCCTCGGGATGTCGCAGACCTCTCAGAAACTGCTCTCCCCTGCTGTGATCTAGTCTTAGGCGGCATCCTGAGACAAAGCGAAAGAAAGAATCAATATAGCACAAGATATAAGACATCAAGGAAAGGATAGATTAAGGGATTAAGTATCAATATCAAAGTAGAATAGTTGAATCAAAAGAATTTTCCTAGATGTGATTGAGTATCTCAACCTATTTCCTATATCCTATTGCAGGCTCGCAGTAGTATAATTAAGTTGTCGCACTACCATGATATCACATACTTGTGAAGCTAGACCTGCATGGGCCACCACCAAAAATGTGTCACGACCCGCACCCGGTGCAAGGGTACTAGTCGGAAACAACGCCCAGCCTATGCCGCAGAATCGGCGTTAGAACGCTGTCTAGATAATCTATCTAACAACAAAATGAACCACCAATAATGATAGTATACTCAATCATAGAACTAAGATAGAAATGAGCACGAATCAGATAAAGAATTAAATAGTCACAATATAACTCATGAGTCCATAATACAACTCATGAGTCTAAAATACATCAATGAGTCTGAAGAAATACATAAATAAGTTGGAGACAAATCCAGTACAAAAGAATACTACGAGGCTACAACTCCAGGGTCAACTGTATCAGTTGGGATAAGTCCCTCTTGAGCCAGGGTCTCAGAATCTAAACCCACAACATCCTGGGGTCCATAAAATGTAGGGTACCACTGCTCAGTATCATTTGGAAAAATATATCCAGTCAGGAAAGGAGCAGAGTACATCTCTAACAGCAGTTCTAATTAATGATAAAAACTATATAACAGTAAATAGCTATGGAGAAACAAGATGCATAATAGATATAAGAGATATATATACAATAAGGAAATACTGGAAATAAATACAATATTGAACAATATGCCAATGAAACAATAATACTAATGACTAAGTGTGTGAGTACTAGCGTAACATATGATCGGCTTGGGCAAGATGCAATACGGCCTGGCTAACCATACGTGTGGTGCATGATCAACACTATTAAGTAATCTGTACTTTATTCAATAGGGATATTGATCACATATCTATACTAATACTCCCCACCCCTGACTGGTATAATAGATCCAACCACGGTATGCTATGGCACTAGATTCCCCAAGAAGAGAGCGACTCCTCCCAAAAATCGGTGTCTGTACATGTACAAGATAACCAATAAATAATACTTGCACCATATACACCATATACCAAGGAATAATATCTCATGACGAGATCCGGATATACCAATCCGTGTAACCAGAGTGTCAAGAGAACATGGATATCTACACTAGATATAATGAACATAGAGGATATCATAAATAAGAAACTATCAGAGAATGTACTCGCCTGAAGTTCAAAGAACAGTCTCACAGATGTCTGACTCGATGCCTCGAAGACCTAGATATGGAATACAACATCAATACAAGGTCCCGAAAAGAGAACAAGTTAAACTAGTCAACTTCTAGGTCAATAAGTCAATTCTAAGTCAAAAGTCAACTTTGGTAAACTCTAAAGTCAACTAAAGTCAACTATGGTCAACCCAAGGTCAACTATCTATTCCTAGGTTGCACAAGTCTAGCACCAAAATCTTGGATCAAAATACTAAAATTAAGTCTTAGGAACCATAATCTAAATATTAGGATACCGTATCTTCGGATACGTGAACCCAAGATAAATTCTCACAATTCATATATATTAATAATAATGTATAATAATATAGAATATTAAATATTAAATTACAACAATTAGGAACCATAGTTTTGAACCAACTTGGTACCCACACAAAGTAATGCTCAAGATACATAGATATATTATTTATCCTTATACATACTATAATATATATAAACTAATATATTATACAATTAAAATTATAATAATACTAGTATTATATCTCACAATAAATACATATATATATACATATATATATATAATTATCATATATAAAATATAAATGAAAACTGTCAAACTGTCACTGAAGACAGTGTGTTAAAACACTGATTTTCAATAAACAGACCCTATAGTGACAGTTCTAACTGTCACTGCAAAACCGTCGCCAAAACCGCTATATAAAAACCCACTGTCACTTAATTGGTGACAGTTAACAACTTTCACAGAAAACCGTCACCACAGTGAGCTACAACGGCTGTTGCTGCTGTTTTTAATGACATAATCTGTCATTAATGCAGCCGTCGCCAAAACAATTAATATATATATAAATATATATATATATAAATATATAAATATATAAAACAATATATATATATATATATAAAACAATTAAATAAATATATACTTATATATACATAATCCTATATATATAAATAAATATTTAAAGCTATAATACACATTCCATGTACTAATGTACATATTTTAACATGGTTAAATGCACACATAAAGTACATTCATTTATATACAATTAATTATATAATAATTATAATGAATATAATTACTCATTTAAACACATAAATATATTTTATAAAACATTTATATATAATTTATTTTATTAACATAAGTTCTAACATATATAAATGCATGTAAAGAAAGCTACATATATATTTATACATTATATTAGTACACATAAAAAAAATACATAGATCTATGCTACAATAAATATCATAATAATTACACTAAAATAAATATATAACATCTATATATATTTACTAATTATAATTCAAGAATTAAAGCATAAATAATTAGATCTACACATAAATACACACAAATGGAGAGTATGACACCGTATCCCACTAGATCTAGGATACGCATGCGACACGAGTCCAACACACAACCAATTGTACCCCGAAGGACACAAGCATGTCACAAATATTATTTATGAACAAATCAAAGTGTCAAATGTAGATCTATGTGTCCGTGTCAAAATACGACATGTACAAAGTCCCGTATCGGAGGAAAAACTCCCAAAATAACACGTATCACCAAATTGTTGGGATACGACCTACACGTACCCAATTGTGGATACGACACTAGCCCCAAACACATAAGCACATGCCTAATTGATCTATAGGATCAATTGACACACACAACAAAATGTCAATTCGGAATTCCAATAAAATTGACACAAAAAGCACAAGAACTTTCTCCATGGGTCTCCTATGAACACAAAACCAAGTCCTATGGGTAGTACATACATATGGATTGATTTTACATGATTAAATCTCAGATTTAGAAGCTATTTTAAGGGAGAAAACTAAATTATACCTATTGGGAGATGGATTCTCAATGAAACCTCCAATTGAGATAAAATTGCTTCTAAATTATAGATCCTTGCTCCTCTTTGTAGATCCTTGCTTCCTCCTTCTAGATCCTTGCTTCTCAACTTTCTAATGGTGAATTAGGAAGGAATTGGAATGAATTTGGTAGGGAAATGGAATGGGAATGAAAGGAATTTGGTAGTAGGAAATTCTAGATCTAGATTTGAAATGAAAATGAGAGGAGAGAGAAATTTTCCCCATCTTTTAATAGGCCAGCCTCTACCCCTTCCTCAAGCAATTATGAAATGTCCAATGTACCCCTTAGGGCCTCTCATGAAGAAATAATTAAGGAAGAAAGCTTCTAGTCTAATGATTTAATTAATTTAATCCATCTCCTTAACAATGGGCTTTCTAAATGGGCCAAGTCTAACTAATTAATTCATGTTGGTCCATGGGTCCAAACTAAACTAGTTGGATCCACTAATATAAGTCCAAAATAATTAAATTACATCTAACAATAATTAAATAATACAACAAATAATTATTTACCATGCACAATATTTAATTAAATAGGAAAAGACTAAAATACCCTTTCCTAGAAAATGTGGTAGTGACAGAAATGTACCTATTGGGAGATGGATTTCCAATAAAAATCTCCAAATTTTGAATGTAGCCTTCTCCTTCTAGATCTGGCCCTCCTCTTTTTTGATCCTTGCTTCCTTCTTGTAGATCCTTGTTGTAGTAGCCTCCAATAAAGAATAAGAAAATAATTTGTGAGAGAATGGTGAGGGAATGAAGAAATTAGAAAAGAAGAAAAATCTAGATCTACATGAAATAAGTGAATGATTTTCTCTCACCTTCTTGCATGTTGCCGGCCATATACCGCTCTTCATGCTATGCGAAATATCTAAAATATCCCTTGGGGCCTTTCATGAAGAAATTAATTAAGGAGGGTAGGTTATAGTCTAATAGTTTTTAATCCATCCTCCTAATACATGGGCCTAATTCATGGGCTCAATCTAAACTAAACAAAAATGTTGGGTTCATGCACCTAAAATAATATCCACTACACAAGTCTAAAATAAATACTATATCTAATCAATAAAAAACAATACAACAAATATTTAATTATACATGTATAATATTAAAATATAATAAATCCTAAAATAAAAATACCCTAATTTACTAAACTACCCTTAATTAAAAATGTGAGGGTGACAATCCTACCCACCTTAGAAAAATTTTGTCCTCAAAATTAAAGATGATCGTAACCCCCCCTCTAGGTCAACCCCAGTCTAAACTAAACTTACAACATGCAATTTAAAAGAATCACTAACTATGGTCTCTGTCCATCATAGTTTTGCAGTCTCTGTCAGGGTATACTAACTATACAATAACACACAAGTAGTCTATAAGGCACTAACTAAATACACAAATAACTGATGGAAAGGAAAGAAAAAGAACATAACAAAACTAGCTAACTTATCACCTGAAGTGTCGTCCCCTCCGACTGCCATTACAAATATCCCGCCCTGCTGGGGTGGCTCTCTATGGCATTGTTGAGCAGGTTGCGGTGTCCCAGGTGGCCTAGCTCCACCTCTCTGACCGCAATCTGGTCTATACGGGTTGTTGGAACACTCCTTCACCTGATGGTCAGAGGAGCCACAATACAAGTATAGTCTGAGTCTCTTCCGACAGTTCTCCCAATTATGCCGATGCCTTCTAAAATATGCACAAGAAAAAGTCTGTTAAATCTGTATCTGAGGCTGCTGTAGTGCCTGATGCACTAGCTTCTAAACTGTTGTATCTGTTGAGCTGGTGCCCAAACAGGCACAAGATATTACAGATGCTGATATACTCTCGACTATTGAAAGTGGGTGCGCTTCGCTGGGCCCGCACCACTATTCGCTCCTCCGGTGCCTCTCGACCTCTTGGAGCCAAGCTCTAAATCATCCTCTTTCTGCTGTACATATCTCAGAATTTCCTTAAATGTAGCGGTACGGTCTCCATTAGTATGAGATTTAATCTCACTCTTCAGTCCCTTCCTGAACTTCCTAGCCCTGGCTCGAGGATTTTGTCCCTCAACAAATCATCCCAATCGATAATACTCTACCATATACTCGTCCACCATCAAGTTCCCTTGTACGAGGTTCTGAAAATGACTCTCCAAAGTACTCTTAGCCACATCCGAAAAGAACTTCTCTTTAAAAAGCTCTTTGAAATCTCCCTAAGTAAATCCCAACGCTGATATCCTGGGGTCTGTTCTGAACCATGTCAGCGCAATGTCAAATATCATACTACCTGCTGCCTCTACCTACAAGTTCTCAGGAATCTGCACCAATCACAGGTCCCTCTTAATATCCTCTATCCAATCGTCTGCGTACAAGATTCCCTCGGGGCCCAAAAAGTCCTTAGGCCCCATCCTCTTGAAGTCAATGATAGTCCCTGGCCTCGGTTGTTAAGGGATAAACTGAGGTGGTATCGTCTGTGGCTGGAAAAATATGACTCTCTCAACTGCTATGAGCATAATCTGGTGAGCATTCTCCACGCTCTGTTGCAGGACCTCTGACTGTCGCTGCTATACCTCCATCATCTGCTGGAGAAATATGAACATCTGCGTCTGATCGATTGCGGGTGGTGGGAATGGAAGATCCCCTTCAACTGTTGGTGCTGTCCTCTGTACCGGAGGTAGCGCACCTCCGAAAGCTGTTGTCAAAATGCCCCCTGGATGGGTGAAGTCGACCTCTGGAATATAGATGCTGGAACAACATTTGATGGTGCTGCCCTCATAGGCGATAAAGTGACTGATCGTGCTGACATTGCGCCTGAGTGCTGGGAACGCATCTTCTGTGGCATCCTGATAACAGATTCGAAATAAGGAATCAATATTGAATAAGATACGATATCATCAAATAAGGACATAAAATTTCAAGGAAAGCGATATTCAGAATAAAGATGGCAAGATTCAATGATGTTGGAATTATTTTCTAGTTGTGATTGAGTATCCCTCTCATCCTAGTATCTTGTATCCTATCCCATCGTAGTCTCGCAATAGTACAACTAGATTATTGTACTACCATGACATCACACTATTGCAAAGCCTGACCTACATGGGCCACCACTAAAAATGTGTCACGACCCGCACCCGACATAGGTGCAAGAGTACGTGGGTACGTCCAGCCTACGCCGCAACATCGACGGTAGAACGCTATCTTAGTCTAATATACTATCTAATATCCCACACAATGTATATAAAATACTGTCATACCATCTCAATTTCAAATGATACTCAATTACATATAAAATTAAAGAAATATGTAAGCATGATATGGAATAGAAAGAAAAGAAATACAAGTCTCAATATATCATATAACCAACTCAACATCTAAACACAACTCAAGATCTCAAAAATAATAATACAGACCATAATCTAAATAGAATCAACTACTACAAGGTAAAAAAATCTAAATGACCTCACTAACTGGCACTACATACTCAGGTGACACTCCATCAGTTGGTCCATAGTAAATGGGACACATCCTCTCTAACCATTCATCTAAAAAATATATCCAGTCAGGATTGTAGCAAAGTACAATCCAATAGCAGTTCCAATTAATTGATAATGACTATAAACAGAAATAGATAATATAATACAAGACGAGAAACAATGAACAATATCTACTATGGTAGAAGAAACAGGTAAACAAGAATAATATCGTATACACTAATCATGATAAAATAGAACAAGATAATAGAATGAGACAATAAACTAGAATGTGGTGAAGAACTACAACTATGCTAAGTAATTGAAATACTAGTTAGATATGCAATCGGCTTGGGTGAACATTGTCTACTTTAACGTTGGATAAATATTATCTAAGTTAAATATTGAACATTGTCTAGGATTTGATCATATATCTAGCTAACACTTTTCCTTTTCCCCAACTAGTATAATGGATCCAACCATGACACGTTACGATGCAAGATACTCAAGACATTGTAAACAATAAACCTTGAACATTAAACATTGAACACTGAACATTGAAACATTGAACATTGTCTACGTTAAATATTGAACATTGAACATTGAATATTGAAACATTGTCTAAGTTAAACATTGAGAAATCGAGGAACAATGAACAATATATATAACATCCCATGACTGATCCATGTGTATACTAGTCCGTATACCAATATGTCAAGAGTCATATAAAATATTTCTAAAGACTTGCATTATAGTAATTATCAAATAATGAAAACTATCAGGGAATATACTCGCCTATCGTCCAGAGCAATGAATGTCAAACTGTATCCTAATTGGTGTCACACAGACCTATATATGGAATATTATATTAATACAAGGTGTTGGAATTAATGTAAGTTAAACTAGTCAACATCTGGGTCACAAAGCTATTTCTAAGTCAAACCGACTATTTCTAGGATGTATGAGTCTAACACTAGGATACTAGGTTGATACACTATGAAACTAAGCTGCACTAGCTAATCTACGTTACTATAAAACATAAAAATGCCGTTTCTTAAGATACGCAAGTTTGATTATACGAAAATAGTAATTTGTATATATATACAAGTCAATATTTATAGTATCATAACTAATCAATGAATACTAGGATACCTTGGCCTTGCAACAATGCGTATCACACTACCACACACCTATCTAGATACTCAACCCAATATCTTAAGTATCGACCCAATACCTTGATATTCAGAGACCCGCAGTACCTCTTGCCCTATTGGACAGACACCCGCAATACCTCCTACGTCTCCTGTGCATGTGGGAGTGTCTGTACTGTTCGGGGGTCCTCCTCCCCCACCTGTTCAGTGGGTACCCATAGCTGTGACGGAGCCTCTTCCACCACCACCGACTCAATTTCCAGGAGGTGTGCCCGTTGATAAGGCACAGATGTTCGCATTGATCCAGGGCATGGTTGATGCCCAGAGGATGTCAGCAGAGGCCCAGAGGGTGCAGGCGGAGGCACACCAGGCCCAGACCGAGATAATGAGGGTGAGCATGGAGAATGCTCATCAGGTGGCTCTCCAGGTTGTGGAAAGAGTCGCCCAGCAGCAGCATCTTGGCCAGTACCACCAGAGGCCGGACACCATTGTGGACTTCAAGAAGATGATGCCTCGGGAGTTGAAAGGTACAGAGGGGATACTCTACGCCGACGATTAGCTAGAGGACATCGAGAGGAACTTGCGCTTGGCGCAGCTTCCGAAGACCCTTCAGATCGAGGCCGCTGGCAGCCAGATGTTCGACATCGCCGTGACATGGTTTCCTACTGGGCCGAGACTCCTTGTCGGGGGACTCACTTGGGAGGCTTTCAGGGAGCTCTTTAAGGAGAAGTTCTTTCCTGATGTTGCCCTGGGAGCCTGGAAGAATCAGTTCCACGACTTAGTCCAAGGGAGCATGTCCGGTGATGAGTATGCCGTAGAGTTTTGCCGCCTGAGCTGCTCACACCATCGATGATTATAGATCCAGAAGACAGGGCCCGAAAGTTCATAAAGGGGCTGGCAAGGGAGATTAAGTCTCGCACGTTGGGACGTCGCGCTGCTACCTTCGAGGGCATTTTGATGGATGCCCAGATAGCCGAAGATGACTTGGACCTCAGGCCCAAGAGGGGAAGTGATGCTTCAGGAGAAGCAAACAGGGGTGCGGGACCGGGCAAGTGTCCATACTTCCAGCAGCAGTAGAGGCTATATCAGCAGCAACATCAGCAGCACCAAGCACTAGCCCGATGACAGGTCCAGCACCAGCAGCAGAGACAGACTCAGCCCGCCATCTAGTGTGCGTACAACGGGAAGGCAGGACACACTAGAGAGATCTGCAGGAAGAGGTTGGGCACATATTTGTCTTGCGGATCGACAGTACATTAGCTGAGGATTGCCCTACAATCCAAACTCGTCCAGGTCAGGGTGGAGCAGCCGCCCAGAGGGGGCCAACTAAGGTACCTACCATACCAGGAGGGCAACATAGGGGACCACTTCCACCGTAGCAGCAGAGGTTTGCTCAGCACTAGCAGCAGAGAGGTGCACCCCAGGGGCGAGCATACGCCATAACAGTCGAGGAGGTCGGGCCAGCAGGAGACTTGATTACAGGTTTAGTTCTTCTCGATTGCATTCCAGCATTTACATTATTCGACTCTGGTGCTTCCCATAGTTTCGTGTCTGTATCTTATGTTCTTCAACATCATTTAGAGACAGAACCTTTAGCTAGGACTTGCAAGATTACGACTGGTGGAGGTATTATCCTAGACCGTAATCATTGTAAGGACCGTAAAGTTTCAGTGAAAGGCCGAGAGTTGAACGTGCGCTTACTCGTCATGCCACTTCTGGGATACGATATTGTACTCGGAATGGACTGGTTGAGTAGGCATCATGCTACTATAGATTCTCATGGAGACAGAGTATTATTTAGACCACAAGGAGAGCCAGAGTTTAAGGTCGCCAGAGGAGCAGCGGAGTAGAGCAGGAGCACATTTTACGGAGCCAGGATGGAAGAAGAGGAGTTGCCACATCCTCTGATAGCGGTGTTCCTGGATGTATTTCCAGAAGAGTTGCCAGGCTTGCCGCCAGAAAGAGATATTGAATTCTCTATAGATTTAGTGCCAGGAGCGGAGCCCATTTCACAATATGTCTATAAAGTCAACAACAGTGAGCTGGCAGAACTGAAGAAGCAAGTTGAGGAGCTATTGGACAAAGGCTTCATCAAATCCAGTTTATCACCATGGGGAGCTTCGGTATTGTTCGTACAGAAGAAGGACGACACGGTGCACATGTTCATTGATTATAGAGCTTTGAACAACCTCACTATCAAGAACAAATACCCGCTGTCGAAGATAGACGATCTTTTTAATCAGTTGAGCGGGGCGAAGGTGTTTTCGATAGATTTGAGGTCAGGCTATCACCAGGTGAAGGTGAAGAGAGAAGACACGCCGAAGACAGCCTTCCGGACCAGATACAGCTAGTTTGAGTTTATGGTAATGCCATTTGGTTTAACCAATGCACCGACAGTATTCATGAACCTGATGAACAAGGTATTCCACCAGTACTTTGACAAGTTCATGATGGTTTTCATCAACGATATTCTTGTGTATTCTAAGACTGCGGAGGAGCACGAAGAGCACCTGAGGTTGGTCTTAGAGACTCTCAGGAAGGAGGAGCTGTACGGGAAACTTTTAAAGTGTGAATTGTTCCTTGACCAGGTTAAAATATTTTGGGCATGTGGTGACGGGTGACGGAATCTCGGTTAACCCGAAGAAGATCTAGGCAGCGGAGTCGTGGGCTACCCCCAGTTCGGTAGCTGAGATCAGGAGTTTTCTTGAGCTAGCAGGATACTATAAGAGGTTTGTACAAGACTTCTCCAGGATTACAGCACCGATGACCAGGTTGACCAGGAAGGATGTGGATTTTGTCTGGACGGAGGATTGCCAGGCCGCATTTGATGAGCTGAAGAAGAGATTAACGACAGATCCAGTTTTGACGTTGACAGCGGGGATAGGTGGATTCACTATATACAGTGATGCTTCAGGAAAGGGTTTGGGTTGCGTTCTTCAGCAGCACTGGAAGGTAATTGCCTATGCTTCTAGGTAGTTATGCCCTCATAAAAAGAACTACCCCACCCACGACTTGGAGTTGGCAGCAGTTATCTTCGCTCTAAAGCTGTGGAAATATTACCTGTACGGAGAGCGTGTGGAGATCTTCACAGACCACAAGAGCTTGAAGTACGTGTTCACACAGAAGGAGCTGAACATGAGACAGAGGAGGTAGTTGGAGTTGATGAAGGACTTCGATATCTCATTGCAGTACCACCCAGGAAGGCCAACGTAGTCGCCGATGCCTTAAGTAGGTATCCGATGGCTATGTACTTGACGACAGATAGACATTTATTGCCTGACCTGGAAGGATTGAGAACTGAGGTGCTAGTTCCCGGTATTGAGATTCAGATATGGGGAGTGCAGATACAGTCCGAGCTGATGGACAGGATCAGAGCTGCGTAGTATGATGATGAAGCTCTGAGGAGTATCAGGGCACAGGTGTGGACTGGATTGTCAGATGACCTTACTATCGCAGATGATGGCTCTTTATGGCACGGCACGAGGATATGTGTGCCGAACGGGGAGCTGCGCGAGGTGGTTTTGCAGGAGGCACACCGCTCTCAGTACTCGATGCATCCCTGTGCCAATAAGATATATCGAGACTTGAGGGAGCACGTATGGTGGTATGGAATGAAGCACGAGGTAGCACGCTTCGTATCCCGGTATCTAGTGTGCCAGCAGGTAAAGGCGGACCGACAGAGGCCAGGTGGATTGCTTCAACCTTTACCTATCCCAGAGTGGAAGTGGGAGCACGTGACCATGGATTTTGTTTTAGGGCTTCCGCGTTCTCTAGGAAGGAAGGACGTGATTTTGGTTATCGTGGATAGGTTGACCAAATTAGCCAATTTCTTACCTATCAAGGTGGGCACGTCGACAGAGAGGCTAGCAGTGATATACGTACGACAGATTGTCAGACTTCATGGAGTTCCTGTGAGCATCATCTCAGATCGGGATAGTCATTTTACTTCCCACTTCTGGAGGAGTCTACAGGCTAGCTTGGGCACTCAACTCAAGTTCAGTACCGCATACCACCCCCAAACAGACGGGCAGTCTGAAAGGACTATTTAGACTCTCGAGGATATGCTACGCACTTACTATTTAGATCTCAGAGGTTCTTGGGAGGATCATCTATACCTGATAGAGTTTGCTTATAACAACAGCTACCAGGACAGCATCGAGATGTCGTCATTTGAGGCTCTTTATGGACGAAGGTGTCGTATACCGTTATCTTGGGACGATATTGGAGAGAGAGCCTTGCTAGGACTAGAAATGGTCGTGGATGCAGCAGAAAAAGTAAAACTCATCAGAGACAGACTGCGAGTGGCGCAGGACAGACAGCGACATTGGGCCGACAGCCACCGTAGACCCTTTGAGTTTCAGGTATAGATTATTATTTTCTGGCTTGTGATTGTTTTGTTTAAACTGTGTGTTGAGACTATCTTATTTTAGGTTGGCGATCTAGTATTCCTACAGATTTCTCTGATGCGGGGTACGATTTGTTTTGGTTGAGACAAGAAGCTAAGTACACGCTACATTGGACCTTTCGGTATTCTTGCGAGGGTCGGTGCAGTGGAGTATAGACTAGACTTGCCACCTGCACTAGAGGGAGTGCATGACGTGTTCCACGTGTCGTAGCTTAGGCGGTATATGGCAGACCCTAGTCACGTACTAGATCACTCGAAGATCGAGGTTGGTCCGACTCTCAGCTACCCTGAGCAGCCCGTAGAGATCTTGGATCGCAGAGAGAAGGTGTTGCGGAACCAGACTATTTCTTTGGTTCGTGTTGCATGGAGACATCACTCTCCAGGGGAATCGACCTGGGAGAGAGATGACGAAATGCACGAGCAATACCCGTATCTCTTCGAGACTTGAGGTATAATTCCTTATCTGATTTCGTTCTTGTTCTAGTTCAATCCAATTTCGAGGACAAAATATTTTTTTAGGATGGTAGACTTGTCACTACCATATTTCCAGATTAGGATATTATTGTAAATTCCCTGTTTAATGTAATTATGTAAATAATATGTGTGATGAGTTTATTAAATAAATTATGAGGTGTTCTTAATGTTAAGTTTTAGTTTAAACCCTAAAAACCCAATAGGTTTAACCCTAGTGACCAAACCCTAATTAGTGTTCTAAGTTTTGGTGAAACACAAATTTGTATTTTAGATTTAGATTTACAAACCCTAGAAATGGCAAACCCTAATTAGTTTTAGTTCTACATGACTAAACATGAAGGGTTAAATTAAACCCTTGTAATTGAAACCCTAACCCTAGCTCTATATAATGAAGGGAAGCCTCCCTCAAGCCACTTCCTTCATGAAGAAAGCCTAAACCTAGCCTCAATTAGAAAAACCATTCCCTCCCGATAAATTTCTGGAATTAAAACCCTAGAAATTTGTTTTCTCCTCCATAAAAAGGAAATCAAGGAGCTTGGACCAAGAAGACTTAAAGAAGGAGGACCTACATTGGAAAACAATCTCCCAATATGTGAGAATCCAATTTTAAACCCATCTAATTCTGTTTTCTATTTGTGTTTGGCCATTAGGAGCCTACTAAATTGTTTAGATTTTGATTTTAGGGTTTCTACATGGAAACCTAGGTGAAACTAGGGTTTTGTGTTCAATAGGTTATTTTCCCCCAATTTTAGGAACCCTAATCCTAGTGGTTTGCATGTAGGCACGATTACATCTCCAACATGTAGTTTAGATCTCGATTCTTAGGGTTTTGGTTGAGGATTCATGGGTTCTTATGTAAATCCGATTTTTTACACTTCTTGTGTTTGATGAAATGATTATTAGGGGTTCACCTACCTAATATACTCTAATAACTGCATGTTTAGATATATCAATCTATGTACATAGATATCCTTGCATTGTGTAAATAAGTTGTGTACATTTTGGGTTTCTGTGCACAGTCAGGATTGAAATTGTGCTGTGTGTTTGGGGAATTTCACTGTGCAGTCAGGATTTGGGGGTATTCTGTGTAGAGTCGGATTTGGGTAGTGAGTTAGGGTTATGTATTCAGTGTGTGTGTGAGCATTGTGTATTATAGCTGTGTTTGTATCAGTGTGGGTTAGCTTGTGTCGTGTCTGTGGTGTCTGATTCTTCAGTAGAAGTTTGCTGTGTGTGCCAGTGAATGTATCAGAGTATAGACTGAGAAATTCTCAGTAAACAGTGTGTACCTGTGTGTGTGTGAGAGAGTTCTTAATACATCAGTAGGTATTTAGTGTGGAGTAAGGGACTGTGTTTCGGAACCTGGGGAGTATCAGAACTATGAGTTTTCCTGTGTGTATGTCTCTGTGTGTATCAGTGAACTGTGGGTATGTGTATCTCTGTGTGTATCAGTGAACTGGGTGTGTGTGTGTGTACCTGTGTGTGTGAGTGCCTGTATAGTCTGAACAATTTGGACTATAAAACCTGTGTAGGTGTGTAGCTGGGAAGTTCAGTGCCATTTCAGTAGGAAGTATCAGTATTCTGTGTGTGGTATATGTGTGAGTGTCTCAGTTCCTGTGTGTGTGTGTCTACCTATGTGTGAGTGTCTTAATTAGCTCCTGTGTGTATCAGTGAGGTGTGAGTGTTTTGAATAGGGAATTTTGGCTACTTGAGTATCCTATTGGTTGTATCAAGGTGTAGTTGACTAGTGTATCAGTGAATAGGTATAGAGGAACTGTGAGAACAGTTCAGTAAGGGTAGATGTCTGTGTCTGAGTATCAGTGTGTAGTAAGGTTAAGTTCAGTGAGAATTTCCAGGTTCTATGTATCACTGTGTGAGTGCATGTGTGTGTGTGAGTGCCTGTGTGTGTGCCTGTAAGAAACTGTGTGCAAGTGTTGTTAATAAACTTAGTAGAGTGTTAGGTGTTCCTAGAAACTGTGTGTAAGTGTCTGGTATCAGTCAGCTAAAATGTTTGGGACAGGAGGTACAAGGGTATCAGTTAGCAAATTAGGAAATGATATGGGGTATTGGTGTGGGTTAATATATAGAGTTGTGTAGGTAGTATCCAGACTTGAGGAGTGGTACCAGAGTACCATGAGATAGAGGTAACTTAGTCTCAAGATACTGAGTTGAGTATAGTTATTAAAGTATTAAAACTAAAATAATACTAGATGATAGATTTAACTATTACATTATAAGATATATATCTAGTGTCACTTAGTATTAGCTAGTGTGAGACTAGTATGGACCAGTAGACCTTAGTATAACCTAGAAGCCTCGCATTTAATTAGTTAAACATATTATTTTTCTTAATTCAGTATTTTGACATTGATATTCCATAATTAGGTCACTGTGATTTTATCTTGGACATCGATCCTCGCACCTTCCTCGGGACTACAGGCGAGTACATTCTCTAACAATTTTTGTTTTGTTGATTAATTCTATAAATTTAATTATATACTATACTTGACTCTAACACTGTGGATACACGGGTTAGCACCCTAGATACCCATTATGAGAAGTCGTGATTGTAATCCATCATGCTAGCTGGGGATGGAAAATTATTAGTAGATTATGTGATCATAACCAACTCTACATGCATCATAGCTCACCCCACATCTCACGTCGGGTGCGACCTGACCAATACATGCCTCATATACATGCCTCATAGATGTTATATATGATTAGCCTAACCATTACATGCATCATAGCTAATAAGATGGTTAGCCTAATCTACAAGAATCATAGCTAATCATATGTAACCAGCCTGATCTCGTCCCAAGTCGATCACATAATAAACTGATATTTCAAACACTTAGCCAGATGTTTATTCTTTATTTTAGATTACTTGTTCTAGCATTCACTTATATTTTTGTTCATTGCTACATATTCCATTGCTCATTTCATATTCTCCAGTACTCTATATTTTCAGCATTTATTTCATCTTGTATTCCTTACATTGTTTTATAGTTTTTGTCAACATACATAAAATTGCTGTTTAGTGTTTGTGCTTCGCTCCAATCCTGATTGGATAACATTTTCAGAGGACTTGGAGGATTTCTCACCCACCCACTACGGCCCGGGAGCAGAGGGAGATTTCATACCAGAAATCCCAGACGAGTTACCCATCTTAGAGGAGATTCTACCTACATGCACTTAGACTATCCTATTTTATGTATTATTGTACTAGACTGAGATTTGAGTTGTATTTATTGTTGTGACTATTGAGGACATCTAGACACTGGACTTATGATGTATTTATATTTGTGTTGACTTATAATAGAACTCATTATCCTCATTTCTCATCGTGGCAATTACTTTCATATAGCTTTGTGATTGAGTATATTATTAAACTGTGGATCCATATATTATCTTTGTCCTCATTATGGGGTTGAGACTAATAATAGGGTGAGTTATGTTTGAGACCTAGACAGCGTTCTACCGCCGATGCTGCGGTGTAGGCTGGACGTAACCACGGCTCATGTCCAAATTTTGGGTACGGGTCATGACACCTTGGTATCCCAAGATAATTCAAAACCTCATAAATATAGCTAATATAAATAGAAACCCCCAATACAAATATACTAACTATAACAATATATACTAAGTACTATAATATATATCCATACCATACATCGATACTAACTACAACATATATAATCTACTAATACATAGATATATATATTTAGTTAACTATATACTAATCACTTAAACTAATTAAACCATTACCTTAACTAACTAAACTAACTATTTACTAACAAGTATACTAAACTAACATATATTACCTTAGAATACACATATCTATCTAATTATATACATAATACCTACTAGTATATATATAGTTACTATATACTAATCATTTAGCTATACTATAAACCACTAACCCAACTAAACCATTACCTTAACCCCTGCCTCGACTGATACTAAGCTGATAATGAAACTTCCTGTATGCTGAATGCTGAGGTTGAATGTTTGCAGCTCTACGCAGTGTTGCTCACTGCACAATGCTGGGTTCTTGCTGTGAACGAGCATTTACCTTGGCTTTGATGTTCACTACTCACTGCTCAGCTACTCAGCCGAAGTACACTATTGCACTGCTCAGAGTTATTGATGGTGCAAGCTACACCCTGTCGCACTGTAGCTTGGATGCACACACTGCTCCTTGCATAACTTGCTGATTGCTTCCTATACTGATTTATTATATTTGCTTCATGCTGCTTGTATAGCTGCACAGTATATTTGCTGCACAATGTCTTGCTTAGTTAAAATTGCCACTGCTCAACTACTGCCATTGGTGAGACTGCTGCTAGTGCAAGCTGCACCTTGCTGTTGGCATACCTGTGGGCTTGCTGATTGCAGTTGCTGCCATTGCCCTTCCCTTGCTGAATGTAATTCTTGATGGCTTGCTCCTCTACAGTACATTACAATGATGCATAATGTAGCTAACTTGTTGTGCACTTGCTTTGTATACTCGATGAAATCTACTGCATGCTAAAACTGATGTACATGCTCATTGCTTGCTGCATAGTTACTCTTGCTAGCACTGCTTGCTATCAGAACTGAGTTCCACTCTAAATTTTTATTGCACCCTCTCTGTCCTGAGCATGTTGCATCTACAATTGAAGCTCCCTGCTTTCGTGTACTTGGCTCTTTGTGCTGATACACAAGGCTGCACTAGCTCTCTGATATTCTGCAGGTTCCCTGCTATTGTTGCATTGCACGTGCTTGCTGCTCCCTCATTAGTTGAAGCTTCATAAGCACTACATCCTCTCCAGTTGACTGTTGTGCCTCCCTTAGTTGGCTGCACACTTCCCTGCTCACACTGCAAGCTACTCAGCCTGAGCCTCTGTGCATTGTACCCCCCCTTATGCAGCTCACTGCACACCACAATGTGAGGACTGCACGAGCTGCCATTTTCTGAAATGCCACTGTGCATGTTGATGCATACTGGATCCTCCCTCTTGCTTGCAACAATATTGAATGGTCATTTCCTGACCCCTTGTTCGGACTAAAATGGTTGCCTGCTGTAGAATCTTATGCTTAGGCACAACTACAATGCTGAATGCATCGCTGGATCTGATACAGAGTTGATACCTTGATGTTGATGACTCCTTGTTGTATGAATGCTCACTGTTGAATTGATGCTCGCTGCTGCTGGAACTGCTATGTTCTGCACCATGTACTGCAGTGTCCATTGCCTACAGTGGCTCGAGCTACCTCTCCCTCTTGTTGTGCATTGCACTCCCCTCCAGTTGATCACTGCCCAAACACTCTTACTCACTAGCTCACACACTCACAAACACTTACACATATAACCATATGCATATACCTATACACATATCAATATATATATATATATATATATATATATATATATACTCTCAACTATACATATATAGTCATATATATACCAACACACCTAAACCCATATAGATATATCAACACACTTAAACACATATAGCATAACCATATATAAATATATATATATATACATATATATATATATATATATATATATATATATATATATATATATATATATATATATATATATATATAGTCACCTAGCTACATATATACACATAGATACAATATACTATAGATACACACACAATACATATACATATCATACACTATATATACATAGACCTATATGTATATGAATCCCCTCACTATATATGTATATATAAACACATATATATATATAACATACATATACACCTATATACTATTTCATATAGTACACACTCATATATATATATATATATATATATCATATAATATAATATAATATATCATACATACATATATATATATATACACACACACAAGCACACATAGAATTTGAGGATAATCAAGCAAACACGTGGAGTGCACCGCACCCGTATCACACTCGTTCTATTGTATGCTTGTGATACGGCTCCACCACACGACCAAATATATCTCGAATGACACGAGCAAGTCTAATATACTAAATATGAATAATACGTATAATAATTAGATCAACTATGTGTCCGTGTCAAGATATAATATGCACAAGTCCCCGTGTCAGAGAAAAACTCCCAAAATAACCTGTTTCGTAAAATTGACGAGATACGGCCTGCATGTATCCAATTGTGGACACGAAACTAGTCACAAACAAATATACATATGTCAATTGGATCTATTAGACCAATTGACAAACACAACATGTGCCAATCTCGAAATTCCCCTAAAATTGACACAAAAACACACATAACTTTTACCATAGGTCTCGTATGAACCTAAAAGCAATTCCTATGGGTAGCCTATGCATGTGGCTTGATTTCTCATAGTTAAATCTTTGATTTTGAGTATACTAGAAAAGGAAAAATTTAAATATACCTATTGGGAGATGGATTCCCAAAGAAAATCCCTAAATATTGAATGTAGTCTCCTCCTTGTAGATCTTGGCCTCATCCTTGTTGATCCTTGCTTCCTTCTGGTAGAATCTTATTGTAGTAGCCTCCAATGAAGAATAAGAAAGGAATTTATGAGGGAATGGTGAGGGAATAAAGAAATTAGAAAAGGGTAAAAAATCTAGATCTATATGAAATAAAAATTATGAAGTGAATGATTTTCTCTCTCCTCCTTGCATATGGCCCGCCATATACCCCTTTCCTTGCTATGTGAAATATCCAAAATATCCCTTGGGGCCTTTCATAAAGAAATTAATTAAGGAGGGAAGGTTCTAGTTCAATAATTTTACTAATTAATCCATCCTCCTAATACATGAGCCTAATTTATGGGCTCAATCTAAACGAAACTAAAATATTGGGTTCCTGCACCTAATTAATATTTAGTCTACTACAGAAGTCTAAAATAAATACACTATCTAATCAATCAATAAACAATACAATAAATAATTAATTTTACATGCACAATATTAAAATACAAAAAATCCTAAAATAAAAATACCTATATCAATTTACCAAACTACCCTTAATTAAAAATATGAGGGTAACACGTCTTTACCTCCTAGAGAACGCGAAAGCCCTGAAATAAAGTCCATCGTCATATGCTCCCACTTTCACTCTGGAATGGGTAAAGTTTGAAGGAATCCACCTGGCCTCTATCTCTCTCCCTTTACCTACTGGCGTACCAAACATCTGGATACGAAGCAAGCCACCTTCCGCTTTATACCATACCACCAAACATGCTCTCTCATGTCCCTATAAATCTTGTTGGCACCTGCATGCATAGAGTATTGAGATCGATGCGCTTTCTGAAGATCCTCCTCGTACAACGCTTTACTCGGCACACACAATCTGGTATAATACCGCAATGATCCATCATCTGCTATATAGAAGTCCTCTGCCAATTGTAGAAGCATGAAAAATACGCTGGGAAACTCTACGCAGCATATTGATGCAGAGCAGCGTAAACAGAGGCCTTCAGAGCCATCAAGCGTGCAGACGATGCTTTTTCTGCTAAATACAGCGTAAAGTATAAGCTCAAAAGACCATCCGCGTAAGTGCAATACGTCCAGGCCGCTTCAGCGTAGACAGGGTTCTTCATCGCCTCCTTGGCGTAAAACTTATCCGCTTTCAAGGCAGCGTTAAAGCGTACGAGGAACGCTTCGTCTTCCCCGAAATGAACTTGTCAGACCCTGCAATGAACCTGACCTCTGACTCTTGACAAAAAGTGCTGCACGGCTACCCAAACGACGGCTGGAAATGATGACAGACCACTCGGGACGCGCCCCATAGTATGATGGCGGATCTCTGCATTTAATGCAGAGGATTTGATTAAATATCACCGAACCGTCGTTTACTGACATCCCCTCAGCGTAAACCGCTCTGTCACATACAAGGAGATACGCTGCCTTGTTTTACATAGGCAGACATGAGCTGTTTATGCTCCACAATAAACAAACCACATGCCACATCAAAAGCTGCACTTCGTACGTGGCTCGAGGCACGTCTCTAAGTCTAATTGTACAGAACAGTGACAGTTTCTCTCGAGGCACGTCTCAGCGACGGATGCACAGAAGGGTTGCAGACCTTCAAAATATGCCTCCGTATTTAAAGTACAGGATGGTGGCAAATCTCTGTATTTAATGCAAGAGATTTGATTATATCTTCAAAAGCCGTAATTCCGGCTAAGATGTCCACATCAGCACTCTGGCATGGTACGCAGCGGCTTCTACGCCCTCTCAGCTTCTGTGCTCATTCGGCTTCTACGCCCTCTCAGCTTCTGTGCTCATTCGGCTTCTACGCCCTCTCAGCTTCTGTGCTCATTCGGCTTCTACGCCCACCCGGCCTCTACGATCACTCGGCTTCTACGCCTATTTTCGGCTTCTATGCTGGTTTGATAAGTACTTGGCTTCTACGCCATGGTGACAGTCATTTGGCTTCTACGCCAACCTCTTCTACCCGAGGGATACCTACCTACGTGGCTTCTACGTCGTGATCTTCGCAGCAAATATACGTATTTTGTCCCCTTAGTTGGACACGCGTCACATGCTCACTCAAAAGGTCATCTATACGCAGGCATTGGTTATTTTAAACCATCGTGTAAAAGGGTACTGTACTTTCCACTCCTCAGTTTCTACACCGACGGAGTGGTCATTGTCACCAAAAACTTTATAAATAGAGGCCCCTATCAATGGGGAAAAAGGTCGGGAAAATTGGTCAAAAAAACCAATACCAGATCAAAGGGTCGAGATTTAAAAATTGAACAGAGGTCGAGATTTAAAAATCGAACAACGGTCGAGAAATTGAAGATCACATGGTCGAGCTTCCAAGAAAGATCGAACCAGAGGTCAAGAGAGAGAGAGAGAGAGGGAGTCCGGAGCTCAGGCAAAGAGTAGGGATCGACGACTTTGGCATCGTGCATCCACCCTCTTCTGCAACCTTCGAAGCTGCTACGTATCTTCCACGGCACTTCTTCAACATCGTGTGGTCCAAAGGCTAAAGTGATCGACTGCAGATCAGACACCTATAGAAATATTTACCCAGATTAAATAAATTGTACTCCCACATCCTCGTATAGGATTAAATTATAGAAGTTTATTTTTAAACAAAAGAAGAGGGGTTTCGTTCAAACCTCATATTATACACATTTTCATTCTTTCGTTTAATACCACAAACAAGATGGCGACTCTGCTGGGGACATCTTTCTCTTCTGATGAGGAAGTAATTGCTCAACACGATGCGGTATCTATAGGAACCGTGAAGAAGACACTGGTCGTCCAATTCGACCAGTCTGCCTACGAAGACGTACTTCGAACCGGGGGTAGCTCTCACCCTCTCTCCGTCCAAGACAACAGGAAGCTGCGCAAGGTCTGGATGCCCAAGACATCCTCTACCATTCCTGTGGACTCTCCGATCTCTCCGACCTCTCCGACCAATGAGGTTGTAGCATTGCTCCCTCCGTGCCTCGCTCGTAAAATTCAGTCTCCCGCTACGCGCGGTACAGACGAAACTTCGGGCAAAGCCTTAGCGCTAACCCAGAAGTATCCACTACGTTCTACGCGTAGAAACCAGTCTCCCGCTACACGCGGTACAGACAAAACTTTGGGCAAAGCCTTAGCGCTAACTCAAAAGTATCCACTACGCTCTTCGCATAGAAGCCAGTCTCCCGCTACGCGCTGTACAAACAAAACTTCTGATGATGCCTCAGTGCCAAATCGGAAGTACAAATTACGCTCCGTGCGCAAGACAACATCTGACCTCTACGGGGAACCAGATGAGCGCTGTGATCTCTGCAAGGGAAAGCAAGCGACGGAGTACTCAACTTCTCGGCCTTTACGCCAGTGAGGGAGCAATCTGCCTACTCTCCGGATTACGCGGGAAGCCGATGGCCGACTGAGAACCTCTTCAGCTTAACGCCAGTCTGAGCAAATCTCCAAATTACGCCAAGCAAAGTCCCACGACCTAAAGCAAGCTCAGGTTACGGAAAGACACCCTCCCCGGGGATTATCTGCTACGCAGATGACCAACCTGTTGTACACAGGTGGCACAGGGAAAACCAGGGTGCCCAATCTCCGCATACCCGCTGATGGGAACAGAAGGAACAAGCCGTCGTCTTCTTCTTCTTCTCCTGACTTACGCGAATATCTAATCCAGAAGCGTAAGGAAAGGGGACCTTCCAACATATCTATTATGCCCCCTGGCGAGCAATGTTGTAATAGTCTTAAGATTGTGATTGTCTGCTGCTGTTTTAAAGCAAAATGGTCAGTTTTTGACCGGTTGAGCTACTCTCTGTCTTTCCAGGAAGAAGAGCCCGCGCATGCATCCATGAACATGGCTTCGCATATACCTGGAGGAAGCTCTGGCTCAAGACGTCCGTCCTCTAGAACTCCAAACCGAAGGAGATCCAACATGCTCCTCAGAGACACTGAAGATGGGGTATTCCAGAACACTCGTTCAAGGTCACAACAACTGACTTCGTACTCCTCTGATTCCGACGCTGGGGGTCGCCATTCTCCCGAATCAAATACTGAAAGTATAGAGTCGACTTTTGCTGCAACCTATACGCATCCTTCGACGATGCCTAGGGAAATAGGAGTTTATACCATTGAAGATGAACGCGAGAAAGCTTCACCGTCAGGAAACGCGGAACAACGCATCACTATACTGGAGACATCTCTGAAACAAATGCAATCCATGATGGAGAACATGCACCAGATGATGCTAACTCAGCACGCAACTGCCATGGCTCAAGCATCGATCCTGCCAACTCAGATACTTGTGGGGGTGGACTTACCACCATCCAACTCGAGCCAAGCGCCTGCTCTAGATCAAGAGTCAGCAGTTCCTCTGCTTCCTCACTCAGAGAATGCATTACCTCCCTCTGGAGTTACGATACAACCAACTTCGCACTAGACCGTAGTCCCGCTTCCGACTAAAAATCTGATACAGGTAGTACGGGAGTTGAAAGCCCAGTTTGACGCCTTGATGCACAAAGATCAGCTCAAGAAACTGGGAATCAACCAGCCTTACCCAACTATCTGGGAAGAGGTCCCTTTCCCTCCGAGGTACAAACCTCAGACTATGGCTCTGTTCGAGGGAAAAACATCACCAAATCAGTACAAGAACTATTTCAGTATGATGATGGTATTGCTACAAGGGAACGACGCTCTCCTCACTCGGGTGTTCAAAGGCTGCCTCTCAGGAGTAGCCTATCAGTGGTACCGTAGCTTGGCGGACAACTGCAATACTTTCTTCGAGGACTTCAAAGATTTATTCTTCACGCGATTCTACGAGGGAGGAATGGACATGTATATGTCCTCTCTCATCGAAGTCAAGCAGAAGGAGAAAGAGGAAGTTCGTACCTTCATCGAACGTTTCCGTCAGGCCACCTTACAGATGCCTCCAGGAGTTCCAGACTCTGCGTTATTAGACATTTGTAGGAAGAACCTCATTCCCGTAGTTTTGGTGTTTACAGGACCATATCAGTTCCATGATTGGCCCTCGTTCATCATCTCGACAGTAGCCGCCGAAGACAACAGTCGCAAGGCGCACGACAATGGCATCATGATCTCCGCCTCCGACAGAGGCAAAAGGTCATCTCCCAGCAGTGACCATCCTCGCAGCTCCAAGGGAAAAGAAGCTCTGGCGATCAATACAGCCAGACAAAAGACCACGGCAACCGCACAAGCGAGACCCGGGACCTCCAGGCCCGTCGAAGTCTACTCTTTCGACGACGACGATATCCCAAGTATATTCGAGTGTCTCGTCAAAAGTGGCAAGATCACCCTTCTGGAGCTAAGACGGCCCCAAGAAGTCGACAGTACTAACGACCCCAAATACTGCATCTTCTACAGATACGTGCACTACCCGACAAAGGGGTGTTATATACTGAAAAGGAAAATCCAGGGGTTAATCGATACTAAAGCCATCACCCTGCACAATACCGAGAAGACGGTCACGTCCAACATGATCTCTCTGCGGTTTGGCAACCTGCCATCCCAAGAAGTCTCGAACGGTGTCACACCCATTTCCCGGACCACAATGAACATCGTCAATCTCCCTCCGGCTAGGGGTAAAAATCATGACCTGGTACCCCTAACCACCCGGCAGGGCGAGATTATGTGGGTTCATCCAGATTTGGTGTCAGAGCTCGGGGAGGAGACTAAAGCTACTAAGGCTACATCTAGAAAGAGCTCCAAATACAAACTATGCCATATGGTCGCAACTTCTTCGCCGTCAGACGAAGACGAGGTATTTGCTGCAACACGTTCAGGGAAAGCCCACCTCAACGACTACGGAGCAAGTCAGGAAGATGCACTGGCGGACGCTTCAGCTGCCAAACCTTCAGGACCAAACCCCATCGTACCAGGGGCCGGTCCTTCAAAACCAACTCCGACAGACAAGGAAAAGCAAAGAGAAGTGCGCTTTGATAAACTTGTGAAAAATATTCCAAACAAAGGTTTAGAGAAGCCATACAACTTCGACATACTGGCCCAACTGGCTAATACACCAGCCAGGCTGTCCATCTTCGAGCTACTCAGGCTCTCCCAAGACACTCGTCTAGCCCTGAGTGAAGCACTGATGCAGGCGGAGGCATGCTTGACCCAGCTCAAGTCCCCCGACGAAGAACCGGTAGCATATCCTCAATGCCACAGTGTAATAGAAGTGGTCCCAAATATCACTTTCACTCAAGACGATATGTTGTTAAAACATAACAGGCATGACAGGCCCCTCTATTTTACCGTATACGTCAGTTCCATGGAGGTCAATCGGATTCACATAGATCCGGGATAGTCGATCAGCATCATCCCTCACAGTCTGCTCAGACCGCTGAGGATTCCTACCAGCGAATTGGCTTACACCTCCACTATAATTGTGGGTTTCAACGCCGGAAGAAGTAAGCCGTTGGGGAAAATTCGCCTGAGGATCCAGATTGGCAACCTCAGATCGGTGGCCACATGTTACGTTATCGATTCAAAGGTGTCCTACAATATTTTGCTGAGATGACCGTGGATCCACGACCACAACATCGTTCCTTCAACTCTACATCAATGTCTTAAATATGTAGACCCCCAAGGAAAAGTACAGACGGAGGTTGCTGACCTAAACCCGTTTAAAGGAGTAGAATCCTACTATTCCGATGCCGTGTTGTACTCTCAAGACCACACGGAAGAAGGGTCAGGCGAGGCAGAGAAGGAATCCCACCGGGAGCCAGAAGAACCCTCTGTCGTACTACCACTGTCAATCAAGGTGAAAGGACAAACCACTCGTCCGAAAGCCATGGAGCCTATAGCTTTTCACCTGAACAAGACCAGGTCAGGAAAAGGGAGTGATCCTCTAGTGATCACTTTGAACCAGAAGCCTCCACCTTTGATCATCAACCTTCGTCGCAACGGGCAGCCGACTGATGTAAATGCAACCAGGAACGGAGTTCCAGATGATAATAAATATCCTCTTTTCCAGTATATTGGCGCTCAAATTCCAAATCAGGAATCCACCCCCCATGACGTGGTAGAACCTATAGCACAAAAATTCTTGGAAGCTATGAACTCCTACCGTTCGTATGTCTGGGAAGTAGCATCATCATCAAACGTCGTCACGATGTATGGACCACATGAGGAGTCTATCTTTATTGTCCTGCCTACCTGTAGCAGTCAGCGTCCAATATTCTTTGGCCGCATGCGCAATCAACCGACTGTCGAGGAAGATCCCTTCGATGACGATGTTGGGAAAATGCAAGTTCACCGATACAGCCTGCAAGCGCTAAGGATCATGCAAAACATGGGCTACGACTTGAAGCGGAAGCCAGGCCTCAACTACGGAAGAGGTAGACGAACGCCGTCGCACGGCGACCCCCGCTATCGACAAACTCGTTTCGGGTTAGGGTATGCCACCTCCCTTACGACTTCCAAGTCAGACAAGGACATCTTTTCCTCTTCCCAGAACGGCTCGTCGCCCTCTGACTCACCTGATGCTCTCGAACAAACACTATCAGTGAATATGGTAGTGGCAGATCCCCTTGAAGCAGATGAACAGGATCCTGAGCCGTTTGAGAATGACTCTTGGGCCCAATAAATAGATATGCAGTAGGAATTCTGCTTCGAGCAAAGGGAACCTCCCACCAAAGATGAAGTTATCCAGGTTGATGTTGGGGGTGAACTTTTGCCAAAGCCAATATTTATCAATAACAATCTTTCCCCAACTGAAAGGAAAGAAGTTATCCAGCTAATAAAAGAGTATATCGACGTCTTCGCATGGGATTATGAGGACATGCCAGGCCTTGACCCGAAGGTGGCTACTCACAAACTCAACATATTGACCGACTCAAAACCTGTGAAGCAGCACCAACGCCGGTTCCGCCCGGATATGATGGACGCCATCGAAGCTGAAGTCAAGAAGTTGATAGCCTACGATTTTATCCGGGAAGAACAACATCTCGACTGGGTCGCCAACGTTGTCCCAGTCATGAAGAAGAGTGGGAAAATACGTATCTGCATCGATTACCGAGATCTGAATGCAGCCTGCCCCAAGGATGAGTTCCCTCTTCCCATCACGGACATCATGATCGATAACATCTGCAGTTTTGAACGCATGTCTTTCATGGACGGATTCTCAGGATACAATCAGATCAAGATGCATCCCGAAGACGAGAAGCACACTGCCTTCCGGACACCGTTGGCGGTATATTGCTATACGGTCATGCCCTTCGGATTGAAGAACGTCGGGGCTACATACCAACGGGCTATGAGTAACATATTCCATGAGCATTTACGCAAAACAGTAGAATGTTACGTGGACGACATAGCCGTCAATAGCTGTCTCAAAGATGATCACATTCAAGACTTGAGAACGGTATTCGAGTTAATGCGCCAACATCAACTCAAGATGAACCATACGAAGTCCTTTCTGGGTGTATCTAGTGGCAAATTCCTAGGATTTGTCATCACCGCCAAAGGCATCCAAGTGGACCCTGACAAAGTCCAGGCCATTGTAGAAATGCGACTGCCCGCAATCTAAGGGAACTTCGGGGATTTCAAGGCCGTCTGGCTTATATCCGGAGATTCATATCCAACCTCTCGGGAAGATGTCAGCCCCTTTCTCATCTTATGAAGAAAGGTGTATCCTTCGTATGGGACGAAACCTGTCAGCAAGCGTTCAGAGATATTAAATGCTACCTCACCAGTCCGCCAGTTCTGGTGCCTTCCGTCATAGGAAGACCATTCTTGCTGTACGTCCGAGCAATGGATCATTCTCTAGGAGCTCTTCTTGCACAGAAGAATGATATGGGACATGAACAGGCTATCTACTACCTCAGCAGGATAATGGTCGGAGCCGAACACCGGTACAACCCAGTAGAAAAAAAATGCTTGGCTCTGATGTTCGCTATCCAGAAGACCCGGCACTGATGAGCAAGCCAAGTGCTCTTAATTTTTGACTCGCGACTTGGGCGATGCTGTTAACACCATATGACATGGTATACGTCCCGCAGAAGTCCATCAAAGGCCAAGCTCTGGCCAACTTCCTAGCTGCTCATCCGATCCCGGAGACCTCCAAATTATACGAGGACATCCCTGACGAAGTTGTAGAATATAATTCGGCAATGGAAAGTGACGCATGGCAACTGTTCTTCGACGACGCCTCCAGGACTGGTCCCAAGGGAAATGTGGTTTCAGGGGCAGGGATCGTCCTGGTCACTCCTGATAAACTTGTCATCTACCGAGCATATTCTCTTATCGAGCCATGCTCCAACAATGTGGCAGAGTACAACGCTCTACTAATCGGGCTCCAAGTCGCCAAAGAGCTGGAGGTCGAGTCCGTAGAAGCTTTCGGTGATTCTCTACTTATCGTCAATCAAGTCAGAGAAATATATGAAGTCTGAAATCCAGACCTCATCCCCTATCACCTAGCAACGGTCGAGATAGCCATGACATTCAAAGGGTTCTTCCTAGAGCATGTACCTCGATCTCAGAATCTGAAAGCTGATGCCCTAGCCAGTCTAGCTGCGGATTTAGCCACTCCTATAAGAAGGCAAGATTCGGTAATCCTTCTTAACAGAGATTTATTCTGTGTGAAGAACAACTTTCACATTGAACGCAACTGCGTTGTGAACACAGATCCCCCTAGAAGAGACTGGAGAAGTCCCTTCATAGATTGTGTTGCATAAGGAATCTTGTCGGAGGACCCCAAAGAAGCAGTATCCATCAAAAGATGATCATTACGCTTCTACTTCGACGCATCTTCATAATGCCTATATCGCCGGACCTATGACGGACTGCTATTGAGATGTCTCTCTGACGATGAAGCACAGCAGATTATCCGAGAAGCTCACGACGGCGTGTGCGAAGCGCATCAACCCGGTCCTAAGCTACAGGATCGTATCAGGAGAATGGGCTATTACTGGCCCACTATGATCGCAGATGCGATCAACTATGTAAACAATGCAGAGCCTGTCAGGTTCATACAAACTTCATACATCAATCGTCTGAATATCTATATCCTATGGTTGCATCATGGCCTTTCGAAGCATGGGGTATGGATATCATTGGTCCTATTCACCGTCTTTTTCCAGAAGTTACCGGTTCATACTGGCCATCACAGATTACTTCTCCAAATAGGCAGAGGCGATCCCCCTTGCTGAGGTAAAGGCGTCTAATGTGATCAGCTTCATTAAGCATCACGTTATTTGTCGCTTTGGGATTCCCCAAAGGATAATCCATGATAATGGGCCTCAGTTCATCAGCCAAGCATTTCATCGATTTTACGACAAAAATCGGATACATAATATTGCCTCTACGACATATTATCCAGCTGCTAATGGCTTGGCGGAAGCCTTCAACAAAACTATTATCAAACTCTTGAAGAAGTTCGTCTCTTCAAACAAGAGAGATTGGAATGACAAGCTCGGCGAATGCCTTCGGGCATACCGCACAACGGTACGAACAACGACAGTTTGTACCCTATTTTTACTGGTCTACGGGAGCAAAACAGTTCTCTCCATTGAAATCCAGATCTCGTCACTCAGGATAGCCGTAACTAATAAGCTGACTCAAGAAAAGAATGACCTGTTAAGGCTTCAAGAGCTAGAAGGATTAGACGAGAATTGCCTCCAAGCTCAACAGCGCATCACGCTCTACCAAGCACGCATTTCCAAAGCTTTCAATCATAAAGTAAAGGAAAGAGTGTTCAAAGTCGGTGAGCTAGTTTTAGCCGTAAGAAGGCCGATGATCCTTACTCACAGGAGCAAAGGCAAATTCTAGCCCAAGTGGGAAGGCCCTTATGTGATCGAGACAACATTCTCAAACGGCGCTTACAGGTTAGCCCAGCCTAATGGAGACCTGTTAATGGCTCCTATCAACGGTAAATTCCTGAAAAGGTACTATGCTTAATCTTCTCTGCTCAAGTAGAATATAGCGAGAATCTTAATTCTGACAAAACTACTTCCAGAACGCAATTAGTTCGGTTATATTCTATCATGTCCGTATGACTTCTGAATAGATATGTCCCGCTAAAAGTTTATCGAGAGTTTATCACGTCCATACTATCTCTGATATCACTCTCGCCCAAACCTGTCATTTACATTCCGAAATGATGGGCCCACAAAGTCAGAAAAGATTTGCTTTATTTATCCCCAAAAGAGAGCAGAATTACATCTGGGAAGCAAAAAGAAGAAAGGGTACATCATTGCGGGGGAGCGGTCAGATCGCAAATCAGTTGTACCAGTGCAACTATCCTCTCATCCCTGAAAACCAAGGCATCAGCGTGGGCCCGCTCCAGCCGTGCCTCGGATTGTTCATAAAGGACAGCTCGGCCCTTGCCCGAAGAGAGCCAGCACGGGCAGCTTCTGTGCTCTCCAGATCCCGTCGTGCTGTGCTCAGTCGACCAGTCGCTATATCTAGACCCGCCAACGACTGAGAAGCCCACTCCTCTTCAACTTACGGGCCCTCGCTACGTTCCCTTCATGCTCGGATTGGCACTTCGTCTGAAGGGCAAGAGCCTCCTCCACGACAGCTTTTCTTTCATCCATCTCTAGCTTATGTGCTTTGATGGAGTCATCTAGGCTTGCTAGCTGTTTAGTAAGACGCGCAGTCATGAGGTCGTATCTGGCCTAGACCTCAGCGTCAAGGCTGCCCCGAGTCAGCTGCATGTATTCGTTAATAGGTTGCTCCAAGCCATTAACCATCGCATCCAGGGCATCAGCTACCCCAGAATCGTCGAACTCCCTGACCGCCCCGATCGAAAACTGAGAAGCCTTCTTCAGACGCTCGAAGTCTAAATTCTTCGCCAACACCATTGATATCAGCATTTTCAAACCGGTGTAAAAGAGGCTGGTATGTTGCTTGGTCAGCGCAACTAGATCCGATTGCTCCGCGAGTCCCCCTCCAGGAATGATTGCAGACGAGTTGGCCACGGCTGCCGCTTCGACGGGTGGTGCGATCGAAGGAGGTGCGACAACAACGGTCGAAGTCATCGGCGTACTCGCGAGAGGCGAGGTCGCAACAACGGGTTCGTCCTCCTCTTGAGGTGACGAAACAACTCCGGGCGAGCTGGCCCCCGAAGATATTACCTCCTCGAAGTCGGGCGCCTCCGTGTCATCGCCAGGAGCCCGAACAGAGCTAGAAGGCGCTTCAACACTATGCTCCCCGTGGGCGCCGTCCCCTGAGAAAAGGACAAGAAAGTCGATATCAATATGATGATAATCTTTCTAAGAAGAGACATAAAGATGACATTTACCCGTAGCCAACGGTATATATGTCGCGTCTGCGGCCCACGTAGCTAAACCACGCCTTAATGACGCAATGCGAACTGTCATACCTGGAGAAAGGGGTGGACCCACCGACACCACCAAGTGCTCTACCGAGCCTTCACCAAGACGCAGTCGAGGCTCGTCAGCCGGAATCTCGCTAGGCATGCTTGCGGATACAGCAGGAGTTTCATCCGTTGTCGGTCCAGGGAAAGATTCTCTCATTTGCCTCGGCCACACGGGCGACTTCGTTCCACTACCGGAGGCGATGGCAGCAATGGCAGCCTCAGGCAGGAGTTCTCCGGCATCGCCAGCCGAAACTAAGGGTCCCTCTCCGAAAGGCGAGGAACCTCCAATCAAAGAGACATCCCCAACAGGGAAGACAGCAGGTTCCTCTCTAGGAGCCTCAATACCCAGAATCCGGAGAGAACGAGCAACCGTCTTCTTCTTCCTCTTGCGAGGGGAAGTCTGTTTCAAAGCAGGAGCCCTTCGCTTCCCAGAGACTGCCAAAGCCCCTGCAGGCGGAGGTACTTCACACCTCGGCACCGACACCAGAGGCTCGTCCGGAGTGACGGACCCCTTACCCTCGTCAGATGAAACCGAGGGGACTTCGACTCTTCCCCAAGACTTGGGAGAAGGCACCCTAAAGCTTCCACCAATTTCAAAATAGTGATGGAAGGTATTGATCGCCACGTAGAATTGAGCATACGAATGGAGGATGTGCAGCTCCGTGGAGAGTGTGACGATCGACGCGATAAAGATTGCTTCCATGCAACCCATGATAAAATACCGCCATCCTCTGGATCCATCAATGAGTCTGCCCCTGGACCTGAAGCTGGTGACGGCATTACCAACGTGCAGCTGATCGTACCCAAACTGCCTGGCGAACCGACTGGACAAGTAGGGCTCGAAGAAGCAATAATCTTCGTTTTTGTACAGCAAATGGGAGGGTCTGATACAGACCAACCAATTAAAAGCTTCCGGAGAAAGATTGGTCTTCTCTCCGCCTAAATCCTCAAGCCTAATGCCCTACTGATTGCGATGTACAGAGGGGACAGTGCAGAGGAGCTTCCAGCAATGACCGAGGCTCAGCGCCAGCCGACAGTCTAAAAGTGTGTTCACGTTCCAGGGAGAGTCCTTGTAGTTTATCAAGAAACTACCCCCCCAACAACTGCCAAGGCCGGGAGACATCACCCGGGGGTTGTGGAGAATTAACCATCCCATCAAATATAGGTATTGTAACTTTACCCGGGGAAAGCTATCACGCCGAGCTTCATCGACGAGCAGTCCATCAGTCATGGCTCTCAAACCAGCATTTATACGGCACACCATGGCAGAGAGCAAGTCCAATCTTGCCCCGAACACCAGACGCATGGCAGGCCACAGGATGTTCCGATGAATACGGTCCGCAAACGCAATGCCGGGCACCACGACTCGACGCAGCCATATAGAGAGAAAGCCATCCAGCCTGGCTTCCTTAGACAGAGGCCTGCGGCAGCGCCTCAAGTAACTATAGGCCTTAGTGCCTTCGGGATACTTCCCTACCCCGTCTTTGAGAATCTGATCTGGAACTTTAGCATCCTCCATAAGATCCTCGACGACCTGGGCACTGAGCACGCCCAAACAATTCACGGGCTCATTCTTGCCCCCCAAAACTTTCCTCGATGTGATGGCCCTGGCCCGGTGGAAGAAGAGGTAGGACATCCACTTGGTGGTGTGAGCCAAATCAGAAGGCTCTTCATAAAAAGTGGTGCACGCGAAGTAGTGGCACATCAGCTCCTGATAAGCCTCCATAACCTGAGGGTCCGAGTCCTCCAACTCCCAGTTGGTGGGAACGTACTCTTCATATGTGGTATCCTCCATCGGCAACCTCGAGATCACTGCCATCTCATGGAGGGCCAACCCCAACTCCCCTAGTGGAGTGGCGAAGGTCCCGGTGAGTGAAATGTATCACTCCATCATGCCAGAAACAGGTTAGGGTTAGGAGGCAACCCAACACTCCTCGCACTCACAACAGCATACAGTCCGATGACATCCAGCTCGCTCCGAAAATGCTTCAAGGCCCAGTCAACTAGGCAAGTCCATCGAAGGTTTGCTGGGGTGATCCACCCATTGCACCGAGGATTCTCCTTGGGGTATACCCCCCTCGCCATATGAAGTCGTTACAGAAAATCGGCAACTTGACAGGCTGGATCACAGAACTGTCTTCACTCGGGACGCTGCTCGGACATAGTCCCCTGAACAGCGTCACAACGCCGGAAGGGCGGCTGACAAACGACCCCTGGTCAGCTCCTTTCAGATGAAAGATCTTTCCCGGCTTACCATAAAGATCGGGAGTCAGCGTCCACGACATTCTCTTGGAATATGTCGCATGGGAGAAAGCCGAGATGGGATAATCTCTCGGCATCGTTGGAGATACAAGACCACACTCTCGGCGGGGAAAATCCAAGGTTCTCTCTTGGGCTTCGTCTGGGACTGTTTGTCAATCATGTCCCCAAAGAGAAAAGCTGGCTTGATGTACTGGTCCCCGTCTATGTACGTCAGGGGCTCCCCGTTAATCATGCTCAGCAATGTCCGCTCACCCTGAGCCGATATCAAGATCCCCCTTCCTTCAGGATACTGGGGTCCGGAGATAGGAAATGTCACGTGGGACAGATCCTCCAGATAGTTTGAGTGCAGCATCCCGGCAGCGGAACCCATCACCTCGGCCAGTGGAGACTCATGCAAGTTAACTACAAAAGTGCAAGGGAAACACGTCATTACAAATCTTGCAATATAAAGACCAAGAAACGACAGTCTGTGCTTTACGCCAAGACTGTACAAAATTTGGTCACTTTACGCCGAAAGTCACATCCAGAAGCGTAATTGGCGTTATACGGTCCGTGCTTTATGCCAGACTGCCAAAAATTCTAGTTATTACGCCGGAGGTCCCCTCCACAAACGTAAAACTAAAATTTTATAGTATACACCAAGCTTTCGACAGTCAGAGCTTTTATGCTCAAAACCACGAAAACATGGAGTTTTACGCTGGCACATTAGAAATGTGGGCGTAAAAAAATAAAAATGTCTCTATGCGTCATCTTCCTCAAAAAGGCTATCAGCACAGAAGATGACCTAGCACGGTCACGTTCAACGTGTGCGAAGGATTTTTCGTCATTCTTTGTCATCCCAAAGGCCCTACCTCTAAGGCCGGGTGCGCTGCTCGTTGGCGGGATGCTTCGCTCAGAAGAAAGTTCGCCTTGCCCGACTGAAGACTCTCGTGCTGGGGCAGAAGAACGAGAAGAAGAACCTATACCCTTTCCCTTGGTGAAGGGGATTTGTTTCGGTGCTATTTCTGAAGACTTGGAGTGCTCGGAGAAAGAAAGAGAAAAAAAACTCGAACAGTCGGAAGCTCTCTTTCACAGAAGACGGATGAAAAGTTTTTCTCTCAAAAGCTTGGGATATATATAGAGTTTGGGTCGACTCCTCGAATCCTTGGACGGACTCCTCGAAACCATAACCAAAT
Organism: Iris macrosiphon; assembly: GCA_036927795.1. NCBI lineage: Eukaryota > Viridiplantae > Streptophyta > Magnoliopsida > Asparagales > Iridaceae > Iris > Iris macrosiphon. The sequence continues at coordinate 111,606,404 of JAYESA010000013.1, forward strand.
CTCCTAATTAAATATTTGGTTATGATTGGATCCTACGTCAGCCTATTATTCAGAGAAGGCGAACAGTCAGCGAATTCAAAAAGTTTTTCACGCAAAGCAGTTCAGCGGTTCCTACGCTAAGGAGCTTTCTACGTTCGACAGCAACAGATCTACGATTTTTATGCTCGCAAGCTATAAGTCTATGGTTTTATGCCCGGATGCCTTTGTGCTCGGTAGCTTTTATGCTCGAGAGGTACAAACCTACGACTTTACGCTCAACAGATACCAAATCGATGATCTCACGCTCGGTGGCGCTCAGTTTACGCTCAGAAGCAACAGATCCGCAAACTTCACGCTCGAAGAAATTTTCTTTTCAGAAGCTACAGATCTACAGTTCTACGCTAAAGGAGCTTTCTACGCTCGACAGCTATGAATCTACGGCTTTATGTTCGATAGCTATAAGTCTATAGTTTTACGCCCGGATGCCTTTGTGCTCGATAGCTTTTATGCTCGAGAGGCTACAAACCTACGACTTCATGCTCAGGAACAATAAGTCTATAATTTTACGCTCGATGGTGTTTAGTTTATGCTCGGAGGCTACAAACTAATGATTTCATGCTCCACGACTTTCCGCACATCTGAAAGATACGCCGGCCAGATTACGCGTACATCTGAACGGTCCCCAAAGCGGTCAATTACAGGAGTTCACACAGAAGATACTCCTTCTTGACCCTAAGATATCCCAAGTACCCGAAACATACAGAGTTCAAACATTGAGAAATTACTCTTCTCGGGTCAATTGGAGGTTCATCCAGACTCCAGTCTGAATATCTCGTCTATCAAGGCGGCAACTCAGTTTGACAGCCAAATCCTCGACCCTGTTCCAAGGGATTTTCGAGGAGTCATTCTTAAAGACGAAGTCTGAAACAAGAATTTTGTTTACACAGAAGTGAAAACAAGAGTTCAAAATTCTACACGGTTCCTCAGTCCTAGCAGCAGGACAGTTCTAAATGTTCAAGATTCTCAACAGCATTCTATGGACTATTTGCTATGCGTAAAGGACAGGGCCTAATGCTCTTTCTATCAGAGTCGGCGTAAAGAATCAGACGTGTCGAAGCTACACATATTCAGACTTTACAGCAACATATGGCAAGATGATCATATGCAGAGAAGAAAGACGACTTTATTAAAGATTAAAATCATGATTACATATGAGGGAAATCCAATCTACAAGGATTTTTTCTCTCTATTTTTCATGATTACATGTGAGGGAAACTTCGTCTACAAAGGATTTCTCTACCGTCGTCTGAAGGCCGCCCTCGGAATCTGTTCTGACAGGTTCTCACATTGGTGGGGATCTTCTTCTTCCAAGAAGATGATCAGTGGCGGAAGGATACAAAACTGGGCATAGACCCATCCTCCAATAAGAAAGTAGGGTACTGCTTTCCTACGCCCAGCACAGTGGTAGATTGAGTTAAGGTATTTCACCCAACTCAATGCCCGAGGTCAGAGCAAGTTGCTGCTCTCATCCCCGGAGGTAACAGGAGAAGATATCGCTTACAAGCTGTGTAGTCAAATACGACCCTTCCTCTCTCCTAGGCCAACGCCATATAAAGTTGCTGATTATCCCGAGCAAGGGAGGCTAAGATATCCTTCCTTGATCCATCGTTGCAGTGGACACTTGTTTGAAGATGCCGTCTTTTTCGGCTCCTTACACGCTGGAAGAACATGATCTCCTTCTTCCTCAGGTCGACCCGACGAACTCCGGCGATCAAATCTACGTGGTGATGGGAATGTGGGGAGAACAGGTTAACCCCCCCAGCCTTTTTATAGGCGAAAGAGATCACACCGGTCCCCAATAAATCTGCCATAAAGTCAGCATCGACCGTTTCAAACGCTCCATTCAGAAACATTTCGAGTTACGAGGGGCCGTTCATGCTTCATTCAAAGCGTTTCAAATTCCGAGGAATTTAAAAGCTTTGAAGGGGGTCTTGTAGAAGCATGAAAAATACGCTGGGAAACTCTACGCAGCATATTGATGCAGAGCAGCGTAAACAGAGACCTTCAGAGCCATCATGCGTACAGACGGAGCTTTTTCATCTAAATACAGCATAAAGTATAAGCTCAAACGACCATCCACGTAAGTGCAGTACGTCCAGGCCGCTTCAGCGTAGACAGGGTTCTTCATCGCCTCCATGGCGTAAAACTCATCCGCTTTCAAGGCAGCATTAAAGCGTACGAGGAACGCTTCGTCTTTCCGAAAATAAACTTGTCAGACCCTGCAATGAACCTGACCTCTGACTCCTGACAAAAAGTGCTGCACGGCTACCCAGACAACGGCTGAAAACGATGGCAGACCACTTGGGATGCGCCCCACAGTATGATGGCAGATCTCTGCATTTAATGCAGAGGATTTGATTAAATATCACCGAACCGTCATTTACTGACATCCCATCAGCATAAACCGCTCTGTCACATACAAGGAGATATGCTGTCTTGTTTTACACAGGCAGACATGAGCTATTTATGCTCCACAGTAAACAAACTGCCTCCCACGTGAAAAGCTACACTTCGTACGGGGCTCGAGGCACGTCTCTACGTCTAATTGCACAGAACAGTGACAGTTTCTCTCGAGGCACGTCTCAGCGACGGATGCACAGAAGGGTTGCAGACCTTCAAAACATGCCTCCGTATTTAATGTACAGGATGGTGGCAACTCTTTGCATTTAATGCAAGGGATTTGATTATATCTTCAAAAGCCGTAATTTCGGCTAAGATGTCCACATCAGCACTCTGGCACGGTATGCAGCGGCTTCTATGCCATCTCAGCTTCTGTGCTCGTTCGGCTTCTAAGCCCACCCGGCCACTACGACCACTCGGCTTCTACGCCTATTTTCGACTTCTATGCCGGTTTGATAACTACTTGGCTTCTACGCCATGGTGACAGTCATTTGGCTTCTACAACAACCTCTTCTACACGAGGGATACCTACCTACGTGGCTTCTACACCGTGATCTTCGTAGAAGTTATACGCATTTTTTCTTCTTAGTTGGACATGCGTCACATGCTCACTCAAAAGGTCATCTATACGCAGGCATTGGTTATTTTAAACCATCGTATAAAAGGGTGCTGTACTTTCTACTCCTCGGTTTCTACACCGACGTAGTGGTCACTGTCACCAAAATCTCTATAAATAGAGGCCCCTATCAATGTGGAAAAAGGTCGGAAAAATTGGTCAAGAAAACCAATACCAGATCAAAGGGTCGAGATTTAAAAATCGAACAGAGGTCAAGATTTAAAAATCGAACAACGGTCGAGAAATTGAAGATCACAAGCTCGAGCTTCCAAGAAAGATCGAACCAGAGATCAAGAGAGAGAGAGAGAGAGAGAGAGAGAGAGAGAGAGAGGGAGTCTGGAGCTCAGGCAAAGAGTAGGGATCGATGACTTTGGCATCGTGTATCCACCCTCTTCTGCAACCTTCGAAGCTGCTACCTGTCTTCCACGGCACTTCTTCAACATCGTGTGGTCCAAGGGCTAAAGTGATCGACTGCAGATCAGACACCTATAGCAATATTTATCCAGATTAAATAAATTATACTCCCACATCCTCGTATAGGATTAAATTGTACAAGTTTGTTTGTAAACAAAAGAAGGCAGGTTTCGTTCAAACCTCGTACTATACACATCTTTATTCTTTCGTTTAATACCACAAACACCAATCCCATCCGGACCTGCGCTCTGATGCTCGTTAGAGACTCATCCTCGAACTGTGCGACTCTGATCTTGTCCATCAACTCTGACTGTACCTGAAGTCCCCATATCTGTGCTGTAACTCCAGGAACTGGCACTTTAATGCCCAAGCTATCTAGATCGGCCAACAAGTGTCTTTCCTTCATCAAGTACATAGCCACTAGATACCTTCTCAAGGCATCTGTGACTACGTTGGCCTTCCCTGGATGATACTGCAATAAGATATCAAAGTCCTTTATCTGCTCTAATATCCGCCTCTGCCTCATATTAAGCTCTTTTTATTTGAACACATACTTCAAGCTCTTGTGATCTGTAAAGATCTTTACTCGCTCCCCATACAAGTAGTGCTTCCACAACTTAAGAGCAAAAATAACTGCAGCCAACTCCAAGTCATGGGTAGGGTAATTTTGCTCATACGGGCGTAATTGCTAGGAATAATAGGCAATCACCTTCAAGTTCTACTACAACACACATCCCAAGCCCTTACCTGATGCATCACTATATATATAGAAAATCCTCCTGCCCCTGATGGCAATGTCAACACTGGAGCTATAGTCAACCTCTTCTTTAGCTCCTCAAAAGCAGACTGACAATCCTCAGTCCAGACAAACTCTACGTCCTTCGTGGTTAGTTTAGTTATCGACTCCGCAATCCTGAAAAAATTCTGAACAAATCTTCGATAATAGCCGATCAATACAAGAAAACTCCTGATCTCCGCCACTGAACTCGGGTAGAGCTCGACTCGACTGCTGATATCTTCTTCGGCTCTACTAAGATCCCGTCTCCTGTAATCACATGCCCGAGGAATTCAACCTTATCAAGAAATAACACACACTTCGAAAGCTTGCAATAAAGCTTCTCCTTCCTGAGGGTCTCTAAACCTTTCCTTAGGTGTTTCTCATGCTCCTCCTGGGTCTTCAAATAAATTAATATATCATCAATGAATACTACCATAAAATGATCCAAGTATTGATAAAACACCTTATTTATTAGGTTCATGAATGCCGCTGGAGCATTGGTCAACCCAAACGGCATCACCAAGAACTTATACTACCCATATCGAGTCCTGAAAGTTGTTTTCAGAATGTCTTCCTTCTTCACTTTCATTTGGTGGTACCCCGACCTTAAGTCTATCTTTGAGAATACCATCTTTCTGCTTAATTGATCAAATAAATTATCAATCCCCGGTAACGGGTATTTGTTCTTGATAGTGAGATTATTGAGTGCCCTATAGTCGATACACATGTGTACCGACCAATCCTTCTTCGGTACAAATAATACCGGAATACCCCACGATGATGAACTGGAGCAGATGAAACCTTTGTCCTGTAACTCATCCACTTGCTTTTTTAACTCCACCAGTTCGCTGTTGTTTACCCTATAGACGTGCTACAATATCGGCTCTGCGCCTGGTACTAAGTCTATAGAGAACTCTATATCTTTGTCTGATGGTAACCCTAGCAACTCCTCCGAAAAGACATCCATATACTCTACAACCAATGGATGTGGCTCATGCTCTTCCACCATAGCTTCACAGAAATCTCCTTTGCTCTGATCTGTTGCTTCTCTGACGAACTCTAACTCTGGCTCTCCGGACGCCTAAAATAAAACTCTGCCTCTACGATAATCGATACTAGCATGGTGCCTACTCAACCAATCCATCCCGAGTACTATATTATAACTCGGAAGTAGCATTACGAGTAGACACACACTCAACTCTCGGCCTCCAAAAGAAACTCTCTGATCCTTTCAAACATTACTTACCAGGATAATACCAACCTCGGTTGTGATCTTGTAAGTCCTGGCCAACGGTTCAGTCTCAAGGTGATATTTCAGAGCAAAAGATACAGATACGAAACTATGTGAAGCACCAAAATCAAATAAAGCATGAGCTGGAAAAGAATCAAGATAGACTGAACCTGAAATAACATCACCGACTGGCTCCTCCTCCTCGACGGTCAAAGCAAAAGCTCGCCCTTGTCGCTGGGTACCTCGTTGCTGCTGCTAGGGCTGAGCGAACTGTTGTTGTTGTGGTGGTAGAAGAGGTCCTCTTTGCTGTCCCGCTGGTGATCTCGCGAGTTCTCTCTGTTCTTGGGCCCGCCCTGAGCTAGATGAGCTGGAGCTCTACGATAAGCCCTCAACTGATGGTCTCCTGATCCGCAGAATAGATACTGGCCCAATCTTATCCTGCACGCATCCCATCCATGTCTAAGTTTCTTGCAAAATGGGCAAGGAATAGCTGGCCTCTGGATCTGGTGCATTTATTGCATTAGCGCTATAGCTGGACCAGGATACTACTGTCTTGGCTGCTGGAAGTGTCTCTGATGTTGTTGCTAAAAGTTAAAAGTGAGGCTGCTTTATTGGAACCATGTTAGTACTGGATCCTCCTATGTCACTTGGCCTCTTGGAGCCAAGCTCTAGATCATCCTCTGCCCGTTGTGCCTGCCTCAGAATCTCCTCAAAAGTAGCGGTGGGGTCTCCATTTGTATGTGATTTGATCTCCTTGTTCAGGCCCTTCCTAAACTTTCTGGCCCTTCCTCTGGGGTTCTTCCCCTCCATAAAGTGGCCTAATCTGTAATACTCTGTGCATACTCATCCACTGTCATACCTCCCTAAATGAGGTAAAAAAACTGGCTCTTTAGAGATGTCAGAGCCATATCTGGAAAGTAATTTTTCTTTAAGAACTCCTTAAAAGATTTTCAAGTAAGTCCCGGTACTAAGATCCTGGGGTCTATTTTGAACCAAGTTAATGCGATGTCAAATATTATGCTTCCTACGGCCTTTACCTGCAACCTCCCTGGAATCTGCACCAGCCGTAGGTTTCTCTCATTGTCTTCTATCCAATCATCAGCATAAATAATCCCCTTAGTGCCTTTAAAGTCCTTCGGCCCCATCATATTAAAGTTTATGATTGTCCCCGACCTCGGCTACTGCGGGGTGACTGAGGTGGTATCGTCTGTAGCTGGACTAAGGCGACTCTCTCGACTGCGACAAGTGTAATCTGGTAAGCATTCTCAATGTCCTGCCTCATAACCTCTGACTGGTGCTGTTGTGCCTCCATTATCTGCTGAAAGTGTATAAACATATATGTCTGATCAATTGTGGGTGGTGGGGGTGGAAGATCTCCTGAAACTGTCATTGCTTCCCTCTGTACCGGATGTGGAGCACCCCAAAAGCTGTTGCAGAAATATCCACCTGGATCGGTAAAGTAGACCTCTGAAATGTAGCTGCTGTAACAGTGTCTGTTGGTGTTGTCCTTAGAGGCGACGAAGTGACCGACCTCTATGACATTGTGCCTGAGCGTTGGGAACGCGTCTTCGACGGCATCCTGAAGATAGATTGAACAAATGAATCAATATTGAGTATGATACGATATCATCCAAGAAGGACAAAATTATTCAAAGTAGAGCAAACATTTAATAGATAAGAATAGTAAAACAAATATTTAGAATTGTTCCTTAGTTGTTATTGAGTATACTCTTAGCCTATATCCTATATCCCAAACCAGGCTGGTAGTAGTACTCTAGATGAGCACTACTATAATATCGCTCTAAATACGACTCTTGACCTGCATGGGCTACCACTAAAAATGTGTCACGACCCACACCTGAAATAAGGGCACTAGTAGTAAACAACGCCCAGCCTACACCACAACATCGATGGTAAAATAATGTGTGGGTCAACTATACTATCTAAATATCTCATACATTATATACATAGTACCTGTCAATATTATCTCAACTCCAAGGGGAGGAACAATATGGTATATGATAATGATAAACTATACTCAATTACAATGCAAACTAAGGAAGATAAAGCACGAGATGGAATAACGAAGGAAGAGTCATAATACATCCGCAAGTCTGAAATAATATATATACATGCCAATAACCTCAATAAAGTCTAATATAAGTATAAACAATAAGTCTAAGACTCCTCAACCTCTGGTACTAGGTCCTCATATTCTAAAGGAGTATCCTCTAATGGTACGCCGTCCTGCGGCCCGTAGTAGGTGGGACTCTGGTCCATGAGCCAATTATCTGAAAAATATATCCAGTCAGGATTGGAGCGAAGTACATACCTCTGAAAGCAGTTTTAAATACATAATCGAGCATATATAACAGATAATAAAAAATATTACAAGATAACGAAACATAAGAAATGTAGCGAACTAGAGTGAACATGTAATGTACTGGAATGAAGAGCAGGCAATATGAATAACTAAAATTTAAATGGAAACAGATACAACTAACTAAGTGCAATATCAAGATACTTATGATACTCTCTCAATAGAACACCAAAATCCAATTTTTACCATAATAATTACTAATACATATCAATTACACTATTATATAACTAAAGTAACTGCTACAGTGAGTATTGAAAAGTAATTATGTAAAACACCCAAAATTGGGCTCCGTGTCACACCGTATCATAAAATACCATGATACGACCTATACGTATCTATTTATGGACACATACCTAGTCCCATAACCCCGATCTAAGTCTAATTAGATCAAATTGGTCTTATGACACAATATTGATGTGTCAAACTTGTAATTCTCCCAACATGCACACAAATCACCACATAGAACTCATAATACATAACCAAATAGTTTAGAACTTATTCTTATAGGTAGCCCTATGCCATGGGGTCATTCATAATGGTCAAATACATGATTTGGGTTTTAGAATGAAGAGATATTTAGAATTTATCAATTGGGAGATGGATTTCCAATAAAAACATAATTGGACACGATTCAGACACGATCTCTAGATCGAAAGCTCCTTCTCCTTGTGCTCCTTGCTTCTCCAAGCCCCAAAGCTTTAAGAGTGATAAATTTGAAAAAAAAATGGAGGTGAATTGAGTAGGATTTTAATAGAATGAAGGATGAGCAATTAGGGATCTAATTTCTAGATATAAAGGAATACAAATGAGAGGAAAGAGAGATGAGAGCCCCCTCTAATAGTGGTCGACCCCCTTGCCCCTTCCCTAAGTCACTTGCAAAGGTCCAAGTTATCCCTATATGGTGAATTATGAGAAATAATTAGGAAGGATAATTTTGGAAGTCTCTAACTAATTATAATTAAGCTAACTCTCATTAATTAATTAATGAGAAATGTCTAATGGACTTGGGTCCAAGTTAGGCTCACAAGTTGTCATGACAAGTATAATTATTAGACTAGCCTCTAACAAAATAATTAATATAAATCACAGTAAATTTATAACTCACTAATAATTAAATAATTAATACAATCATTAAATAATTATTATAACACACTAATATAAATATTTATTCCTAAAATTAGTTACCTATTCCAACTTACCAAACTATCCCTAGCTAGAAAAGTGAGGGTGATTCATGGACCACATGGAGTCTAGAATGCATGGGCCAGAGTCACTTGGGATGCAAGGAGTCTGGGATGTGTGGGCCAGAGATGCATGGACCACATGGAGTTTGGGATGCGTGGGCGAGAGATGCATGGAATCTTTTTGTTGTGTTGTCAATGTGGCTCTATACCATCCTTGGGACTTCTGTCTCTTAGTGTGTTCTCGTCCTTCGAGGCGATCAAAAAAAAAAAGTTTTGTCAAAATTTTGTGTCAGGAGCCATATTTGTTGTCAGGACGTCATGTCAGGTCGACCTGAGGCCAGTTGTCAGGACGCTTGTTTGGACCGTATGGGTATCCCTTTTCTAGGTTGCATGGTGTCCATGCGGTCCATCTGTTGAGTCTTTATTTGGGTGCGCATGGACGTCGGTCGCATGGCTGCATCTTTTCTATGATTCTATAAGACCCCCTTCAAAGTTTTCAAACTAATAATTTTAAAATACTTTGAATAAAAAGAATGGATGGGGTATGTTCGTACCGTATGGTCATTGAGCCGCATGGGCGAACGATGCCAAGCTGTCAACTATGCATTTAATTGCCAGATTTGCCTAGACCCTTGAGCAGATTCTGTTCGAATTTTGAACCACCCTTTCACACGGATCCCAATACTGACGGTTGTAGGAGGGAGTCCAACCGAGCGTAGCTGTCAGCGGATGAGGGTAAAATTCGAAAGGTCTATTTTTGTCTTTTGATGGCCTATAAATAAGCGTTTGAGGGGAAGATAAAGAACTTCTTGCTTCTGCTGAGTTCTGTCTTCCATATCATCTCTACCTTTTCTTTCTCCGCGTCCGGTCATCTCCTTAGAGCGTCTGCCATAGCCCCGAATGTCTCGTCTTCTTCCAAGAAAGCCGTCGTCAAGAGAAAATGTCCTGCCTCATCATATAGGGCCGAGGGTGAGGCCTCATCCTTCCATCCTAATGTTCAGCCGCCCATTCTCGGTAAGGGTCAGAGAAGGAGAACTCTGGATATGCGAGCATTTTGCACCGAGTCCATTATACAGGTCCTCGTATATGACCATGCCACATGCCTTATTCGTGGGTTTTCCTTTGGCTTCGTATGCAAGTCTTGACTCGGTCGCATGGATGCCCGGTCGTGGCTTGGCCGCATGGAGGTTCTGTCATGAGTTTGCCGCATGTCTCGTTTCATGATTTAGCCACATGAAAGTCCTGTCATGACCTAGTTGCATACAACTTTCATGACTCGGTCGCATGCCATCTTGATATCTCTAATTCTTATATTTTATTTTGTAGTAATTTTGCCCGTGGCTCCGTCAGGAGATATGCTGATTGAGCGGGCTCAGGCTGCTTTAGGTGTTAGGCTCGATTATATAGTGGTCGATGTTCAGGCTCATATTAAAAAGGGTCATCCTGAGACGAGGCTTAAGTTGATAGCTAACCAGTCTTGGTTCTACTTTCTCAACCAATTAAACTCCGGGAGGATCGACGAATCTCATTTGAAGCAAAACTTCTTAATTGGGGACGCCCTCGCTATCTCGGATCCCAAGGTAGTAAGAATTAAAGAGACCTGGGATTTCTCCTCTAGTGGAATGAAGGTGCATATTCCTGCGATGGATCACCATTGGCCGTTATCAGCTTTCAACGTGGTACCCCTTCGAAGGAAGACGCCGGGCAGCCTAACCACGGACCAGAACGAAACCCAGGTCGACTGCATCCATTTCAACTCAGAACTGGAGGGAGCAGCGGCGAGCAAGGAATAGTTTTCCTACTCCGTTCGTGGCCTAGCACCTGGCACTTTCTCTAGCGAGATGGGGCCGAATATCCGACATTACGAAGCGGACACCTTCTTGAACCAGCTTGTAACCAAGGGGACTTATCCCAAGGAAAAAGTGTATTTACTCAACTGGATGCGTCAGTGGCCCTCTTGGATTGGTTTGACGCAGTGGGTATTAGAGAGGTATGAGCAGACCCTGAAGGCAGTCGACCTCTACTATGCCGTATGAGCTTCTTGTTATGGTTTGGATATTATGGTTTTAATATCAAAACAAGAGCTGGGAGAACTAGATTTGATTTAAAAAACTAAGAAAGTACAAAGAAGAGTCCTATGACACAATCTAAGTACAAATTTATTTTCTGGGGGGTGACGATAGAGGGTTAGGAGTGTAGCAACTCTCTTTTACTCCATGGACGATCTGATGTAGAAGCTCTTTTCTCTCCCTTGAGTGTTGATTTGCAGATATCCAGCCAGTCCCTTGTATGGGTGTGGTACCCTGCTATTTATAGTCATATTTATGGTCGCATGGGTGGCAAGGTTTTCTACGTGTCCCCTCTCAACGGAAGGGTGCTACATCTACGCATGTGAATCCGAGCTCTGCTGCCACGTGAATATTTGTCGGGATTTGTTTGTTTTGCTGAGTATCTGTGCGGTTCTCATCTATGTAGGCGCAACTTGGTCAAATGGACACATGGCCAATATTTGGTTTGAGAGGACCACTCAATTGTAACAACAAAATTTGGTCAACATGGAATCTGGGACACATGTGGCCAAATACACATGGGGCACACAAAGTCTGGAACGCCCGGGGCCAGAGATGCATAGACCGTATGGAGTCCGTAATGCATAGGCCAGAGTCGCTTGGGACGTATAGAGTCTGGGACGCGTGGGCCAGAGACGCATCTACAATATAGAGTCTTGGACGCGTGGGCCAGTGACGCATGGATCTTTTTATTGCGTTGTCCACGTGGCTCTGCACCATCTTTGGGACTTCTGTCTCTTAGTGTGTTCTCGTTCTTTGAGGCACTCAGAAAAAATCTTTTTTGTCAGGATTCTGTGTCAGGCGCTATCTTTGTTATCAAGACATCATGTCAGGTTGACCTGCGACCAGTTGTCAGGACGCTTGTTTGGACGATATCTGTGTCCCTTTATTAGGCCGCATGGTGTCCATGCGATCCATCTGTTGAGTTTTTATTTGGGGGCGCATGAAAGTCGGACGTATGGCTGCATCTTTTCCATGCTTTAACAGTAAACACAAGTAATATATGGAAAAATCGAAAGCAATGGTAGAAAATAACACATGATCATTTTTGGCCTGAAACCGACATACTAACGGTATACTGGAGCATACCGACAGTATACCAATTTTGTATAAATGTTGATCTCTGTCATTTGGACCGACATATCGACGGTATACTGGTATATTCTGACGGTATACCGATTTATCACAATTAGAAATACAACGGTCAAATTTTGTGCATCAAATGATCCCAACGGTCATATTTATAGTCGTTGCTACTATAGACCGGTATACCAACGGTATACTATAGTATAACGGTGGTATACCGTTCACAAGCTGAAAGTTACATTTTTTTCTTTCTTTCTGTTTGCCTATATAAAGCCTTGAACCCCTTCTTTCAAGGTTGAACCTTTTTTAGCCTAAAATTTCTAATCTACCAAAGGCCATCCACAAAAACTCCACCAAAGCTTTTATTTGTCAATCCATAAATTATTTTAGAGTGTTCTTGAGTTATAAAAGTTAGATCTTTATATTTGTTGTAAGACGATCAAAACCATCTTGTAAGAGGTTGAAGTGTACAAGCCTTCGGATAAAAGCTTGTGTGAAGTTAGAGAGCCTTCGGATCAAAGCTCTCGTATAAGAAGTCAACGGGCCTTCGGATCAAAACTTGTGGTGTAACTATTTTGCTAATAGTGGATTCAAGACGGACAAAAGTTTTCGGGACTGCAGTGCCTCGAGGAGGATACCAGGATATATCGAGTGTCAGTATTCTTATTGATTTACTTCTTGCACACTTAATTTTTAAATTTTCTATTATTAATCATTTATGCTTGATTTATTAGCTTGACCCTATTCACACCCTTTAGGGTTCCTTCATATCTACCAATGGCGATAACCTTCTCAATAAAAGAGGTCTTGGTTGAGTTCTTTGCCCAGTTCAGTAATCTTCGCCTTCGTAGCCTGGTGTTTCTCCTGGAACCCGACTTGTATCTCGTGAAGTTTCTCTTGGAATAATGTCATGGCATTGGCGATATCTATCACTGCCATATTTTCTAGAAAAGGATATTTTGGTTATTTTATAATTAATTAAATATTGTGCATGTTGAATATTTATTTATTATTAGATGTTAGATTTTATTTTGGAATTGTGTTAGTAGACCTAACTAGTTTAGATTAGATCCATGAACCAAGATTTAATTCTAGTTAGAATTGAACCCAATAATAAGCCCATTCATAAGGAGGACGAATTAATTAGTTAAATGAATTAGACTATAACCTTCCCTCCTTAATTAATTCTTTCATGAAAAGCCACAAGGGGTATTGTGGACATTTTATAGTAGCTTGGTGGAGGGGGTAGAGGCTGACCATATTAGGAGTGGGGAGAGACTCTCTCTCTTCATTTTTTATTCCAAATCTATATCTAGAATTTCTCTCTTCCAAATTACTTCATCCCTACACCAATCCCTACCCAAATTTCTTCCTAATTCCTTCCATATTCATCATTGGAGGCTATTAGAACAAGGAGGAATCAAAGATCTACAAGGAGGAAGCAAGGATCTACAAGGAGGAATATGTAGGAAACCTCCAATGTAATTTAATATTAGGAACCCTCCAATGTACATAGGCTACCCATATGAAGTGGAATTAGGTTCAAAGGCGGCCTATAAAAAAAGTTATGTGGTATTTTGTGTTAATTTTTGGAGAATTTTGAGATTGGCACATGTTGTGTTTGTCAATAGGTCAATTAGACCAAATTGACATGTGTTTGATTGTGCGTGACTAGTGTCATTTTTATAATTGGATATGTGTAGGCCGTATCCCAACAATTTGACGATACGGGTTGATTTAGGGGTTTTCTTCCCACATGGGGGTTTGAGCGTGTCATATTTTGACACGGGCATGTAGACGAATAGCTAACACTTCGTGTTGCTTCTAATTATAATTTTAGACATGCGTGTGTCCTTCGGGGTACGTTTGGGGTTGTGGTGGAGCTATATCACAAGCGTATCATAGATTAACTATGATACGGGTGCGGTGTACTCCACGTATTTGATTATTTGTATTATAATTTAATTTATCTTGCTTATAGCTATTAGAGTATTATAATTATAATTGTTATATGATATATATGTATATATAAGTATGTGTATTTTATTTTAATATGTTGGCGGTCATGGAAGAATGTGAGAGTGCATGTGCATCATTAGTGTCGGTATGTGGTAACATATATATATAGAGATACGCACACACACACACATACACGCATATATATATATATATATATATATATATATATATATATATATATATATATATATATATCAGCGATAAGCAAAAGCAGTAGCAATAAGCAGCAGTAATTTAAGTGAGCAGTAGTAATTTAAGTGCTTAATATATATATATATATATATATATATGTACTAGTTAGCATTGGTTAGTATTATTTCAAGTTTACCTTTAGTTACACCAAGGTAATGAGAGTTGAGGTATCTTGGGTATGGGTATTGAATATCCGATGGGTATGTTAGTTATGTTAGTCGGTATCGTACTATTATAAGTTTAAGTGCATGTTAGTGTATAGTGAGGTATGTTGGTTAGTTAGCTAATGTTAAATATTGTATTACCTTATGATACCAAGGTAATGTCAAAGTATTGGTTTATACTCAAGGTATTGAGTTTGTATATCAAGATGGGTGTGGGGTGGTGTGATACCGCATTTTGTTCAAAGCCAAGGTATCCACTTAGCATTAGTTAGTTAGGAGTACTATATATTTTGTCTTGTATATATATATATATATATATATATATATATATATATATTATAGTATTTTGATATCTAACAACTTGCGTAGCTTATGATACGGTATTTTGTTGGTATCCTAGATACGTAGTGTATGGACCCAAGATCCTAGAGATGGACTCATACAACATAGAAATATCTAGTTTGATCAAGTTTGACTAGTTTGACCTAGAGTTGGCCTAGTTTGACTATTTTGACTTAGAAATGACTTTATGACCTAGAATTGAACTAGTTTAACTTATTTTCATTCTAAAATCTTGTATTGATGCAATATACCATATATATGTCTGTATGACCAACTTGGGCATCGGGAGATACACCTTGCTCAAGAACTCAGGCGAGTACATTTCTCTGTTAGTTTTTATTTTATAATAGTATATATATCTCATGTTTTGGAACTGTATACTTGATTCCGACACAGTGGTTTCATGGAATGGTACTACATGGATCCTATCAGAAGATGTTATCCCTTACTGTATTCAGCGGGTACTCCTTCATATGTATTTTGTTGTGTGTATCGGGTATTAATTTAGTGTACTTCATGTTCACATACTGCTCGTGTTCAGTATGCCCATATTGGTGTACGTAACGTGTCATAATTGGCTCCATTAGTATTGGTCGGGGATGGGGGAATATAAGTTGATTATGTGATCAAGTCCGAGTATATTCGTGTATATGTCGATTACATATCACACTTGTAATCGAGTTACCATATTGTATTCGTTTTCAACCTAAACCGATCACATAATGAACTTGTATTCCATCGCACATTAGCTAGATTTCATTTATTTTTCTTATATTGTAGATATTCTATTGTATGTCCTTCTTTCCAGTACATTACCTATTTACTCTAGTTCATTTTATTCTGTTATTTAGTTATCTTATATTCTTTTCTATTATCTATAATATATGCTCGATTATGTATTTAAAACTACTTCCAGAGGTATGTACTTCACTCCAATCCTGACTGGATATATTTTTCCGATGATTGGCTCGTAGACCAGTGTCCCACATACTATAAACCGCAGGACGGTATTCCATTAGAGGATACTCATTTAGAGCAGGAGGACTTAGTACCAGAGTCTAAGGAGGTTTAGATTATTTTGTGTAGACTTGTATTAGACTTTTGTTGAGGTTATTGGCATGTATATATTATTTCAGTCTTGTGCATGTATTGTGACTCTTTCTTTCGTCATTCCATCTCATGCTTATCTTCCCTAGTTTGTATTATGATTGAGTATAGTTTATATTTATTAGATACTATATTGTTCATCCGTTTGGAGTTGAGATGATTGACAGGTACCATACATATATTGTTTAGGAGGTTTAGATAGTAGAGTTGACCCAGACAGTTTTCTACTACTGATGCTGCGGCATAGGCTGGACGTACTCACGTACTCGTGTCCGAATATCCGGGTACAGATTATGATACATTTTTAGTAGTGGCCCATGAAGGTCCTTCCTTTCTGTCATCTAGAGTCATAATTAGAGTGATATTAGTGATCACCTAGAGTACTGCTACGAGCCTGCTTTAGAAAATAAGATTTAGGCTGAGAGTATACTCAATCACAACTAGGAAATACTTCCAATATCATTTTTTGTTATCCTTTTCTATTAGAATATTTCCTTTAGTTTGAATAAAATATGTCCTTCTTTGATGATATCGTGTCTTACTCAATAATGATTCATTTGTTCAATCTATCTTCAGGATGCCGCCGAAGACGCGTTCCAAGCGCTCAGGTGCAATGTCAGCAAGGTCGGTCACTGCATCACCTTTGAGGGTAGCACCATCAGACGTTGTTCTAGCAACGACATTTTAGAGGTCCGCTTCACCAATCCAGGTGGGCATTTTTGCAGCAGCTTTCAGAGGTGCTCCACCTCCGGTACAGAGGAGAGCACCAAATTTTTTAGGGGATCTTCCACCCCCACCATCTGCAGTTGATCAGATGCAGATGTTTGCACTCTTTTAGTAGGCGATAGAGGTACAACAGCGTCAGTCAAAGGTTATGAGGCAGGGCATTAAGAATGCTCACCAGATTGTGCATAGCAGTCGAGAGAGTTACTTTAGCCCAGCCACAGACGGCACCCCCTCAGTTCACCCTACAACAGCCGAGGCCGAGGACTATCACAGATTTCAAAAGGATGGGCTAGAAGAACTTTAAAGGCACTGAAGGGATTATTTATGCTGATGATTGGATAGAAGACATTGAGCGAAACCTACGGCTGGCGCAAATTTTTGAGAGGTTGCAGATAGAGGCCACATGGATCATGATATTCGGCATTGTGTTGACTTGGTTCAGGATGAACCCCATGATCTCAGCACCAGGACTTACTTGGGAAGCTTTCAAAGAGCTCTTCAAGGAAAAGTTCTTTGCAGATGTGGCACTGACATCTCTAGAGAGCCAGTTCCAATACCTCGTTCAGGGAGGTATGACGGTGGATAAGTATGCAGCAGAGTATTACAGATTAGGCCACTTTGTGGAGGGGCAGAACCCTAGAGGAAGAGCTAAGAAGTTCAGGAAGGGCCTGAACATGGAGATAAAATCACATATGAATGGAGATCCCAGCACTACTTTCGAGGAGATTCTGAGATAGGCACAGCGGATAGAGGATGATCTAGAGCTCGGCTCTAAGAGGCCAAGAGACATAGGAGGATCTAATACTAATATGGGTCCAATGAAGCGGTCTCAATTTCAGCAGCAGTACCAGAGGTACTTCCAGCAGCCGAGGCAGAAGTATCATGGACCAGCTAGAGCGCCGGCACAACAGATGCACCAGATCCAGAGGCCAGCTCTTTCTTGCACTTTCTGTAAGAAGCAGGGACATGGATGGGATGCATGCAGGATAAGATTGGTCTATTGATTACTCTTCGGATCAGGAGATCATCAGTTGAGGGCTTGTCCTAAAGTTCCAGCTCATCCATCTCAGGACGAAGCTCAGGCACATAGAGCACCCGCGAGACCACCAATGGGACAACAGAGAGGACCTCCTCTACCACTACAACAGCAGCAGTTCACTCAGCACCAGTAGTAGCATAGAGGTACCTAGCGACATGGGCGAGCTTTGCCTTGATCGTTGAGGAGGAGGAGCCAGTCGGTGATGTTATCTCAGGTTCAGTCTATCTTGATTCTTTTTCAGCTCATGCTTTATTTGATTCTGGTGCTTCACATAGTTTTGTATTTGTATCTTTTGCTCTGAAATATCACCTTGAGACTGAACCATTGGCGAGGGCTTACATGAACACGACTGGGGGTGGCATTATCCTCTTCAGTGATGTTTGCAAGGACTGAAGAGTTTCCTTGAGAGGCCGAGAGTTGAGCGTATGTCTACTCGTAATACCACTTTCGAGCTACGATATAGTGCTCAGGACGGATTGGTTGAGTAGGCACCATGCTAGTATCGATTGTCTAGGGGGCAGAGTTTTATTCTAGACACCAGAAGAGCCAGAGTGTGAGTTCATCAGAGAAGAAGCAGACTATAGTGAATGAGACTTCTTTGGAACTTTGGTAGAAGAGCAAGAGCCGCCACATCCATTGATTACTGAGAATATAGATGTCTTTTCCGAGGAGTTACCGGGGTTGCCACCAAACAGAGATAGGGAGTTTTCTATAGACCTGGTGCCAAGCACAGAGCCAATATCATAGCACGTCTATAGGGTGAACAACAGCAAACTTGCAGAGTTCAAGAAGCAGGTAGATGAGTTATAGGACAAAGGTTCATTCACTCCAGTTTATCACCGTGGGGTGGTCCGGTATTATTTGTACCAAAGAAAGATGGGTAGGTACGCATGTGTATCGACTATAGGGTTCTCAACAACCTCACTATCATGAATAAATATTCGTTGCCATGGATTGACGATTTATTTGATCAATTGAGCGGAGCGAAGGTATTCTCGAAGATAGACTTGAGGTCGGGGTACCACCAGGTAAAAGTGAAAAAGGAAGATATTCTGAAGACAGCTTTCAAGACTCGGTATGGGCAGTTTAAGTTCTTGGTAATACCGTTTGGGTTGACCAATGCACCGACGGTATTTATGAACCTGATGAATAAGGTATTTCATCAGTACTTGGATCAGTTTGTGGTAGTATTCATTGATGATATATTAATTTATTCGAAGATCTTAGAAGAGCATGAGAAACACCTGAGGATAGTTTTGGATACCCTCAGGAAGGAGAAGCCATATGGAAAGCTTTCAAAGTGTGAGTTCTTCCTTGATAAGGTTGAATTTATCGGGCATGTGATTACAGGAGACAGAATCTTATTAGATCCGAAGAAGATTTCAGCAGTTGAGTTATGGTCTACCCCAAGTTCAGTAGAGAAGATCAGGAGTTTTCTTGGACTAGCAGGCTATTATCGGATGTTTGTTCAAAAAATTTCCAGGATTGTGGAGCCAATGACTAGACTAACCTGGAAGGATGTAGAGTTTGTCTAGACTGAGAATTATCAGTTTGCTTTAGAGGAGCTAAAGAAGTGGTTGACTACAGCTCCAATATTGACATTGCCATCAGGGGCAGGAGAATTTTCTATATATAGTGATGCATCGGTTAAGGGTTTGGGTTGTGTGTTACAGCAGAAGGAAAGGTGATTGACTATGCTGCAGGTATTTATGCCCGCATGAGAAGAATTATCCTACCCATAACTTGGAGTTGGCAGTAGTTATTTTTGCTCTTAAACGGTAGAAGCACTACTTGTATGGAGAGCGAGTAGAGATCTATATAGATCACAAGAGCTTGAAATATGTGTTTACATAAAAAAAGCTCAACATAAGGCAACAGCGGTGGTTGGAGTTGATGAAAGACTTCGACATTGCTTTGCAGTATCATCCAGGGAAGGCCAACCTAGTCGTGGATGCCTTGAGCAGGTATCCAGTGACTATGTACTTGATGAGGGACAAACATTTATTGGCCGATCTTAATAGTTTGGGCATTGAGGTATTAGTTCTTGGAGTTGCAGCATAGATGTGGGGACTTCAAGTACAGTCAGAGTTGATAGACCGGATCAGAGTCGCACAGTTCAAGGATGAGCTGAGGAGCATCAGAGCACAGGTCCGGATAGGATTGGCAGAGGACCAGCATTTCAGATGATGGATCATTGCGGCTAGGTACCAGATTGTATGTACCGATTGGAGCATTGCGCGAGATAATTCTTCAGGGGTGTAAAACCCTTCGATTAATTCTACAGATAGTCGGGTTTGGACTGGGAAAATTTTTGGATTTTTCAGAAGATTATGAGGTTTAGAGTAGAGTTAAGTTTGTCTGTGATTTTATTTTATTTAATTAAAACCCTTGGCACACCCTATCTTTGTCTAATTTTTCGGAGCCCATTATCAGCCCATAAATTCCGTACAAATATTGTACACTCGACTCAACTCGCCAAATTAGGCACTGGACTTTTCTGACCGTTAAAATCAATTTTTGTGTGCTCTAAATTAATTGCGCAATATTTCCGAAAGTCGTAACCCGTATTTAATTCCGTGTCGGACACCTGTGTCGTTACCCTCGATTTTGGGGTACCAACTTAACCCGTTGAGCCAGACCAACTAAAGGGTCCAAGACCGACTCTAAGCCCCCACCATTTTTGGCCTTTGCGTCGTTTCCAGATTTTGACCCGCGGGCCCCAATTAAATTAAATTTGCGGGACGCAATATCGTTAATTTAATCGGAATTAACCAACTATGTAAATTCTATTTTAATATTAAAAAATCCCAATGCCCTTCAAATTAGACCCACGCCTAACGCGCAACACCCCCTCACCATTACAATTTTTAAATATATTTTTTTTCGTAATTTTTACGTTATTTCATGTGTCCATGCAAATTCCCGAATTTACGGGGGCTAATTTGTAATTAACAAATTGTTGGCAACACCTCATTGGTCATGATTAATTGTTGGGTCCCAAAATAGGGTCCCAATCCAAATTCCCTCATGAAGAAACCCACACCCTATCCATATTACATCACAACCATTCAATCTACCTAGGAGAATCACAACCCTCCATTCAACCTACACACTCCCCTATAAAGCATCACCTCACCCCACCCTCACACTTCCCAACCGGCCCTAATCCCAATATTTGGGAAATCTCATCCCCACTCTCTCTCCTCCCTCTATCTAATACACCAGCCAACATTTCTTCCATTCTTCTTCTTCTTCTTCTTCTTCTTCTTCTTGGACATACTTCTTCTCCCTCCTTCATAACTTCTTCTTCTTCTTCTCCCTTAATATTCTTCTTCCTGAAGAACCCAACCTCCGGCCGGCTGTCTCAGCCGACTCCGGCGTCGCTGTGCGGCCACCCTCCGGCCGACTAACCCCCCCGGCCCGTCGAGCACACATGCGGCTTCGGACCAGCAGTACCATGCGGCTCCGGCAGTGCACCCCCGCGCAGCTCCGGCTGCAGCTCCCACCGACAGCCCGCCAAAGAACTCCGACCATCCACTGTGCAGAGCACTCGCCGCCCCGTCCAGTGCAGCCATCCCCGCCGGACTCAGCAGCTGATACTCCACCGACCGACCGGACAGTACAGACCCCTACCCCGCTCCGGCCGAGCACCCCTCGACCTCCAGCAGTTTCTCCCCGCGGCCTCCACTGCTCCACCCCGAGCCGGCCCCGAGCAGCTCCTCTGCGAGCTCCGGCGGTCGAGTCTTCTCCACCGCGAGCCTGCACCACTACTCTGGCAAACCGCTGAACGTTCCGGCCACCCTCTCGGTCACTGCCACCACTATCGTACCACTCTCCATCGTCCACTTCATTCCGGCATGACCGTCCTCTCAGTGGCTTCCAGCTGTCCGTTCCGGCCAGCAACCTCCTCGTCGAGGTATCGACTTCTCCCCCCTCTCTATATTTATATATTATATTGTGATTTAAGTTAAAGTTTATTATTGTATGAATTGCTTTGTGTATGTTAGTTTAGTATTTATGATTGGAGTAGTTTATTTGCATGGGAGTTTTAGGATTTTATAGGTTTAAGTTTAGGGTTTGAAGATAACTAAATGTTAAGAATATGATACATGGATGGTGAAATACTAAATCAATTATTTAAGGTTTAGAAATGATTTGATTAAGGACATGGTATATATATACATGATGAATGGAAATTAATGGATATACATGAGATAGGGTGGAAAATGCAAGATTTATATAAAGGTGGAAAATACAAGATTTATATAAGGGTGGAAAATGCAAGATTTATATACAAGGCATTCGAATATATCATGATATTGCGATACCTTGAGATGTTAGGGCATTAAAAATTATATCTGCACTATTGTTTAATGTTGTGAGCAAATTAAATTATTGCGAATTAATATGATGATCTGTCATCGAGGGACAGGTGATTCATTGTGAATTAGTAATGATGATATGGGACAAAAAGTTTAACAATTATTAATTGTGTAATTGAGGACAACAGAAAGGTACATGTTAACGTCTGGGAACACTGAGGTAAAACTGAGGATTGGTCAGGGGTAGATTAACTGAATATCGTGAAGAATATAGTAGACTAATGAATAATAGTAGAATTGATCGGGGAGTAGTTTTAAGATGAGTGATAGCTGATGATAAATGATTGAGGATTTGGTCTGATGATATTATGCAGATGATTAATTTTGTGATAGGTATTATTCGGATCAAGGATCAGAGATCGAGGACTATAAAATTAGTAGTTAACTATTTGAGTTGTGACTGAGTTTAGGTGTGGATGTGTTGTCGCATCCCTGCTTGGCGTAGAATAGATTATTGATTATCGGGTTGTATCTCATCTCTAGGTACTGCGGGACTTGAGGGCTTGGACGCGGTACCGGGACCCCATCATCAGTAGCCTCACGCAGGCAAGTATACCTTGCCTTGTTATACTGTTTAATTTTCTGTATTTTAGCTGCCTGTTCATTGTTTTAGATATTATAACGGTGCGCGCCTGAGAGAAACTTGGGTGCAGTAAACGAATGCGTTGACGTTAGGAGTAGTATCTGACTTAGTGTCTAGTAGACCCACCTAAAATTGTGAAGTTATTGATATAACTTCCCAGGCCTTGACACGTATCATTACACGTCACAGAGTGAGTTCATGTAGGCACGCGTGCCTCATGCGCGACTGGCCATCAGTATGAGCAACACGTGTAGCGGTATGTAGCTCAGTAGTTTATTTCATAGAGACTTGCATCATAGTATGAGATGTCCACGTCGTTTTCACGATTTGTACATCTACATCGGGCGAGAAAGACATCTAGTAGGTGTATGGGACACCCCCCCTGATATATACTCGAGTTACCATGCTCTTCGGAGATGGGGATTACAATATATATAGCGAGTTACCATGCTTTTCGGAGATGGGGATTATAGCAAGTTACCATGCTCTTCGGAGATGGGGATTATAGCGAGTTACCATGCTCTTCGGAGATGGGGATTATAGCGAGTTACCATGCTTTTCGGAGATGGAGATTATAACGAGTTACCATGCTCTTCGGAGATGGGGATTATAGCGAGTTACCTTGCTCTTCGGAGATGGGGATTATAGCGAGTTACCATGCTCTTCGGAGATGGAGATAGCATCAATGCCCTTAAACGGGGGCATATGTGGCATATACTAGCCAGTCTCGACGATTGGTGAATTACGTCAGCATATGTCTGAGCCTACACATTCCCATGCGTACTACCAGGTCTTTAAATTACATTCACTTAGATGGTTAGCACACCCCCCTTTATTTACTCAGTACTTACTTTATGGCATGTATTTTTTTTGTATCTTGTTACGTCCCTCTGAGGACCTGGTTCCCTTCCAGGTTGTTTGTGCGGTTGCAGGATACTTGATCTACTAGAGTGTGGACATCATTGCAGGTATATTTATATTTCCAGCTATTTCAGTCTTGTATTCCTTCCATTTTATTCTACTTATATAGCCTAATGTTTATAGACCTATATTGTTCTTCTGGTCTATTCGAACGGATGTGTTATTGGGCTGCAGACTGATGATACGTATCGTTCTTTCTTGAGATTACTTACCCTGGATTGAGATTTAGATTTAGTTGTTGTATATTAGAAATAGACTATTAATTGGATCACTTGACCATGGACAGCATAAGTGCACTTCGTCGGGTCCATTAAATTGGAAAGCCCTGCGAAGTCGTACCAGCTGGCCATTGCCACGTGTCTGGTCTCATAGATTTTGGGACTGGGGCGTGACATGGTTTTAGTGGTGGCCCATGCAGGTCCTCAGAGCAAATCATATCGGTTACGTTACTGTACCGAACGAGCCTGCAACTTAGGATTAATGTGAATAAGATCTCAATCCATAACCGATTTTAAAACTCCTCTTGTATGTGATTATCGCCCTTGGACTTCCAATTTACATTCGTTCAATCTTCGTCAATATCGCAATCCTTGTTCCTCGTCCCCTATTATTCAGGGAGACGAATGCATGTGACTGATGACTTCCCTCCAGAAGAAGATCGAAGACCAGACGATAGGAGATAGAATTTGTATACCTTTCTCGGAGAAGGTTGTTACCTTATCAGAATAGATTGATGGGTTCTTTGGATTCTAGAACTAGTGTGGAAGGTTGGCAAGAGAGTTGGACCCAGTAGTACCCTATTCGTACTCGAGATAGCAGTGATCTCGAAAGTACAAGGAGCTGGAAGGATTGTTGATCAAGGCCTAGAATAGTCTAAGGAAATACATAGCCCGATGCTGGAGACTAGTGGTTGCATATTATAGCAATATCAGGAATGATATTATGGACTAGAGAAGATAAAATTCCAGGCTCTCAATTAGAAGATAATGATCTGATTTCAAGAAATGTGTTTGAGTGATACCATTATTGTACTATGTGACTTGGAGAGATAAATAACGAAAAGAAGAAATTTGAGGAATAAAATTTTAGAGAAATTTAAGAAGAGAAATTATATTTTAGACGGGGAAGAATTTTTTTTTCTTCTTCTTTCAGAGGATTAGTGTGGTAAACAGAACAGGAGAATTTATTTTGAGGATTAAGTCTGGACGATGACATAATCCTAGACATGGATTGGTTGAGCCAATACCACGCAATGCTAGATTGCCATCGTGGTTGTGTCATCTTTAGACCCCCAGATCACCCAGAGTTTGAGTTTCTTCGGGGAGCCCGAGAGCATGGTGTTCAACCTACCCTAGCGACACACATTGCAGAAGGTGAACCGATGTATCCTCTCTTTATAGCAGAGTTCGAGGATGTGTTTCCAGAGGATCTCCCAGGACTGCCACCTGATCGAGAGATTGAGTTCACTATAGAGTTGACTCCAGGAGCCGAGCCAGTTACTTCTCCCGTTTACAGACTAGCACCGAAGGAGTTGGTTGAACTGAAGGTTCAAGTAGATGATCTCTTAGAAAAGGGTTTCATTCGGGCTAGTGTATCTCCATGGGGAGCACCCATTTTGTTCGTACCGAAGAAGGACGGGACGGTACGCTTGTGTATCGATTACAGGGCGCTAAATACTGTAACAATAAAGAACAAGTATCCACTACCGTGCATCGATGATTTGTTTGATCAGCTTAGCAGTGCATGTGTATTCTCGAAGATCGACCTCAGATCCGGATATCATCAGATCAAGGTACGGAAAGGGGACATCCAGAAGATGGCCTTTCGGACGAAGTATGGCCATTATGAGTTTTTAGTCATGCCGTTTGGTTTAACCAACGCGCCAGCAATATTCATGTGTTTGATGAACAATATTTTCCACCAGTGCTTAGATAAGTTCGTGGTGGTATTTATAGACGATATCCTGATATATTCCAAGAGCCAGGTGGAGCATGAGAGACATCTCAGGATTGTGTTGGAGACGCAGAGACATGAGAGGCTGTATGCCAAACTCAGCAAATGTGAGTTTTGCTTGGACAGAGTACCATTTCTGGGACACATAATCACCGGAGATGGACTATCAGTTGATCCGGAGAAGATAGCTGCAGTAGAAACCTAGCCTACCCCTACATCAGTTACGGAGGTTAGGAGTTTCCTCGGACTTGTCGGATATTACCGGGGGTTCGTGGAAAACTTTTCGCGGATAGTTGCGCCTATGACGCGACTGACGCGTAAAGGCGAAGAGTTTATCTGGACCGACGAGTGTCAGGCGGCTTTCGATGAGCTGAAGAAGCGTCTGACATCGGCACCGATTTTGACACTACCTTCCGGATCAGGAAGATTTGTAGTGTACAGTGATGCGTCAGGGAGCGGATTGGGATGTGTACTGATGCAACACGGCAAGGTAATAGCCTACGCATCGAGGCAGTTGAGAGTTTATGAGAAGAACTATCCGACGCATGACTTGGAGCTAGCTGGGGTAATATTTGCACTAAAGCTATGGAGACATTACCTTTATGGTGAGCGTGTTAAGATTTATACAGATCATAAAAGCCTGAAGTACGTCTACACGCAGAAGGAGCTCAATATGAGGCAGAGACGTTGGCTAGAGCTGATGACAGATTATGACATTGAGCTATAGTACCACCCTGGCAAGGCGAATGTCGTAGCAGATGCCTTAAGCAGGAAGCCCATGGCATACTTTCTGACGACGCAGCGACTGTTGCTAGAGGATCTCCAGGAGCTTAGGATAGAGATTGTATTGCCTGGCATGGATGGACAGATGGCCAGTCTTGAGGTTCAGTCTACTTTGATTGAGAGAATCAAGGCAGCATTGCCTACAGATGCGAGATTTTGACGTCTGCGCGAGAGAACCGAAGCCGGCCTGCAGACGGTACTCAGGATTCATGAAGACGGAACGTTGAGGTGCGAAAATCGCCTATATGTTCCGAGTGGCAAGCTACGCCAAGAGTTGATGACCGAGACACATAGCTCGATTTATTCCATTCATCCCGGGGGTACGAAGATGTACCGAGACTTGAGACAGCATTTTTGGTGGCATGGGATGAAGAGGGAAATTACAAGATTTGTGGTGAAGTGTGTAGTTTGTCAGCAAGTCAAGGCTGAACATCAGAGGACTGCAGGATTATTGCAGCCACTCCCCATTCCCGAGTGGAAGTGGGAAAACATTACCATGGACTTCGTCACAGGATTCCCGCGAAGCCATAGCAGGAAGGATGCAGTTTGGGTTGTCGTAGACAGACTCACCAAGTCTGCACATTTCTTGCCCTTCAGAGTTGGGCAATCCACAGAGATACTAGCTGACATGTATATGAGACAGATAGTACGATTACATGGAGTGCCTGTCAGCATCGTATCGGATCGTGATTCCAGATTCACGTCATATTTTTGGCGGAGTATGCAGGAGAGCTTAGGAACTCGTCTCAAGTTCAGCACTGCGTATCATCCACAGACTGATGGACAGTCAGAGCGCACGATACAGATATTGGAGGATATGTTGAGAGCGTGCATGATTGATTTTGGAGGATCTTGGGAGGACCATCTATACTTGGTGGAATTCTCCTACAATAACAGTTACCAGGCCAGCATACAGATGGCACCCTATGAGGCACTGTACGACAGAAAATGTAGGTCGACAATTTGTTGGAGTGTCGTGGGAGAGCGTCAGATACTGGGTCCAGAGTTGGTGACGCAGACAGTAGAAAAGGTCAAGCAGATTCAGAGTCACCTGCGCGCAGCACAAGACAGACAGAAACACTGGGCAGATGCGTCCCGCAGGCTATTGGAGTTCAAGGAGGTTGACCATGTATTTTTTAGGATATCGTCTACCTATGGTACCATCAGATTCGGAGGCAGAGGCAAGCTGAGTCCTAGGGACGTCGGACCTTTTTGACATCTTGGAACGAGTTGGCGAAGTAGCATACCGTCTTGCATTGCCTCCATCATTAGAGGAAGTGCATGACGTATTTCACGTATCGCAGCTGAGGAGATATGTCGCAGACTTCAGCCACGTGCTTGATCATTCGGAGATTATAGTCGGGCCTATTCTGTCTTACGTAGAGCAGCCAGTTGAGATTCTCGATCGCAGAGAGAAGACTTTGAGAGGATAGACGATTCGAATGGTCAGAGTAGCATGGAAGCACCATTCACCAGGCGAGTCTACTTGGGAGCGTGAGGATTCTATTCGGTAGCGATTCTCGTACTTATTTGAGGAGCAAGGTACGAATTTACGTACGACAATTAAATTACTAGTTACTTTAAATTCTGTTAGCTATTATCGTGCTTTACTTTTAATTTTGGGGACGAAATTTTTCTAAGTTGGGAAGAATGTAAAACCCCTCGATTAATTCTATAGATAGTCGGGTTTGGACTGGGAAAATTTTTGGATTTTTCAGAAGATTATGAGGTTTAGAGTAGAGTTAAGTTTGTCTGTGATTTTAATTTATTTAATTAAAACCCTTGGCACACCCTATCTTTATCTAATTTTTCGGAGCCCATTATCAGCCCATAAATTCTGTACAAATATTGTACACTCGACTCAACTCGCCAAATTAGGCACTGGACTTTTCTGACCGTTAAAATCAATTTTTGTGTGCTCTAAATTAATTGCGCAACATTTTCTAAAGTCGTAACCCGTATTTAATTTCGTGTCGGACACCTGTGTCGTTACCCTCGATTTTGGGGTACCAACTTAACCCGTTGAGCCGGACCAACTAAAGGGTCCAAGACCGACTCTAAGCCCCCACCATTTTTGGCCTTTGCGCCGTTTCCAGATTTTGACCCCGCGGGCCCCAATTAAATTAAATTTGCGGGACGCGTTATCGTTAATTAAATCGGAATTTACCAACTATGTAAATTCTATTTTAATATTAAAAAATCCCAATGCCCTTCAAATTAGACCCACGCCTAACGCGCAACATCCCCTCACCATTACAATTTTTAAATATATTTTTCTCCATAATTTTTACGTCATTTTATGTGTCCATGCAAATTCCCAAATTTATGGGGGCTAATTTGCAATTAACAAATTGTTGGCAATACCTCATTGGTCATGATTAATTGTTGGATCCCAAAATGGGGTCCCAATCCTAATTCCCTTATGAAGAAACCCACACCCTATCCATATTACATCACAACCATTCAATCTACCTAGGAGAATCACAACCCTCCATTCAACCTACACACTCCCCTATAAAGCATCACCTCACCCCACCCTCACACTTCCCAACCGGCCCTAATCCCAACATTTGGGAAACCTCATCCCCACTCTCTTTCCTCCCTCTTTCTAATACACCAGCCAATATTTCTTCCATTCTTCTTCTTCTTCTTCTTCTTCTTCTTCTTCTTCTTCCTGGACATACTTCTTCTCCCTCCTTCATAACTTCTTTTTCTTCTTCTCCCTTAATATTCTTCTTCCTGAAGAACCCAACCTCCGGCCGGCTGTCTCAACCGACTCCGGCGCCGCTGTGCGGCCACCCTCCGGCCGACTAACCCCCCCGGCCCGTCGAGCACACACGCGGCTTCGGACCAGCAGTACCCGGCGGCTCCGGCAGTGCATCCCCGTGCAGCTCCGGCTGCAGCTCCCACCGACAGCCCGCCAAAGAACTCCGACCGTCCACTGTGCAGAGCACTCGCCGCCCCGTCCAGTGCAGCCATCCCCGCCGGACTCAGCAGCTGATACTCCACCGACCGACCGGACAGTGCAGACCCCTACCCCGCTCCGGCCGAGCACCCCTCGACCTCTAGCAGTTCCTTCCCGCGGCCTCCACTGCTCCACCCCGAGCCGGCCCCGAGCAGCTCCTCCGCGAGCTCCAACGGTCGAGTCTTCTCCACCGCGAGCCTGCACCACTACTCCGGCAGACCGCTGAACGTTCCGGCCACCCTCTCGGTCACTGCCACCACCATCGCACCACCCTCCATCGTCCACTTCATTCCGGCGTGACCATCCTCTCAGTGGCTTCCAGCTGTCTGTTCCGGCCAGCAACCTCCTCGTCGAGGTATCGACTTCTCCCCCTCTCTATATTTATATATTGTATTATGATTTAAGTTAAAGTTTATTATTGTATGAATTGCTTTGTGTATGTTAGTTTAGTATTTATGATTGGAGTAGTTTATTTGCATGGGAGTTTTAGGATTTTATAGGTTTAAGTTTAGGGTTTGAAGATAACTAAATGTTAAGAATATGATACATGGATGGTGAAATACTAAATCAATTATTTAAGGTTTAGAAATGATTTGATTAAGGACATGGTATATATATACATGATGAATGGAAATTAATGGATATACATGAGATAGGGTGGAAAATGCAAGATTTATATAAAGGTGGAAAATGCAAGATTTATATAAGGGTGGAAAATACAAGATTTATATACAAGGCATTCGAATATATCATGATATTGGGATACCTTGAGATGTTAGGGCATTAAAAATTATATCTGCACTATTGTTTAATGTTGTGAGCAAATTAAATTATTGGGAATTAATATGATGATCTGTCATCAAGGGACAGGTGACTCATTGTGAATTAGTAATGATGATATGGGATAAAAAGTTTAATAATTATTAATTGTGTAATTGAGGACAACAGAAAGGTACATGTTAACGTCTGGGAACACTGAGGTGAAACTGAGGATTGGTCAGGGGTAGATTAACTGAATATCGTGAAGAATATAGTAGACTAATGAATAATAGTAGAATTGATCGGGGAGTAGTTTTAAGATGAGTGATAGCTGATGATAAATGATTGAGGATTTGGTCTGATGATATTATGCAGATGATTGATTTTGTGATAGGTATTATTCGGATCAAGGATCAGAGATCGAGGACTATAAAATTAGTAGTTAACTATTTGAGTTGTGACTGAGTTTAGGTGTGGATGTGTTGTCGCATCCCTGCTTGGCGTAGAATAGATTATTCATTATCGGGTTGTATCTCATCTCTAGGTACTGCGGGACTTGAGGGCTTGGATGCGGTACCGGGACCCCATCATCAGCAGCCTCACGCAGGCAAGTATACCTTGCCTTGTTATACTGTTAATTTTCTGTATTTTAGCTGCCTATTCATTGTTTTAGATATTATAACTGTGCGCGCCTGAGAGAAACTCGGGTGCAGTCAACGAATGCGTTGACGTTAGGAGTAGTATCTGACTTAGTGTCTAGTAGACCCACCTAAAGTTGTGAAGTTATTGATATAACTTCCCAGGCCTTGACACGTATCATTACACGTCACAGAGTGAGTTCATGTAGGGACGCGTGCCTCATGCGCGACTGGCCATCAGTATGAGCAACACGTGTAGCGGTATGTAGCTCAGTAGTTTATTTCATAGAGACTTGCATCATAGTATGAGATGTCCACGTCGCTTTCATGATTTGTACATCTACATCGGGCGGAAAAGACATCTAGTAGGCGTATGCGACACCCCCCTGATATATACTCGAGTTACCATGCTCTTCGGAGATGGGGATTACAGTATATATAGCGAGTTACCATGCTTTTCGGAGATGGAGATTATAGCGAGTTACCATGCTCTTCGGAGATGGGGATTATAGCGAGTTACCATGCTCTTCGGAGATGGGGATTATAGCGAGTTACCATACTTTTCGGAGATGGGGATTATAGCGAGTTACCATGCTCTTCGGAGATGGGGATTATAGCGAGTTACCATGCTCTTCGGAGATGGGGATAGCATCAATGCCCTTAAACGGGGGCATATGTGGCATATACTAGCCAGTCCCGACGATTGGTGAATTACGTCAGCATATGTCTGAGCCTACACATTCCTATGCGTACTACCAGGTCTTTAAATTGCATTCACTTAGATGGTTAGCACACCCCCTTTATTTACTCAGTACTTACTTTATGGCATATATTTTTTTTGTATCTTGTTACGTCCCTCTGAGGACCTGGTTCCCTTCCAGGTTGTTTGTGCGGTTGCAGGATACTTGATCTGCTAGAGTGTGGACATCATTGCAGGTATATTTATATTTCCAGCTATTTCAGTCTTGTATTCCTTCCATTTTATTCTGCTTATATAGCCTAGTGTTTATAGACCTATATTGTTCTTCTGGTCTATTCGAACGGATGTGTTATTGGGCTGCAGACTGATGATGCGTATCGTTCTTTCTTGAGATTACTTACCCTGGATTGAGATTTAGATTTAGTTGTTGTATATTAGAAATAGACTATTAATTGGATCACTTGACCATGGACAGCGTAAGTGCACTTCGTCGGGTCCATTAAATTGGAATGCCCTGCGAAGTCGTACCAGCTGGCCATTGCCACGTGTCTGGTCTCATAGATTTTGGGACTGGGGCGTGACAAGGGGGCACATCGATCTCAGTACTCTATGCATCCATGTGCCAACAAGATGAATAGGGACATGAGAGAGCATGTTTGGTGGTATGGTATGAAGTGGAAGGTAGCTAGCTTCATATCCAGATGCTTGGTATGCCAGCATATAAAGCCAGAGAAAGAGAGGCCAAGTGGATTGCTTCAGCATTTACCCATTCAAGAGTGGAAGTGGGAGCATATGACGATAGACTTTTTTTAGGACTTCCGTATTCTCCAAGAGGTAATGATGCAATTTGGGTTATCGTAGACAAGTTGACCAAATTAACTCACTTTCTGCCATTCAAAGTGGGTACATCTACGAAGAAATTCGCGGAGATGTATGTGCGTCAGATAATCAAATTGTTTAGAGTTTTTGTGAGCATAGTCTCGGATTGGGATAGTCGCTTCACGTGCCACTTCTAGAGGAATTTACTGGCTAGCTTGGGAACTCAGCTCAAGTTCAGTACCACATATCACCCTCAGACAGACGGACAGTCGGAGAGGACTATTCAGACACTCGAGGACATGCTACACACCTGTATTTTAGATTTTGGAGGCTCTTGGGAGGATCATCTTCACTTGTTAGAGTTTTCTTACAACAACAGCTACCAAGCCCTTATAGAGATGTCACCATTTGAGGCATTATATGGACGGAGATGCCTCACTACGTTATCATCGGATGATGTTGGAGAGAGATACTTATTGGGACCAGAGATGGTTATGGATGCAGCTGAGAAGGTAAAGTTCATTAGGGATAGACTTCGAGTGGCGTAGGACAAACAGCAGCATTGGGCCGATAGCCACCGGAGACCTTTGGTGTTTGAGGTTGTTGGTTTGGTACTTCTGAGGATTTCTCTGATACAAGGCACGATTCATTTCGGTGGAGGCGGGAATCTTAGTCCGTGATTCATCGAACCTTTCAGTATTCTCGAGAGGGTTGGTGCAGTTGTTTACAGACTAGACTTGCCACCTGCATTGGAGGGAGTGCACAACATATTTTACGTGTCGCAGTTGATACAGTACGTAGCGGATCCTAGCCACATGTTGGATCACTCGGAGATAGAGGTGGGCCCTACTCTTAACTATCCAGAGCAGCCAATTGACATTCTGGATCAGAGAGAGAATCTGCTGAGGAACCAGACCATTCCTTTGGTACGCGTCGCATGGAGGCATCACTCTTCGGGTGAGTCTACCTGGGAGAGGGAGGATAAAATGTGAGACCGTTACCCATATTTGTTTGTACCTTGAGGTATGTTCTTTTCTGTTTTATTTTTTGGGGGTAGTTTCATCTTTCAATTTCGAGGACAAAATTATTTTAAGGGGGGCAAACTTATCAGTACATATTTTCTAGGAAAGAATATTTTGGTCATTTCATAATTAATTAAATATTGTACATGTTGAATATTTATTTGTTTATTTATTATATTATTTATTTATTGTTAAATGTTAGATTTTATTTTGGACTCATGTTAGAGGACATAACTAGTTTAGATTAGATCTATGGACCAACATTTAATTTTAGTTAGAATTGACCCCAATAGTAAATCCATTCATTAGGAGGATAAATTAATTAGTTAAACCAATTAGACTAAAACCTTTTTCCTTAATTAATTCCTTCATGACAAGCCCCAAGGGGTATTGTGGATATTTTATAGTAGCTTGGAGGAGGGGGTAGAGGCCGGCTACATTAGGAGTGGAGAGAGACTCTCCCTCTCTTCATTTTTTATTCTAAATCTAGATTTAGAATTTTCCTCTCCCAAAGTTCTTTATCCCTACACTAATCCCTACCCAAATTTCTTTCTAATTCCTTCCCAATTCATCATTGGGGGCTATTAGAACAAGGAAAAAGCAAGGATCTACAAGAAGGAAGCAAGGATTTACAAGGAGGAGCTAGGATCTACAAGTTGAAGGCTCATGACACTCATTTGGAGAATTGTATTAGGAATCCATCTTCCAATTGGTACAATTCAGTTTTCCCTCTCTAATTAGACTATAAATCTATAATTTAGTCATTAGGAACCCTCACATGTACTAAGGCTATAAATAGAAAATGGAATTAGGTTCATAGGAGGCATATGGAGAAAGTTATGTGGTATTTTGTATCAATTTTGGGAAAATTCTGAGATTGGCACATCTTGTGTTTGTCAATAGGTCAATTAGACCAAATTAACATGTGTTTGATTGTCTATGATGAGTTTCGTGTCCACAATTGGATACGTGTAGGCTGTATCCCGATAATTTGGCGATACGGGTTGACTTGGGGGTTTTCTTCCGACACGGGGGTTTAAGCATGTCATATTTTGACATGGGCACATAGACGAATAGCTAACACTTGTTTGCTTCTAATTATGATTTTAAACTTGCTCAGGTCCTTCACGTACGCTTGGGGTTATGGTGCAGCCGTATCGCAAGCGTATCATAGATTGAGTGTGATACGGGTGCGGTGCACTCCACATATTTAATTCTTTCCATTATAATTCAATTTACTTTGGTTATATGATATATATATATGTATATATAATTATTTGTATGTTCTATATTTTATTTCGATGTGTTGGTGGTCATGGGAGAATAGGACAGTGCATGCGAGCTAGAGGAGGGAAGTTATAAGCATGAGCAGTGATAAGCAGGACGAGAAGCAACAGCAGCAACAATGAGTATAAGCAGATCCGAGAAGCATCAGAAGAAGCAGGTAGAGAAGCAGCAAGAAGTTAGCTGCAGCAGCGAGAAGCAGTAAGCAGAAGCTGCAGCAACATAATTAATAAGCAGCAGAATCAATAAGCAACAACAGCGATAAGCAGAAGCAGTAGCAATAAGCAGGAGTAGTTTGAGTGCTTAGAAATTAAGTTAAGCTAGTTAATAAGCTAAGTTAGTTTTTATTGATAGTTAGTTATGTATATATTGTTAGTGAGTTAAGTATATATATATATATATATATATATATATATATATATATATATATATATAAGCACTAGTTAGTATTGGCTAGTATTATTTCTAGTTTACCTTGAGTTACACCAAGGTAATGAGATTTGAGGTATCTTGGGTATGGGTATTGAATATCCAATGGGTATGTTAGTTATGTTTGTTGGTATAATATTGTTATAAGTTTAAGTGCATGTTAGTATATAGTGAGTTATGTTGGTTAGTTAGCTAAAATTAGATATTGTATTACCTTGTGATACCAAGGTAATATCAAGGTATTAGTTTATACTCAAGGTATTGAGTTTCTATATTAAGATGGGTGTGTAGGTGGTATGATACCGCATTTGGTTCAAAGATAAGGTATCCACTTAGAATTAATTTAGCTAGGAGTACTATATATTTTGTCTTGTATATATATTATTATATTTTTATTTCTAATAACTTGTGTATCTTATGATACAGTATTTTGTTGGTATCCTAGTATCCTAGTATAGCTAGTATAGCCTAGATACATAGTGTATGGACCCAATATCCTAGAAATGGACTAATACAACCTAGAAATAACTAGTTTGATAAAGTTTCACTAGTTTGACCTAGAGTTGACCTAATTTGACTATTTTGACTTAGAAATGGCTTTATGACCTAGAATTGAACTAGTTAAATTATTTTTATTCCAAAATCTTATATTGATACAATGTACCATATATAGGTCTGTGTGACACTAGCTTGGGCATCGAGAGATACACCTTGCTCAGGACCTCAGGCGAGTACATTTCTCTGTTAGTTTTTATTTCATAATAATGTATATATCTCATGTCCTGGAACTATATACTTGATTCCGACATAGTGGTTTTACGGACTGGTACTATATGGATCCTGTCAGGAGATTTTATCCCTTACTGTGTTCAGTGGGTACTCCTCTATATGTATTTTATCGTGTGTATCAGCTATTAATTTAGTGTTCTTCGTGTTCACATACTGCTCGTGTTCAGTGTGCCCATATTCGTGTTCGTAACGTGTCATTATTGGATCCATTATTATTGGTCGGGGATGGGGGAATAGAAGTTGATTATGTGATCAAGACTCAGTGTATTCGTGTACATGTCGATTACATATCACACTTATAATCGAGTTAACATATTGTATTCGTGCTCAACCTAAACCGATCACATAATAAACTTGTATTCCATGGCACATTAGCTAGATTTCATTTATTTTTCTTATATTACAGATATTCTATTATATGTCCTTCTTTATAGTACATTACTTGTTCACTCTAGTTTATTTTATTTTGTTGTTCAGTTATCTTGTATTCTTTTCTATTACCTGTAATATATGCTCGATTATGTATTTGAAACTGCTTCCAGAGATATGTACTTTGCTCCAATCCTGATTGGATATATTTTTCAAATGATTGGCATGTAGACCAGTGTCCCACATACTACGGACCGTATGACGGTGTTCCATTAGAGAATACTCATTTAGAGCATGAGGACTTAGTACCAGAGTCTGAGGAGGTTTAGATTATTTTGTGTAGACTTGTATTAGACTTTTATTGAGGTTATTGGCATATATTTATTTTTTCAGTCTTGTGGATGTATTGTGACTCTTTCTTTCGTTATTCCATCTAGTGCTTATCTTTCCTAGTTTGTATTGTGATTGAGAATAGTTTATATTTATTAGGTACCATATTGTTCCTCCGTTTGGAGTTGAGATGAATGACAGGTACCATACATATATTGTTTGGGATGTTTAGATAGTAGAGTTGCCCCAAACAGAGTTCTACCGTCGATGCTGTGGCGTAGGCTAGACGTACCCACGTACTCGTGCCCGAATATTTGGGTACGGGTCATGACAATATGGCTCTCCAATCCATGAGAGAACTCTTCATAAGCCGCTGCTTGATTTTGCTCCACTTGTGCCTCTACGCACATCATGTCTTTTTCTAAGAGATCCAAGCGGGACACAAACTCGCCAAGGGCTCGTTCCAACGTCGGCTCCTTGCTTTTATCCATCTTGGTTTTCTTTCCCTTCTTCTTATGTCATGCCCCAGTACCAAAATACGAAGAACTGGGGTATGACATGACCAGTTACACATTACGGAGTTCACAACACCCCGCAACATGATCAACGCTGAAAAGTAGATAAGGGGGTGCATGCTATAATCAAGTAACTTAGGGTCACAATGAACATTTATATCTTAATCACTCAAACAAGAAGCAAAATTTATAGAGTCATATAAGATAAAGTAGTAAGGCATTCCCGATGCTCTATCAAAATAATTTGAAGGTAGATGTTCAAAATGAGGAGATAATAGAGTATCAAGAGTACATAACTGTGATCATCTGCAGTCTGATTAATTATAATCATGTAAAGGAAAATAATATCCAGATATGCTGGCTAACAAGTGTCGGTGGCTAAATATCCAAAAGAAAATGAATGTACAATATGAGTGGTGAAGAAGAAACCCACCCATGTTCCTCAGTAGCCATCCGCTTGGTACGCGCCACCAATCAAGCGAAGATACGCTTGATCCTCGGGCTCAGTCTCCAGTGGGATTAGACCCCAAATAAAAAGTACCACAAGGAAGCACGAATGAAGAAACAAAACCCAAAAATATATATATATATATGGAAGAGGTAATTGTGTTATAGACTCCTGGCCCGAAGGCCTACAA
This sequence comes from Iris macrosiphon, assembly GCA_036927795.1. NCBI lineage: Eukaryota > Viridiplantae > Streptophyta > Magnoliopsida > Asparagales > Iridaceae > Iris > Iris macrosiphon. The sequence continues at coordinate 111,644,069 of JAYESA010000013.1, forward strand.
ACTCGGCCCGAAGGCCCTACACACCCCGACCCGAAAGCCCGTACATGCACCTGTACCACACCACCTCACATTAATTCCTCCACAGAGAATAAAATATTCTTCCTCCGTTGCTCTAACCCACAACCTCCTGGGGGGATGTGCCCTACTCTAACCACTTCAGCTAGAGGTCATTGGCACACACACACACACACACACACACATATATATATATATATATAATGCATGAGCCAAGAACCATAGGCATTTATACCATCATCGAGGCAATACGATACTCTTACACCAAACAAGGACAAGAAGTATCGTACCATACCAAGATAGACTACATCCTCTGATTAAGTTCAAGCTATAAGATTCTGCGTCGTAGTTTCTGTTCATAGCCTATTTTAGCACAACAGCCCAACCCCCCAACCAAATAAGGACAAGGGTTGTACCATCGCATCACGACAGTCCAGGTCTCTAGACTACTAGCGAAAGATACATAGCATAATCAGTTTGGTTAAAGAATTGGCCAATCATTCCTACGACTTCCTAGGTGAAGTCTGGGTTATTCCAGTCATATAATACATATAATAGGGATCCTCAGATTGTGCTATGTACAAGCAAGGCTAATCGATCCATTAATAATAACTCATGGCACGTAGATTATACACCGGCCCCTCGGAAGGCCACTGTGCTAATGAATCAATATATAACGTATAGTACATATAGTATCCAAATACTGCACCCCACTACTGTGGATGATATACAATATCCAGTGGTGGCCAGCCTAACATGTTAGAATTGATGTTCGTGAGGTGGCCATCACGCAAGATCTTGGGATTTCGTTCCCTCCTATTGCTCTGCGTATTTTAGTTGCCTAATTAACCCTACCGTTAATTGGAATCTCATGTCGAGTTCACATGATCATTCCCTTATATATCGTACCTCAGTACGTGTACTCTATATACGAATTTACACTGTTGCCTGGATGCCCAATCCAGATTTATGCTAGTGTAATACAATAATCCACAAGCATCCTAACCACGCTAAGGTTACTGACCAACTATAATGCTTGTGCTGGAGAAATCAAGATCATATAATATCATAAGTCGCATAGCGTCAAGTGGCATCTCGGTGCATAAATATGACATATAATTCACTTAGCGCGTAATGGGTGTATCAGCACGAATACAATAGTCAAGTTAGGATACCAGGTCAATCATTCAGTCACATAAATTTCTTTATCACATTGTCCTCACATTGTTCAGGTCATGTATATGACTGGTACCTCCATGTCAAATTTAGGTATTGGTTACTATGCATAAAAATCTAGGGTACCGCGGGTTGCTTGGTTCATTAACACTTGTAACTCACTAAGGTCAAGGCATAGAGTCTAAACAACCAAGAAGAAACAATAAAACCAAGCAAAATAATGTAATAAGCAAACAGGCACATAAGGTCATATGCGCGCATAAGAATATGCACGTATAAAAGGCTATCACATGAATACAGGCGCCGCATGAGCAACAGCTGTAAAAACCCCAAATTTAAATATTATATCTATTGAATTAATCATTGAAATTAATTATATTATTTCTTAGTTAATTAGAAAATATTTTTTTTATTTAATTACTTGTGGAAGAAAATATTATATCTATTTAATTAATTATTAAAATTAAATAATAATTATTAAAAAATAATATAATTAATTTCAATGATTAATTAAATTAGAAATTATTATATCTATTTAATTAATCATTGAAATTAATTATATTATTTTTATTTAATTAATAATATATTACTTATATTATTATATATTATTTAAATATTATATTATTTTTCATTTAGAATTTTTGCACAAATCTATTATTATATTTTTGGGATCCTTGTGGAAGAGTGATAGATTTTTAGAATTTATTTTCTGGATACAAATATTATTTTTCTGGATTTTTATACCTCATATATATACATATATAAATAATATATAGTTATTAATAATAATAATAATAATAATAATAATAATAATAATAATAATAATAATAATAATAATAATAATAATAATAATTAAAACAAAAGATAAATAAAAGGAGAAAGAAAAGAAAAGAAAAAGGAAAAAGAAAACCTAATCAAATTCTAAAACCCTTAATCCTTAAACTAACCATTAACCCTTAACTAATTTTCCTAACTTATCTAATTCCCAAGCCAACACAACCCAATACCTGTGCTAACACCCGAATCCCCGCCCCCCCCCCCCCCCCCCCGCGAGCACAATACCGCGGCCCAGGAACCGCCAGTCCCCCGCTTCTACCTCTATATATATTGTCACTACCCAATTCAAAAAATAGGATTTTTTTTATTTTAATTTGGTAAATTATGTATTGGTCATAAATATTTGTATTTATATTTAATTAGTTGGATGTATTTATTTTCATTGGTTGTTTTAGGGTTTTGCTAGTCTGGACGTGTGTCAGACCCTATTGGACCTTGTCAGACCCTTGTCAGACTCAACCCTTGGTGTAGAATAGTTATTTTATCTTTAATTATCCAACTGGGTTGTTTTGGATTAGTTAGTTGGAGTGATTAGGGTTTAGTTAGAATGCATTTGAAAACCTAAACCTAAAACCCTAGTTTGGAAGATTTAAGTTGAGGGTATTGTGGTCTTTGTGCTAGGCTTCAATCCTTAACCCTAATTTTTCCTATATGCCCCCTTCCTTTTTATTTCTTTCCATTTTATTTCCTTCCTCCATTCTCTTTCTTTACTTCTTCCATTTACTTCTCTCCAATTCCAAGTAAGTATTTTCACCTTTTCTCTCTTCCTTTATTTACTTCTCTCATTAATGCAAACCCTAATCTTCCATTCTTTCTAACCTAGGTGTAGAGCCAAGATTTGGTGTAGAAGCTTGGTTTGGAGGCTTGGAGGCTTGGTGTGGTGAATTTGGGAGTTTTTGGAGACTTTGGCCTTGGGATTTCAACTTCCAAGAGGTAAACCCTAACTTTCCTCTTAGTGATTACTTTAATATAGTATAATTAGTAGTTTAGAACCTTTTTAGACCTTAGGGCTACCAATAGAAGAAAGTTAGAACTTATTTGGATAGATTTGGAGACTTTGACCTAGGATTTTGTGTCAATTTCAGGTAAAATCCGAGATTGACCTATATTGGCGATTGTCCTAGGTTAGATGGACCTAGGTAGACGTGCTTGGGTGTCTTGAGGGTAGGTTCGTGTCCCTGTTCGTACACGCGAGGTCGTATCGCAGAGTTTTGGATGTTTCAGGCAATTTGGGAGTTTTCCTTCTCCATGGATTCCATGTGTGTGTAGAATTTTACCACAGACCTAGAATCAGAGAGTTAGCATTTTTGTGAAGTTTTAGACATCGATTAGAACTCATAGATAAATTTTGGGTCGATTTTGATTAGGTTTGGCGTGCGTTTCGTGAGGTATCGCAAGCCGCACTCGAAGTGTTCGTCGAAATGACCAAATGGCCATTTCGACTTGGTTTCTAGGTTTCGGGCTTGTGCGCGGATTGGTTTAGCCTTTGGGAGTGTGTATTAGGGTTTTCGAGTTTATATATATATATATATATGTATTTATATGAATATGGGTGAGTGTGTGTGTGTTGGTGTGTTTGAGTGTGTATAGGTGTGGTTGCGTGTGTGTATTTGTGTGTAATTGTGTGCCTATATATATATATATATATATATATATATATATATATATATGTGGATAGGTGTATGTATATATATATATGTATGTGTGTGAGTATATATATATATAGTGTGTGTGTGTGGGTTGATATATGTATATATATGTATAGTGTGTGTGTTTATATATATATATGTATGTGTGTAGTGTGTGTGAGAGTTGCGTGAGTGAGTGAGTGAGTGAGTGAGTGAGATTGGAAAAGGAAGAAGGGAAGAGAGAAAGAGAGAGTGAGTTGAGAGAGATCGGGAGAGGGTGAGATAGAGAGATAGAGAGGGAGAGAGAGAGCAGCAGCAACAGCAGTTAGCAGTAGCAGCAGCAGCAGTCAGTAGTAGCAGCAGTTGGAAGCAGCACCAGCAGCAGTTACCAGTAGCAGTAGCAGTACAAGTAGCAGCAGCAGGTAGTAGTAGCAACAACAACAACAACAATAATATCCCCCCTTTAGCTAGAGTTGAGAGAGAGAGAGAGAGAGGGAGATTAGTTTTATACATAGATAGATAGTTAGAGATATATATATATAGGTATATATATATATATTTTTTGATATAGATAGATAGGTATTTATATAGATGGGTAAAAGATAGATAGGTATATATATATATATATATATATATATATATATATTAGTGAGATGAGAAGGGTAAGGCAAGGTATCTCAATATCTTGAGATACTCAAGGTATTAGGTATCGGGGCGTGGTATTGGATTTTTGTCCGTATATGGGATAAGTGATGCTTATATATATATATATATATATATATATATATATATATATATATATATATATATATATTAGAGGGTATAGGCGGGGTGTATAGCATAGGTTGATATATCGGATACCGAGGGTATCCCGATATCTCAAAGAGGCGAGTTTGAGGGTTTACTTGCTTAATGAGCTAGTTTTGACCTAGAATTTTAGGGGCACCTTAGTTTTACCTAGAGTTGACCATAATTTCCCAATTGACCGCTAAAGTTAGAGTTGACTTTTTGGACCCCGGGTTGACTTTTTGATCTAGATTTCACCGATTTGACCTGTTTGACCTAGAACAACCCTAGAAGCTTATTTTAGTTATTTTATATCTGTTTAACTCTTTAGAACCCCCTTTAACCTTGATTTTTGTAATAGGTCCTTGGATACCAGTCCGGATCTCGATCGTCACCAGTTGCTCAGGACGTCAGGTGATTACCTACCTCTAATTGTTTCTATTTCATGATAGTGTATATATCACCTGTTCTAGAACTGTTACTACTTGGATTTTGACACATTGTTTCACGAGCTGGTACTAGTTGGATCCCTTCATAAGATGTTATCCCCCTTACCGTGTTCAGCGGGTACTCTATCACGTGTATTTCATCATATGATTCGAGTATTGATTCTCATATGCTTCATGTGCTTCGTATGCTCTCGCTTTCATGTGCGCGAGTTATTTATCATGTATGTAGCGTGTCATGGTTGGATCCAAGAGTATTAGTGGGAGAGGAGAGTAGTAGTTGGTTATGTGATCAAATCCAAACAGTATTCATGTGTATGTCGGTTATACAACTCACGCATAACGGAGTTATCGTAGAATAAATCATGTGCAACCTAAGTCGATCACATAACGAACTTGTGCTCAAGGCACTTAGTTAGTATTCCTATTTTCTTACATGCAGTTACTTCTCTACTACTTGTATTGTTTCCCAGATTTATATTACAGTTACTTTATCAGTTCCACCATGTATTTACTTTCCTGTGCATCTTGTATTCTTTTCTATTGCTAGTCATATACACCTTACCATGTATTTGGAGTTGCTTTCAGAGTTATGTACTTCACTCTAATCCTGACTGGATATATTTTTTCCAGAGGATCCTGAGGACTTTTGCCAGACTTATTACGGGCCAGGTATCGACGATTGTTGCGACCCTAAGATAGAGGAGGAGCCCGTCCCAACTGAGGAGACGCCGCTAGCGCCCTATTATAGCTAGGTGGGTTTCACTGGGTTTGTTCCTAGTTGGTTTTGGATGAGTATATTATTTATTTTGCTGCTACTGTGAGATATTGTAGACTATTGGACTTGGACTGTATATTTTGGATATTGTGCTTGCTCTCTTTGGTTCTTTATTTTTTTTATATCTTATCGTGCTTTTACTCTTCCCCTAGTTATTATGATTGAGTTTATGTATATATTGTAATATTGTCCTCCTTTTGGAGAGGTTATCTTGACAGGTTATTATGAGATATAGATAGTTGTGACCTATACAGCATTCTACCGTTGATTTTGCGGCGTAGGCTAGACGAACCCACGACTCATGTCCGATTTTTCGGGTGCGGGTCATGACAACATTTTTGGTGGTGGCCCATGCAGGTCTAGTTTCTAGTTCTACCTGCGATAGGATACAGGATATAGGCTGAGAGAGAGTGTGCTCAATCACAACTAGGACCCTTCCTGATCTTTTGCTATCTTTAATTTTTCTAAAATTATTTTCTTTTGAAATATTACTATCCTTCCTTGATGATATCGTATCTTGCACCGTATTGACTTCTTTTGATCTGTGTTCAGGATACCTCCGAAGACACGGTCTCACCGCATCGTTCATACAGCTGCCACATTTGTAGGAAGAGGCTGGGCAGATGCTTGTTATATGGTGCGACAGATCACCAGTTGAGGGATTTCCCTTCAGCACTCTCTCGTACAGCTCAGGGCGGAGGAGCCGCTCAGAGGGGACCAGTCAGAGAACCTGTAGTACAGCAGAGAGGACAGCCTTTGCAGACTCACCAGGAGAGGTTTGCCCAGCGCCAACAGCAGCACCGAGGAGGACAGCAACGGCGAGCTTTTGCCCTGATGGTAGAGGAGGCCAAGCCTGTTGGTGATGTGATCTCAGGTTCTATTCTTCTTGATTCTATTCCAGCACTTGCTTTATTTGATTCTGGTGCTTTCCATAGCTTTATGTTTATATCTTTTGCCGTTAGACACCATCTTGTTGCTGAACCTTTAGCTAGACTCTACAAGATCACGACCGGAGGTGGCATCATCCTAGTCAGGATATGACATGCTTAGAGCATGGGGTGGGAAGGACAATAAGTAAGGCATTTGGGCTCCTTTGCACTTTTCTTGTGTAACCCGTACGCTCCGTCGTAGATGCATGGTTATAATGACCCCTATATTATTATTATTATCAGGCGGCCTCTGACGTTCAAAAGAAGTCATGCTTTGTTGGCCCCTGATTCTCCGAGAGAATTATGCCAATCTTATTTTGGCTAGATAGCCTACGTGTTGGAAAGTTGTTCTCAAAGTTCATTCACATAGGCGGTTAGACGACCCTTTGGATGTTTATTTTTTAGTACTTTATTGGCATGCTTTTATGTATCTTGTTACGTCCCTTTGAGGACCTGGTCCCTTTCCAAGTATAGACGAGCAGGATTATCCACAGGAGTACGGACCCGGACCTGATGCTTCATACCAGACTAAGGAGGGCTTACCTTCATAGTACCCCTGATTTATCGCAACTGATGGATATTCTAGTTGCTATTTATTTTATTGACATTTATCTTATATTAGAGTTTGGTCTCTTCTCTCATTTAGTTTTTAGTATAGTTGTTTGGCAGTGGATTTTGTCACTACCACATCCTGAAAATAGGGGTATTTTTGTTATTTTTATATTATAGGTATTGTGTGTATTTATTTTAAATAATTGCATGATATGTGTATATATATATGTATGTATTATATATATAATGTTCATTAATGCATGAGTTAGTAGACTAGACATAGATGCCCACTAGATGGAGGCCTGACTAAAATATAGTGTTATGGATTTAATTTGTAATTTTTGGGATTTATTATTTAGGGTTATAATTAATTATTGTGATTTTATTTAATTGTTGCGCCTTACCGTTGCTTCGATATTTGGAGCGCTACCCTAGCTTTTGCCTTCCAACAAATTTTATAACCTTGTCCTAGACGTACTCGTCTTCCATTCTGACATTTGTATAACTTATAATTATGCTCTCTTGTGCTTCATTTTAGTCGCACAATATTCATCGTGGACATTTATTTTAAATTCTAAATAAATTTGACTTTGTATCCTTGTGCGTTCCAATCAAAATTGGAGACACAATCTTGACCTATTTTGTACAACCCAAATTATGACAATATTCTACTCTGAGTTCTCTATGTCCATGACACTTGTGTCCCACCTAATTTTAATCCCATATACTTCTAATTAATTTTATAACACTACTTACATTAATTTTAATTAAATTGATGTAAGAACCCAACTTGACCCAAAATTAGACCCAACACCAAACTAAACCCCTATTCACACCCTCAAGCATCATACTAAACACCAAACATCCCTTTCATCCAATACATCACACCAAATATGGTGTTTTCCCTCATTAAATCCAAAACCACATTTTTTGTACAATTTTCCAATTAATTGGGACTTATTTGCAAAAATGCAATGATGTGTCACCATCATATTGGTCAAGAACCATAAAGAAATTAACCCTCCTCCCTTTGACCGGTTCAACCCTCTTTCTCTCTCCTCATTTTGGTTGTACACCATCCTTCATGAGAAATCTAGGCCATATATTTAAAATGGAGCCATACACACCACACACACTCTTATATATATAATTCCTCAACCATCCCCATCCCAAGGCTTGGCCGGGCCTAATCCTTAGGAGGTCACTATCAACCTCTTTCCTCTCCTATATGCAAACTCTTCTCCTCCATTAATTTTTTTATCACCTCCACCATCAAAACTCAAACCTAACCCTAAACTGAAACCTACATCATCCCCATCACCAACCTCCCTGTCATCCCCTTCAGCCGCCTAATCCGTTGTGCTCCGCCTGAATCGCCGAACCGAGTTCGGCCACCCCTTCTTGTCAACCCAACCTTGCCGACCTCCTCTTCACTTCTTTCTTCGGTGACTCACTGCCGAGCCACCCTGCTGCCAGTCACCCCGACTTCCTTCCATGTCCACCGAGCCATTCGCCTGGACCCGACGTCTCTACCTCGTCGTTCTCCCCCACCTGAACCACAACTCTGCCCTCAACCACCACACCTCGACCCGCCTGCACTTCCTTCCGCCGTGCTCAACACCACAACCCGTCCTCAACTTCTCCCCGACCTCAGCTCCACCATTAACACCACCACCATTAAATCCTTGACTTCTCCCCTGACTGAACGCCCAACCACCTAACCACCCTTCCGAGCAGCCCCACTCGCCTACACTGTCAGTCCTCCCTATCCTCGTTGCAACAACCTCGTCGAGCCCTTCAACTCCGGCAGCCTTCATAACCATCATCATTCTTATCATCATCACCATCATTCCCTTTATCATCATCATTATCACCTCCATCATAACCCTCATCATCGTCATTACCATCATTATCGTCATCGTCATCATTATCGTCGTCATTATCGTCGTCATCATCATCGTTGTTATCATCATCATCATCGTCATCGCCGTCATCATCAACCCCGTGCGTGCTCATGCAGGTTAGAACTGTCCTTCGTGATTTTATGTGTTTGTGTATCCATTAGGGTTAGCGTATTTCTTTATGACAATTTAGTGACAGAGGACACTGTGAAAGTAAACCCAATGACTTGTATGAACATACATACGCGTATTAAAATTAAATTGGTATATATATATTGTGTAGGAATTTAATGATAATTCCAGTTATGACTATATATGTATTTATGTGGTATGGCCATAAATGTTAGTAGTACGTATCCCATGTCTATATTTGGCTGTACATATATTCAGTATGCCCTAGTGTTAATTACAGATATCCCGTATTGACCATGTGACCCTGAGACACGTGATCTGTCTGTCTTGTGTACACTGACGTACTGACAAGACATATATAATTGACTGTCTAATTTTGTACAATAATCGCAGACGTGACACCCGTACAGCTATAGACGCACACTAACCCTGTTAGTTGACCAGTATCGCCCTAGCGTACCTTCTGAGTTTAGTGTGATTATGGTTGTGTATGTGCTAGTATAATGGCTGATGCTATATTATATTATATTATATTGTATTATATTATATGTATATAGGACCATTGGATCATCCTGCGAGACTTCAGGAGCAGGACATTGGTATTGTCAGCTAAGGACCCCAGGCGAGTACATTCTCTGATAGTTTCTTATTTATGATATCCTCTATGTTCATTGTATTTAGTGTAGATATCCATATTTTTTGACACAATGGTTACAGGGATTGGTATATCCGGATCTCGTCATAAGATGTTATTCCTTGTTCTTGGTGTATCTTTTGCAAGTCTTGTTTTATTATTTATCTTGTACATGTACAGACACTGATTCTCGGGAATAGTCGCTATCTTCTTGGGGAATTTTATGCCATAGCGTACCATAGTTGGATCTACTATACCAGTCGGGATGGGGAGTATTTTAGTGTAAATATGTGATCATACCCTTCATGTACAAGTCTTTTTCCAGACTGCGACTTAGAGGACTTGTTTTCGGCTTACTTGGAGACTTGGATTTTATTAATTGCAGGTTAGACTACTATTGTTGTTTAGACTTGTCTTGTATTTTTTTTATTTCTTCGATATCTCATCGTGCCTTATTTCTATGATTAAGTATTCTATATTATATTACGATATCTGTGTCTCCTTATGGAGTTGGATATTCGTGATAGGTTGTTTAGATAGTGTTGTGACCTAGACATCGTTCTACCGTCGATGCTGTGGCATAGGCTAGATGTACCCACATACTCGTGCCCCAAAATTTGGGTACAGGTCGTGACAAATTTATTTCTATCCGACTATCATTCTTTGATACTTTATATTTGAGATTCAGTTATTTATTTTCTATTTCTTTATTTATGCTGTGGATGAGATATAGATTACGTGTGACTTGTGTTGACAGTATATTACCACTTGTGGATTTGATATTCATATACAACGTATGTATGTATTACGATCTTCCAACTCATTGGAGTTATCGTATACTTACGGCTGGCATGTTGTATATTCCTAGTCCTACGTATTTTGGGACTGGGGTGTGACATATTTTTAGTGGTGGCCCATGCAGGTCCTCGAATAAATTGTCTTGGTTACGTTACTATACCGAACAAGCCTTCGTATAGGAATAGGGTATAGGATCTCATCCACGCTTGACTAAAACTCATCTCCTTTTTCAATTTCCTATTTAAAATACTTGCATCCTGTTTGATTCCTGTACTCCTTCTAATTGTTTCGTCCACCTCTTACAGAGAGATGAATTTGCGTAGTGCATGTACTACTACAGTAGGCGAGACACCTTCAGGAGTCAACGGCCAAACTCGAGGAGAGGCCTCAATGACTCCTAGACTTTCTGGGTCGGATGGACAGACTCAGAATCCAGTTCCATCTGATCTTTTCGCATCGCCTAATGGGACTTTTCCAGCTTCATCGACACCATAGGAGGGCTAGACGCAGCTGTTCCAATTCTTCCAAATGATGATACAGGAATAGAGACAGCAGGCGGCCGCACTAGCTGTAGAACAGAGGCAGCAAGTGGTGGAGCAGAGACAAGAATTTTTGGCAGCACTTGAGAGAATGGCTGCACAGGCACTTACACCAGCACAGACACTAGTTCCAGTACCGCGAGCTCGAGTTCGTTCAGTCAAGGACTTTGTACAGATGAGTCCCAAGCTGTATAAAGGCATTGAGAGCCCAGAGAAGACCACAAACTGGATTACCTACACCAAGAAGTTGTTAGAAGCATCACAGCTGCCTAACGATCAATGGATGACAGGTGTAAGGACCCACCTAGATGGTAACGCTCATCACTGGTGGGAATCAATAGAGCGCCAGTTGGGTTCGTGTCAGACTTGAGAACAATTCTTGGAGTGCTTTGAGAGGAAGTACTTCTCGGACACTGTAAGGGATGTGTTGTATGATCAGTTTCTCCATCTGGAGCAGGGAAACAAGATAGTCGACGAGTATAATGCAGAGTATAGTTGCCTTAGTAAATATGGTGCTACCTTGATACCTAATGACTTGTAGAAGGCTAAGAGGTTTCACCGTGGGCTGACTAAGGAGCTCCAACACTACACTAGCTCACTGTCCCGAATCTCTTATGCCGAATTATTGAAAGAAGCTAGGCTACAAGAGGCTATCAGCAAGGGAAAGGGAGGTCAACTGAAAGCACAACAGGGACCCGCAAGGACACAACAAGAAGGGCCTATCAGGCTCTCTTTGGCACAACAATAACAACAACAGCACAGAGCAAGACCGTACCAGATTGCGGAGAAGCCCTACTGTAATTATTATGGGAAATACGAGAAAATTTTGAGAGACTGTCGGACTCGCTTGGGACAATATATGAGGTATGGTTCCGGACAGTATATGGCGAGAAACTGTCCAATGCAGCAGGCTTTGACGCTTCCACCGCTAATACAGAGGCCAGCACTTCCAGCACCGAAGCCAGTTCAGTAGATGACTAGAACATGAGCACCTTGACCCCCATCAGCAGGAGGATTTCAGCGAGGACCACCACTACCTACTCAGGAGGACCAATTCATAAGGGCCATACATGGACTACCATAAAGGAATGGATAATCTTTTATATTAGAAGTGGATGACATGGAACAAGATATTGATGTTATAGTAGGTATTACTCTTATTTTTACTTTTCCTGCTGTGACATTACTTGATATGGGAGCCACCCACTTATTCATATCTTCTAATTTTATTGCCAAGCACACTATTGCCACTACACCTTTACCTAGTTGTGTTAGAATTCTCACCGGAGGAGAAGTTGTACCTGTTAGTCGGATTTGTAGATCTTGTCCTATAGTAATTTGTGGCAGAGAGATGAATGTTCGACTCTTAGTCCTTCCAATGCCAAATTTTGATATTGTGCTTGGGATGGACTGGCTAAGCAAGTACCACGCTTTCTTCGACTGTTTTAGAGGAAGTGTTCTTTTTAAGGTACCAGGCCAGTCAAAACTTGAGTTTGCATGGGGATCCACAGAAGCCCTTGATGGTGTTCAGCTTGCAATGGATGACGTTATTTATTACCCCATTATTTCAGGGTTCCAAGACGTCTTTCCAAAGGAATTGTCAGGACTACCTCCGGACGGAGACATAGAATTCTCGATTGAATTGACACCGGGAGCAACACCCATAGCGTCGCATGTTTATAGATTGGTGAAGAAGGAGATGGATGAGCTGAAGGCACATTAGAAAGAATTAGAGGAGAAAGGTTTTATCCGGCCAAGTGCATCACCCTGGGGAGTACCAGTATTGTTTGTACCAAAGAAGGATGGGTCAGTACATATGTGCATCTACTACAGAGCCTTAAATACAATGACTGTGAAGAATAAATACCCATTGTTATGCATTGATGACTTATTTGATCAACTTAGTGGAGCCAAGGAATTCTCGAAGATAGACTTAAGATCGGGATATCACCAGGTGAAGGTGTAGAAGCAGGACATCCCGAAGACCATATTCAGGACAAGATATGGATACTACGAGTTTCTGGTAATGCCATTTGGATTGACCAATGCTCCAGCTATCTTTATGGACTTAATGAACCGAGTATTCCATCAGTATTTGGACCAGTTCGTGGTCGTCTTCATAGATGACATACTTGTCTATTCGAAGAGCCACGAAGAGCACGAGAAGAACCTGTGAATTATCCTAGAGACCTTGAGAGGAGAGCAGTTATATGCAAAGCTCAGTAAATATGAATTTTTCTTGGACAGAGTCTCGTTTCTTGGGTATGTCATTACGGGAGACGGTATTTCTGTTGATCCAGAGAAAATCTTGGTAGGCAAAACATGGCCCGTTCCTAAATCAGCATCGGAGGTGAGAAGTTTCCTTGCACTTATGGGATATTATCAACAGTTCGTGGAGAACTTCTCAAGGATAGCAGCGCCTATGACTCGGTTGACGTGCAAGGACCAAGAGTTTATATGGACCGACGAGTGCCAAGCCGCTTTCGAGGAGTTAAAGAAGCGACTTACCACAGCACCAGTATTGAATATTCTATCAGGATCAGGAGGTTATGTGATTTACAGTGACGCATCGGGGAAAGGTTTAGGATTCGTGTTGATGAAGCATGGCAAGGTGATTACATATGCATCCAGACTGTTACGAGTACATAAGAAGAATTATCCAACTCGTAAATTGGAGCTTACAGCCGTTGTTTTTGCTCTGAAGCTATGGAGACATTACCTTTATGGGAAACGAGTGAAGATCTATACAGACCACAAAAGCCTCAAGTATGTCTTCACGCAGAAGGAGCTAAATATGAGGCAATGTCGGTGGCTCGAGTTGATGAAGGACTTTGAGATAGAGCTGCATTATCACCCAGACAAGGCTAACGTAGTAGCAGATGCGTTAAGCCGGAAGCCAGCAGCTTACTTCTTGACGATATAGAGGGAGTTATTGGAGGACTTGCAAGAGCTTGGCATAGAAGTAATATTACCCAGAGCAGATGGGACACTAGTCAATTTATAAGTACAGTCATCACTAGTAGAGAGGATCAATGCAGCTTTGCCTATGGTTTTACGAATAAAATAAACGAAAGGGATCGTAAAAGAGAACAACGGGTTCTTTATTGCAAAAGAAAACCCTTTTCTTTTTTTGTTTACAAACAAGCTTGTACAATATTAATCCTACACGAGGTTGTGGGAGTACAATTTATTTAATCTGGGTAAATATTGCTATCGGTGTCTGATCTGCAGTCGATCACTTTAGCCCTTGGACCACACGATGATGAAGAAGTGCCGTAGAAGACGAAGAACAGCTTCGAAGGTTGCGAAAGAGGATGGATGCACGATGCCAAAGTCGTCGATCCCTACTCTTTGCCTGAGCTCCGGTTTCTTCTCTCTCACAGATTCTGATTCTTCGACCTTTGGATCTGATACTGGATTTCTTTCCCAATTTTCGATCTTCAATCTTCAATTTCGTCGACCCTGGATCTGATATTAGTTTTCTTGACCAATTTTTTGACCTTGTCCTCTGTTGATAGAGGTCTCTATTTATAGAGTTTTAGTGACAGTGACCACTCAGTCGGTATAAAAATTGAGTAGTAGAAAGTACAGTACCCTTTTATACAATGGTTAAAATAACCAATGCCTGCGTATAGATGATCTTTTGAATGAGCGTATAATGCGGGTCCAACTAAGGGACAAAATGCGTATAATTGCAGCGAAGATCATGGCGTAGAAGCCACGTAGGTAGGTATCCCTCGTGTCGAAGAGGTTGGCGTAGAAGCCAATGTCTGTCACCATGGCGTAGAAGCCAACTAGGCATAGAAGCCCAGTAGGCGTAGAAGCCTGATGGCATAGAAGCCGAGTAAGCACAGAAGGCCGAATGGTCATAGAGGCCAAGTAGGCGTAGAAGCCGAGTGGTCGTAGAGGTCGAGTAGGCGTAGAAGCCGAGTGGTCGTAGAGGCCGAGATGATGTGGACGTCTTAGCCGAAATTACGGCTTTTGGAGATATAATCAAATCTCTTGCATTAAATACGGAGATCTGCCCCCATCTTGTGCATTAAATACAGATGCTTGTCTTTAAGATTTGCCATCATTCTGCGCATTAAATGCAGATACGCGTCTCGAATCCTGCACAAAAAGTAACTGCTGATATGGCAGGCGGTTTGTCTTCTGCGGAGCGTAAGAAACTCACGTCTGCATTTGTAAAACTAGGCAACATATCCCATTGTATGCGCAAAAGCAGTTTACGCAAAGGGGATATTACTAAACGACGGTTAGGTGATATTTAATCAAATCTCTTACATTAAATGCAGAGATCCGCCATCATCCCGCGCATTAAATACAGAGGCGTATTTTGACGGTCTGTTACCCTTCTGTGTATCGAACGCAGAGATGTGCCTCGGCATCTGTCAGTATTCGGTGCTTTAAATACAGAGATGTGCCTTGAGAGCCTGTCACCGCTCTGTGCATAAAATGCAGAGACGTGCCTCGAATCCTGTATGAAGTGTAGCTTTTGACGTGGCAGGCGGTTTGTCTTCTGTGGAGTGTAAGGAGATCTCATCTGCCTGTATAAAACTAGGCAGCGTATTCCTCTGTATACGTAAAAGCAGTTTAAGCAAAGAAAATGACAGTAAATGACAGCCTGGATTGCAGTATCGCGCCATCATTATAGCCGTCGCCTGGATAGTCGAGCAGTATTCCTTTGTCACAAGTCCAGACGTCAGGTTCATTGCAGGATCTGACAGGTTCATATAGAAGAATACGAAGCGTCCCTCGTACACTTCAATATTACATTAAAAGCGGATGGGTTTTACGCCATAAAGGCGATGAAGCATCATATTTTACGCTGAAGCAGCCTAGACATGCTGTATTTACGCGGATGGTCCTTTGAGCTTATATTTTGATGCTGTGTTCAGCAGAAAAAGCTCTGTTTGCACGCTTGATGGCTCTGAGATCCTCTGTTTACGCTGTCCTGCATCAACATGCTGCGTAGAGCTATCCAGCGTATTTTTTATGCTTCTACAAGACCCCCTTCAAAGCTTTTAAATTCCTCGTAATTTGAAATGCTTTGAATGAAGCATGAACCGTTTCTCGTAACTCAAAATGCTTCTGAATGGAGCTTGAAACGGTCAAGGCTGACATGTTCTTTCAAGGCTGACTTTATGGTGGATTTATTAGGGATCGGTACGACTTCTCTTGCCTATAAAAAGGCTGAGGAGTTAACCTATTTTTTCCATATTTCCTTCACCATACAGAGATGATCGCCGGAGTTCGTCGGGTCGACCTAAGGAAGAAGGAGATTATGTTCTTCCCGTATACAAGGAGCCGAAAAAGATGGCGTCTTCGAGCAAATGACCTTTGAAACGATGGATCATGGAAGGATATCATAGCCTCCCTTGCTCGGGATAATCAGCAACTTTGTATGGTGGTTCTTCGGTAGAGAGAAAGAATCGTATTTCACCACGCTGCTTGCAAGTGGCGCCTTCTCCCGTTACCGGTGGACGAGGGCAGGCAAACTGGCTATTATCCAAGATTGAGTTGGGTGAAATATCTTAACTCAATCTGTCACGGCGTTGGATGTAAGAAAGCAGATTTAGTTTCTGCTTTTCTTCTGTTGGAGGATGGGTCTAGGCCTATTTTTGTATCCTCCCGCCGTTGATCATTCTTCTTATTCATCGACTGTTGATGTCGATGAACTGCCATGGAAGAAGAGAAAGATCTCCACCAAGGGTGGCCTTCCGATGAAGATGAGGAAATCCTTTGTAGACGGGATTTCCCTCATATGTAACCATGAAAATAAAGAAAAACCACGTGTAGACAGGATTTCCCTCATATGTAATCATGATTTTAATTTTAATAAAATCTTCTTTCTTCCGTGCATATGATCATCTTGCCATACTTTTTTTGCTGTGAAGTCTGAATATGTGTAGCTTCGACACGTCTACTTCTCTACGCCGACTCTGTTTAGAAGGAGTGCTAGGTCCTGTCCTATCTTTTACGCATAGCAAATAGTGCATAGAACGCTGTTTAGCATTTTGAATATTAGAACTGTCCTGCTGCTAGGACTGAGGAACCGCGTAGAGCTTTGAACTGTTGTTTTTACTTCTGATAAACATAATTTTTGTTCAGACTTCATGTTTAAGAATGATTTCTCAAAAATCCCTTGGAATAGGGCGATGAATGGCTGTTAAGAACTGAGTTGCCATCTTGAATTTGCAGACAGAATATTCAGACTGGATTCCTGGATGAACTTTGAATCGACCCATGAAGAAGAGTAATTTTTAATGTTGAACTCTGTATGCTTCGAGTACTTGGGATATCTTGAGGTCAAGAAGGAGTATCTTCTGTGTGAACTTTTTGCAATTAACCGCCTTGAGAATCGTTTAGATGTACGACTACTCTTGCCGGAGAATCTTTCAGATGTGCGGGAAGTCATGGAGCGTGAAATCATAAGTTTGCAGCCTCTGAGCGTAAACTAAATGCCACCGAGCATGAAATCATAGACTTGAAGTTCCTGAGCGTGAAGTCGTAGGTTTGTAGCCTCTCGAGCATAAAAGCTACCGAGCACAAAGGCATTCGGGCGTAAAACTTGACTTGTAGCCGTCGAACGTAAAAACGTAGATTTGTAGCTGTCGAGCGTGAAAAGCTCCTTAGCGTAGAACTGTAGATTTGTAGCTTCTGAAAAGAAAATTTTTCGAGCGTGAGATCGTGGATCTGTCGTCTCTGAGTGTAAACTAAACGCCACCAAGCGTGAGATCATAGATTTGGTATCTGCTGAGCGTGAAGTCGTAGGTTTGTAGCCTCTCGAGCATAAAAGCTTACCGCGCACAAAGGCATCCGGGCGTAAAACCATAGAATTATAGCTTGCGAGCGTAAAACCGTAGATCTGTAGCTGTCGAGCGTAGAAAGCTCCTTAGCGTAGAAACCACGAACCTGATTTACGCAAAAAACTTTTCGAATTCGCTGATTATCCGCCTTTTCTGAATAATAGACTGACATGGTACCCAATCATAACCGAATATTAATTAGGGGATTTGATTCGCGATCCGAGAAGTCCATTCGAACTCTATATATACACCAAGTTTCTGAGAGAAAAACTTTTCACCCATTTTCTGCGAGAGAAAGCTTTTGACTATTCGAGTTCTTCTTCGTTTCTTCTCCGAGTCTTCAAAGTTTGTAGTAATGGCTTTGAAACAAACTTCCTCCACTAAGGGAAAGAAGGTTGATTCTTCTTCTCATTCTTCGGCGCAAGCGAGAGCGTCTCTGGTTGGACAAGGCGAACTTCATTCTGAGCGAAGCATCCCGTCGACGAGCAGTGCACCCGGCCTGAAAGGTAGAGCTTTTGGGATGAATGAAAATAACTGAAAATCCTTCGCACACGTTGATCGTGACCGCACTAGGTCATCTCCTGTGCTGATAGCCTCTTTGAGGAAGATGATGCACGAAGACGTTTCACTTTTTATGCCCACATTTCTAATGTGTTAGCGTAAAAGACTCCATATTTTCCGCAGTCGAGTGTAGAAGCTTCGACTGTCAAAAACTTGGTGTATACTACAGAATTCGAGCTCTATGCTTGTGGATGAAAATTCTGGCGTAACGGCTCGAATTTTGGCAGTCTGGCGTAAAGCACAGACTCTATACCGCCAACTTGAATTTTACGCTTCTGGATGGCGATTCCGGCGTAAATGATCAAGTTTGTACAGTCTTGGCGTAAAGCAAAGACGGTTGCCTTTTGGCATGTGCTGCAAGATCTGAAATGCCTAGTTATAGGAACTGACGTGTTTCTCTTGTACTTTTATAGTTTACTTGCATGAGTCTCCGCTAGCTGAAGTGATGGACTCTGCCGCCGGGTTGCTGCACTCCAACTATCTGGAGGATCTGTCGCACGTGACATTTCCTATCTTCGGGCCCCAGTATCCCGAAGGAAGGGAGATTTTGATTTCGGCTCAGGGCGAGCGAACGGTGCTGAACCTGATTAATAGAGAGCCCTTGACTTACATAGACGGGGACCAGTACATAAAGTCGGCTTTTTTCTTTGGGGACATGATTGATAAGCAGTCCCAGACGAAGCCCAAGAGAGAACTCTGGGTTTTCCCTGCCAAGGGTCTGGTCTTATACCTGCCCAATATGCCGAGAGACTATCCCATCTCGGCCTTCTTCCATGCTACACATCCCAGGAGGATGTCGTTGACGCTGACTCCCGATCTTCACGGCAAGCCGAGGAAGATATTTTATCTGAAAGGAGATGACTAGGGGTCATTTGTCAGCTGCCCTTCCGGCTCTGTGATGGCATTCAGGGGACTGTACCTAGGCAGTGTCCCGAGTGAAGCCATTTTGGTGATCCAGTCGGTCCAATTGCTGACTTTCTGTAATGATTTTATGGAATGCGGGGGAGTATACCCTAAGGTGAACTCTCGATGCGGCGGGTGGATCACCCCTACAAATCTTCGATGGGCTCGTTAAGTTGATTGGGCCCTGAAGCATTTTCAGACTGAGCTGGAGGGGATTGGTCTGTTTGCCGCTGTGAGTGCCACCAGTGTTGGGTTACCTCCTAACCCCAACCTGTTTCTGGCATTGATGGAGCGATATATTTCGCTCACCGGGACTTTCGCCACTCCACTGGGGGAGTTGGGATTGGCCCTGCATGAGATGGCAGAGATCTTGAGACTGCCAATGGGGGATACTCCATATGAAAAGTATGTTCCCATGAACCGGGAGCTGGGGGATTCAGGCCCAAGGGTAGTGGAAGTATACCAAGAGCTGATGTGCCACTACCTCGCTTGCACCACTTTTTATGATGAGCCTTCCAATTTGGCTCACATCAGTAAATGGGCGTCCTATCTCTTCTTTCACCGGCCAAGGACTGCTAAGCCGAAGAAGGTATTGGAGGGCAAGGATCTCCATGTGAATCCTCTGAGCGTGCTTAATGCTCAGGAAGTCGACGATCTCATGGTGGATGCTGATGCTCCGGACCGGCTCCTCGACGAAGAGACGGGAAAGTATCCTGTAGGCACTAAGGCCTATAGTTATTTGAGGCACTACAGCAGGCCTCTGTCCAGGGAAGCTCAACTGGCTGGCTTTCTCTCTATATGGCTGCGCCGACTGGTGGTACCTGGCATCGCATCTGCGGACCGCATTCACCGCAACACGCTATGGCCTGTAGTGCGTCTGGTGTTCGGGGCAAGACTGGGCTTGCTCCCTGCCATGGTATGCCGTATACAAGCTGGCCTGAGGGCCATGACTGACGGACTGCTCGTCGATAAAATTCGGCGTGATAGCTTCCCCAGGGTAGAATTACCATACCTATATTTGATGGGATAGTTAGTTCTCCACAACCGCCGGGTGATGTCTCCCGGCTCCGGCAGTAGTTCGGGGGGTAGTTTCTTGTTGAACTACCAGAAGTCTTCCTGGAACGTGAACACAGTTATATACTGTCGGCGAATGCTAGGCTTTAGTCACAGTTGAAAGCTCTTCTGCACCGTCCCTTCTGTACATCGTAATCAATCGGAGATTAGGCTCGAGAATTTGGGTAGAGAGAAGACTACTCTTTCTCTCGAAGCTTTTAATTGGTTGGTCTGCATTAGACCTTCCCATTTACTGTACAGAAGCGAAGACCATTGCTTCTTGGAGCCCTACTTGCCCAGTCGGTTTGTCAGGCAGTTTGGGTATGATCAGTTGCACGTGGGCAACGCCGTCACCAGTTTCAGGTCCAGAGGTGGACTCATTGATGGAGCGAGGGGATGGCAATATTTTATCAAGGGCTACATTGGGGCAATTTTTACTGTGCCCGTCATTACACTCTCCACGGAGCTGCGCATCCTCCACTCGTATGCCCAGTTCTATGTAGCAACCAACACCTTCCATCATGATTTTGATATGCATAAAAGTTTTAGGGTGCCCTCATCCAAGCCTGGGGGAAGAGTCGAAGTCCCCTCGGTTTCTTCTGACCAGGGGGAGGAGTCCTTTACTCCGGATGAGCCTCTGGTGTCTGTACCTAGGGGTGAAGTACCATCTCTTGCAAGGGCTTTTGTAGTTTCTGGGAATCGAAGGGCTCCTGCTCCCAAGGAGGCTTCCCCTTGCAAGAGGAAGAAGAAGACTGTTAATTGTCCTCTCCGAATTCCTGGTATTGAGGCTCCGGGAGGTGAGCCCCTATCTCTCTATGTCGGGGATAATCCTTTGATTGGAGGTTTCTCGCCTTTTAGGGAGGGACCTTCTACAGTTCCGGCTGGCGGTGCCGGAGAATCTTCGCTGGACGCTGCTGTCGTTGCTACTGCTTCAGGTAGTGGAACAAGGTCGCCTTCGGGGCTGAGTATAATAAGATTCAGTTTACCTTTAGCTGGATCGACATCGGGAGGGACTCCTGCCGTGCCTGTGAGCGCACCTGGCGAGATTCCAGCCGATGAGCCTAGGTTGGAATTTGAGGAGGACCTTGAAGACTACTTGCCAGTGTTAGTTAGCAGACCCCTTTCTCCAGGTATGACAGCTTGCCTAGGATCATTAAGAAATGATTTAGCTGTACAGGCCGCAGATGCGACATATATGCCGTCGGCCATAGGTAAATATCGTCTTTTATGCCTCTTCTTTAGAAAAATTAATATTATGTTGATATTAACTTCCTTTTGTCTTCTTTTCAGGGGAAGACCTCTTCGGGGAGGGCAGTGTAGATACGCCCTTCGGCTCTGTGTTCGGTCCTGGCGGCGACACGGAGGTACCTGATTTTAAAGAGGAAACATCTTTGGGTGCTGGCTCGCCTGTCGAAGAGACTCCGATATCTCAAGAGGAGGATGAGCCTGTCATTGCGACAATGCCTCTTTTAAGTACGCCGGTCACTTCGTCTGGTGTTGGCGCTTCTTCTTTCGTCGCACCTCCTGTTGAGACGACGGCCGTGGCAACATCGTCTGTGGTTGTTCCTGGAGGGGAACTTGCCACCATCGCGGACACTTCCCGCGTCTATTCGGATCTAGTTGCGCTGACCGAGCAGTACACTGGCATCTTCTACACCACTTTGAAAACGTTAATGTCAATAGTATTGGCGAAGAATCTGAGATTTGCGTCGCTGAAGAGGTCCTCTCGGTTTTCGATAGAGGCGATCAGGGAATTCGGCGGCACCGGGGTAGCTGACACCCTGGAGGCGATGGCTAATGGTTTGGAGCAGCCCATTAACGAATATCTGCGGTTATCTCGAGACAGCGTTGAAGCTCTGGTCCAGGCTAGATACGACTCCTTGACTGCGCATCTTGTTGAAAAGATAGAAGGTCTAAATAAAATCATCCAGACGAATCAGCAGAAGATGGATGAAGGAAAAGTCGTCTTGGAGGTGACCATTGCTCTTCAAACGAAGTGCCAGGCCGAGCATGACGGAAATGTAGGGAGGGTCCACAAATTGGAGACAAAGCTTGCTCAGGCAAAGGAGTGGGCTTCTCAGTCGTCGGAAGGTCTAGATGTGGTGAATGGCCGACTGGTCACAGCACAACAGAACTTGGCGAGTACAGGAGTCGCCCGTGCTGGTTTCATTCGGGCTAGAGCCGAACTGTCCCTCCTGATTAATGATGTGGCACGGTTGGAGCGGGTCCGCGCTGATGTCTTAGATTCCAGGGATGAGAAGATAGCCGTACTGGCGCAGCAGCTTTGCGACCTGACCGCTCCCCCTTCATGATATACTTTTGCTTTTTAATATACTTTCGCTCTTTTTTAGGAATGATAAAGAGGCTTTTCATCTGACTTTGTGGACCCATCATTTCGGAATATAAATGACAGGTTTGGGTAAAAGTGATATCAGAGGTAATATGGACGTGATATACTCTCGGTAAGCTTTAGCAGGGCATATCTATTCAGAGGTTATATGGACATGATAGAATATGCTTTAACAGGACATATCTATTCAGAGATTATATTGACATGATAGAATATGCTTGGACTAAAGTTTGTACACAAAATACTATCAGAGGTAATATGGACGTGATAGGCCTTGACGTTCCAAATTAGTTAAACATATCTATTCAGAGGTTATATGAACATGATAGAATACGATCCAACTAGTTTTGTTTTGGAAGTAGTTTTGTCAGAATGAGATTTTCGCCTTATTCCACTTGAGCAGAGGAGTTTAAGCATAGTACCTTTTCAGGAATTTGCCATTAATAGGAGCCATTATGAGGTCTCTATTAGGCTGGGCTAGCCTCTAAGCACCGTTTGAGAACGTTGTCTCGATCACGTAAGGGCCTTCCCATTTGGACTGGAATTTGCCTTTACTCCTGTGAGTAAAAATCATCGGCCTTCTTACGGCTAAGACTAGCTCGCCGACTTTGAACACCCTTTCCTTTACTTTTTGATTAAAAGCTCTGGAAATGCGTGCATGGTAGAGCGCTATGCGCTGTTAAGCTTGGAGGCGTTTCTCGTCTAATCCTTCTAGCTTTTGAAGCCTTAACAAGTCATTCTTTTCTTGAGTCAGCTCATTAGCCACGGCTATCCTGAGTGACGGAATCTGGATTTCGATAGGGAGAACTGCTTCACTCCCGTAGACCAATGAGAATGGCGTGCAACCTGTCGGTGCTCGTACCGTTGTGCGGTATGCCCATAGACATTCTCCCAGCTTCTTATTCCAATCCATCTTGTTCAAAGAGACGAACTTTTTTAAGAGCTTGATAATAGTTTTGTTGAAAGCTTCCGCCAAACTACTAGCAGCAGGATTATATGTCGTAGAGACCATATTTTGTATCCAATTTTTATAACAAAATTGATAAAATGCTTGGCTGATGAACTGAGGTCCATTATCATGGATTATCCTTCGGGGAATCCCAAATCGATAAATGACGTGATGCTTGATGAAGCTGATAACATTAGATGTCTTTACCTCAGCAAGAGGGATCGCCTTTGCCCATTTGGAGAAGTAATCCGTGATGGCCAGTATGAATCGGTGACCTCTGGAAGAAAATGGGTGAATAGGACCAATGATATCCATATCCCATGCTTCGAAAGGCCAGGACGCAACCGTAGGATACAGATATTCCAGAGGTTGATGGATAAAGTCTGCATGGACCTGACAGACTCTGCATTGTCTCGCGTACTTTATTGCATCTGTGATCATAGTGGGCCACTAATAGCCTATTCTCCTGATGCGATCCTGGAGCTTAGGACGGGGTTGATGCGCTCCGCATACGCCATCGTGGACTTCACGAATAATCCGTTGTGCTTTATCACCAGAGAGACATCATAATAACAGTCCGTCATAAGACCGGTGATATAGGCACTGTGAAGATGCGTCGAAGTAGAAGCGTAATGATCGTCTTTTGACGGATATTGTTTCTTTAGGGTCCTCCGACAAGATTCCGTATGCTACGAAATCTATAAAGGGACTTCTCCAGTCTCTCCTGGGAGGATCTTTGTCCACCGCGTAGCTGTGTTCTATGTGAAAGTTATTTTTCACATAGAATAAATCTCTTTTAAGAAGGATTATCGAATTTTGCCTTCTTATAGGAGTAGCTAAATCTGTAGCTAGACTGGCTAGGGCAACAGCTTCCAAATTCTGAGATCGACGTACATGCTCAAGGAAGAATCCTTTGAATGTCATGGCTATTTCGACCGTTGCTTGGTGATAGGGGATGAGGTCAGGATTTCAGACTTCATGTATTCTTCTGACTTGATTGACGATCAGCAGAGAATCATCGAAAGCTTCCAGAGATTCGATGCCCAATTCTTTAGCGACTTGGAGGCTGATTAGTAGAGCGTTGTACTCTGCCACATTGTTGGAACAGGGCTCGCTAAGAGAATATGCTCGGTAGATAACGAGTTTATCAGGAGTGACTAGGACGATTCCTACTCCCGAAACCATGTTTCCCCTGGGACCAATCCTGGAGGCGCCATCGAAGAATAGTTGCCATGCATCACTTTCCATTACGGAATTATATTCTGCAACTTCGTCGGGAATATCCTCGTACACTTTGGAGGCCTCCGATCGGATGAGCAGCTAGAAAGTTAGCCAATGCTTGGCCTTTGACGGACTTCTGAGGGACGTACACCATGTCATATGGCATTAATAACATCGCCCAAGTCGCTAGTCGAGAATTAAGAACACTGGGTTTGTTTATCAGTACCCGAAGATGATTGATCCTGGAGATGATGTGAATGGTTTGGCCCGTGACATAGTATCGCATTTTCTGAATAGCGAATATCACAGCCAAACATTCTTTCTCCACTGGATTGTACCGGTGTTTAGCTCCGACCATCATCCTGCTATGGTAGTAGATAGCCTGCTCGTGGCCCATATCATTCTTTTGTGCAGAAGAGCTCCCATAGAATGATCCATCGCTCGGACATACATCACGAACAGTCTTCCTATGACAAGAGGCACGAGAACTGGTGGACTAGTGAGGTAGCGCTTGATATCTCCGAACGCTTGCTGACAGGCTTCGTCCCATACGAAGGATACACCTTTCTTTATGAGACGAGAAATGGTTGGCATCTCCCGGAGAGGTTGGATATGAATCTTCGGATATAAGCCAGACGACCTTGATATCCCCTGAGTTCCCTCAGATTATGGGGCGGTCGCATTTCTAAGATGGCCTTGACTTTATCAGGGTCCACTTGAATGCCTTTGGTGGTGATGACAAATCCCAGAAATTTGCCACTAGATACCCCCAGAAAGGACTTTGTAGGGTTTATTTTGTGTTGATGTTGGCGCATCAATTCAAATACTGTCTTCAAGTCTTGGATGTGATTATCCCTGAGGCGGCTTTTAACAGCTACATCGTCTACGTAACACTCCACTGTCTTGCATAAATGCTCATGGAATATGTTACTCATAGTCCGTTGGTACGTAGCCCCGGCGTTCTTCAACCCGAAGAGCATGACCGTATAGCAATATACCCCCAACAGTGTCTGGAAGGCAGTATGCTTCTCGTGTTCAGGATACATCTTGATCTGATTATATCCTAAAAATCCGTCCATGAAAGACATACGTTCAAAACCGCATGTATTGTCAATCATGACGTCTGTGATGGGAAGAGAAAACTCATCCTTGGGACAGGCTGCGTTCAGATCTCGGTAATCGATGCAGACTCGTACTTTCCCATTTTTCTTCATGACTAGGATAACAATGGCGACCCAGTTGGGATGTTGTTCCTCACGGATGAAGCCGCAGGCTATCCACTTCTTGACTTCAGCTTCAATGGCGTCCATCATGTCCGGGCGGAACCGGCGTTGGTGCTGCTTCACAGGCTTCGAATCGGGCAGTATGTTGAGTTTATGAGTAGCCACCTTTGGATTAAGATCTGGCATATCCTCATAATTCCATGCAAAGACGTCGATATATTCTTTTATCAGCTGGATAATTTCTTTTCTTTCTTCTTCGGAAAGGTTGTTACTGATAAATATTGGCTTTGGTGAAAGTTTATCCCTAACGTCAATCTGGATAACTTCATCTTCAGTGGAAGGTTTTCTCTGCTCGAAGCGGAACTCCCATTGTGTATCCATTTTCTGGGCCCAAACATTATTTTCGAATGGTTCGGATTCTTGTTCGTCTGATTCGAAGGAATCCATCACTACCATATTTGCTGATAATGTTTGCTCTAGAGCGTGAGATGAGTCGAAGGGCAATGAGCCATCTTGAAAAGAGGGAAAGATATCCTCGTTCGACTTGGAAGTCGTAAGGGAGGTGGCATACCCTAACCCGAAGCTGGTTCGTTGATAGTAGGGATCTCTGTGCAGCGGTATTTGTCTACCTTTTTCGTAGTTGAGACCTGGTTTCAGCTTCATGTCATAACCCATACTTTATATGATCTTCAAAGCTTGCAGGCTGTACCTATGAATTTGCATTTCACCAGCATCGTCATCGAAGGATTTCTCTTGTATAGTATGTTCGTTGCGCATATGGCCGAAGACTATTGAACACTGACTGTTGCGGGCAGGTGGAACAATGAAAATAGAATCCTCATGTGGTCCATATGTTGTGGTGACATTGGATGATGATGCCACTTCCCATATGTACGGATGATAGGAATCTATAGCGGCCAAGAATTTTTGTGCTATAGGCTCTATATCGTCCTGGCGGAAGGATTCCTGATTTGGAATCCGAGCATCGATATACTGGAAAAGAGGTCCTTTATTATTATCAGAAATCGTATTCCTGGTTGCATTTACATCACTCGGCTGCTTGTTGCGCCGAAGGTTGATAATCAAGGGTGGAGGCTTCTGGTTTAGAGTGATCACTAGAGGATCACCCCCTTTCCCTGACCTGGTCTTGTTCAGGTGGATAGCCATAGGCTCTATGGCTTTTGGACGGGTAGTCCGTCCTTTCACCTTGATTGACAAAGGTTACTTGGCAGAGGGTTCTTCAGGCTCCCGGTAGGATTCCTTCTCTGCTTGGGCTGACACCTCTTCCGTGCGGTCTTGAGAGTATAACACGGCATCAGAGTAGTAGGATTCTACTCTTTTAAACGAGTTCAGGTCAGTAACCTCCGTTTGTACCGTTCCTTGGGCGTCTACATATTTGAAGCATTGATGTAGAGTCGAAGGAATAATGTTGTGGTCGTGGATCCAAGGTCTTCCCAGCAGAATGTTGTAGGATACCTCTGAATCGATGATGTAGCATGTAGCCACTGATCTGAGGTTGCCAATCTGGATCCTCAGGCAAATTTTCCCCAACGGCTTACTTCTTCCGGCTTTATAACCCACGATTGTAGTGGTGGTGTAAGCCAGTTCACTGGTAGGAATCCTCAGAGGCCTGAGCAGACTATGAGGAATAATGCTGATTGAGGATCCCAGATCTATGTGAATTCGGTCGACCTCCATGGAACCGACGTACCCGGTGTGGTAGAGGGGTCTGTCATGCCTGTTATGTTTTAACAGCATATCGTCTTTAGTGAAAGTGATATTTGGGACTACCTCCATCATGCTGTGGCATCGAAGACACGCCACGGGTTCTTCGTCAGGGGACTTGAGCTGGGTCAAGTATGTATCCGCCTGCATTAATGCTTCACTCAGGGCTAGACGAGTGTCTTGGGAGAGCCTGAGAAGCTCGAAGATGGACAACCTGTCTGGTGTATTAGCCAGTTGGGCCTGGATGTCAAAGTTGTATGGCTTCTCTAAACCTTTGTTTTGAATGTTTTTCACAGGTTTATCGAAGCGCACTTCTTTTTACATCCCCTTGTCCGCCGAAGTTGGTCTCGAAGGCTTGGTAGTTAAAGTGTCTGCCGGTTCATCTTCCAGACTCGCTCCGTAGTCCTTGAGGTAAGCCTTCCCTGAACGGGTTGCTGTAGCAAAAACCTCGTCTTCGTCTGATGTCGAAGAAGTTGCAACCATATGGCATAGCTTGCATTTGGAGTTCTTCTTGGACTTACCCTTAGTAGTATTAGTCTCTTTTTCGAGCTCCGACACCAGGTATGGGTGAACCCATATAATCTTGCCTCGCTGGTTAGTTAGGGGTAACAGGTCATGATTTTGACCCCTACCCGGAGGGAGATTAACGATGTTCATCGTCATCCGAAAAATAGGTGTAACACCGTCCGGGACTTCTTGGGGAGGCAGATTACCAAATTACAAAGAGATCATGTTGGCCATGACCGTCTTCTCGCTGTTGCACAGAGTGATGGCCTTAGCATCGATCAGCTCTTGGTTCTTCCTTTTAAGTATGTAACACGCCTTTGTCGGGTGGTGTACGTATCTGTGGAAGATGTTATACTTGGGGTTGTTGGCACTGCCGACTTTACTGGTCCGCTTCTCCTCAGGAAGGGTGATCTTGCCACTTTTGACAAGACACTCGAATATACTCGGAATATCATCGTCATCGAAAGAGTATACTTCGACGGGCCTGGAAGTCCCAGGTTTCGTCTGCGTGGTTGCCGTAGTCTTTTGTCTGGACGTATTGATCGCCAGAGCTTCTTTTCCTTTGGAACTGCGAGGATGGTCGCCGTTGGAGAATGACCTTTTGCCTCTGTCGGAGGTAGAGATCATGATGCCATTGTCACGCGCCTTGCGACTGTTGTCCTCGACGGCTACCGCTGAGATAATGAACGAGGGCCAATCATGGAACTGATATGGTCCTGTGAACACCGAGATCACGGGAAGATGGTTCTTCCTGCAAATGTGCACCAATGCTGAGTCTGGAACTCCTGGAGGCATCTGTAAAGTAGCTTGACAAAAGCGTTCGATGAAGGTGCGAACGTCCTCTTTTTCCCTCTGCTTGACTTTAATGAGAAAGGACATAGACATGTCCATTCCTCCCTCGTAGAATCGTATGAAGAATAAAGCCTTGAAGTCTTCGAAGCAAGTAATGCAGTTGTCCGCCAGGCTGCGGTACCACTGTTAAGCCACTCCTGAGAGACAGCCCTAGAACACCCGAGTGGGGAGGGCATCATTCCCTTGTAGCAACACCGTCATCATACTGAAATAGTTCATGTACTGACTTGGTGATGTTTTCTCTCAAACTGAGCCATAGTCTGAGGTTTGTACCTCGGAGGGAAAGGGACCTCTTCCCAGATAGCTGGGTAAGGCTGGTTGATTACCAATTTATTGAGCTGATCTTTGTGCTTCAAGACATCAAATTGGGCTTTCAACTCCCGTACTGCTTGCATCGAATTTTCAGCCGGTAGCGAGATCATGGAATGGTACAGAGTCAGTTGTATCGTGACTCCCACAAGAGGTAATACATTTTCCGAGTGAGGAAACGGATGACCTGCTGACTCTTGATCTACAGCAGGCTCTTGGACCGTGTTGGACGGTGGTAAGTCCACCCCCACACGTATCTGAGTTGGCGGGACCGATGTTTGAGCCATAGCAGCCGCATGTTGAGTTACCATCATCTGGTGAATATTCTCCATCATAGATTGCATTTGTTTCAGAGATATCTCTAGTGTAGTAATGCGTTGCTCAGCGCTCCCTGACGGGGAAGCTTCCTCGTGTTCATCTCCAATGGCATAAACTTCCATCTCCCTGGGCATCATTGAAGGATGAGTATAGGTCGCTGTAGAAGTTGACTCTATACTCTCAACATCTGATTCGGGAGACTGGCGACCCCCAGCGTAGGAATCAGAAGAGCACGAAGTCAGTTGTCGTGACCTCGAACGAGTATTTTGGAACACCCCAGCTTTGGTGTCCCTAAGGAGCATGTTGAATCTTCTTCGGCTCGGAGTTCTAGAGGACGGACGTCTTGAGCCCGATCTTCATCCAGGTATATGTGAAGCCATGTTCACAGATGCATGTGTGGGCTCTTCTTCTAGGAAGGATGGAGAGTAGCTCAACCAGTCAAAAACCGACCATTTTGCTTCAGAACAGCAACAATTAATTACAATCCTATGACTATTACAACAGTGCTCACTAGGAAGCGTAATAGACATGCTGGAAGATCCCCTCTCCTTGCGTTTCTGGATTAGATACTTTCGCAGGTCAGGAGGAGTTACAGAAGAAGAAGATGATGGCTTGTTCCTTCTGTTCCCATCGGTGGACATGCAGATGATGGGAACCATAGTCTTCCCTGTGCCACCCGTATACAACAGGTTGGCCATCTGGGTGGCGGATAATCCCCGAGGAGGGTGTCTTTTCGCAACTGGAGCCTTCTTTATGCTTAGGGGCTTCGCCTGGCATAATTTGGAGCTCTACTCTGGTTGACGTAAAGTTTAGGATGTCCTCAGGCGGCCATCAGCTTCTCGCGTAATTCGGAGGGCGGGCAGATTGTTCCCTTGCTTGCGTAAAGGCCGAGAAGTTGAGTAGTCCGCCGCTTGCTTTCCCTTACAAAGATCACAGGGATCATCTGGTTCTCCGTAGAGGGCAGATATTTTTTTAAGCGCTGAGCGTGTTTTTTACTTCTGATTTGGCGCTGAGGCATTATCAGAAGTTTTGTCTATTCCGCCAGGGACGGGAGACTGAAATTTATGCGTAGAACGCGGATTATACTTCTGGACTAGCGCTGAGACTTTGTCCGCAGTTTCGTCTGTTTCGCCAGGGACGGGAGACTGAAATTTATGCGCAGAGTGCGGATTATTCTTCTGGGTTAGCGCTGAGCCATTGCCAGAAGTTTTGTCGGCCCTGTCAGAGACAGGCGACTGAATTTTATGCGCAAGACGCGGAGCAAACTTCTGGTTTAGCGCTGAGGCATTGCCAAAAGTTTTGTCGGCCCTGTCAGAGACAGGAGACTGAATTTTATGCATAAGGCGCGGAGGGAGCAATGCTACCACATCGTTGGTCGGAGAGATCGGAGAGATCGGAGAGTCCACAGGAATTGTAGAGGATGTCTTGGGCATCCAGACCTTACGCAGCTTTCTGTTATTTTGGACAGAGAGAGAGTGAGAGCTACTCCTTGTTCGGAGCATATCTTCGTAGGCAGACTGGTCGAACTGGACGACCAGTGTCTTCTTCACGGATTCTACGGATACTGTATCATGTTGAGCAATTGCTTTCTCATAAGAAGATAAAGATGTCCCCAGGAGTTTCGCCATCTTGTTTCGGATAAAATAAACGAAAGGGATCGTAAAAGAGAACGACGGGTTCTTTAATGTGAAAGAAAACCAAACCCTTTTCTTCTTTTGTTTACAAACAAGCTTGTATAATATTAATCCTACACGAGGATGTGGGAGTATAATTTATTTAATCTGGGTAAATATTATTATGGGTGTCTGATCTGCAGTCGATCACTTTAGCCCTTGGACCACACGATGATGAAGAAGTGCCGTAGAAGACGAAGAATAGCTTCGAAGGTTGCAAAAGATGATGGATGCACGATGCCAAAGTCATCGATCCCTACTCTTTTCCTGAGCTCCGGTTTCTTCTCTCTCACAGATTCTAATTCTTCGACCTTTGGATCTGATACTAGATTTCTTTCCCAATTTTTGATCTTCAATCTTCAATTTCTTTGACCCTGGATCTGATATTGGTTTTCTTGACCAATTTTTTGACCTTGTCCTCTGTTGATAGAGGTCTCTATTTATAGAGTTTTAGTGACAGTGACCACTCAGTCGATGTAAAAACTGAGTAGTGAAAAGTACAGTACCCTTTTACACAACGGTTAAAATAACCAATGCCTGCGTATAGATGATCTTTTGAATGAGCATGTGACGCGGGTCCAACTAAGGGACAAAATGCGTATAACTGCTGCGAAGATCACGACGTATAAGCTACGTAGGTAGGTATCCCTCGTGTAGAAGAGGTTGGCGTAGAAGCCAATGTCTATCACCATGGCGTAGAAGCCAAGTAGGCATAGAAGCCCAGTAGGCGTAGAAGCCTGATGGCATAGAAGCCGAGTAGGCACAGAAGGCTGAATGGTCATAGAGGCCGAGTAGGCGTAGAAGCCGAGGGGTCGTAGAGGCCGAGTAGGCGTAGAAGCCGAGTGGTCATAGAGGCCGAGATGATGTGGACGTCTTAGCCAGAATTACGGCTTTTGGAGATATAATTAAATCTCTTACATTAAATGTGAAGATCTGCCCCCATCCTGTGCATTAAATGCAGATGCTTGTCTTTAAGATTTGCCATCATCCTGCGTATTAAATGCAGATACGCGCCTCGAATCCTGCACAAAGAGTAACTGCTGACGTGGCAGGCGGTTTATCTTCTACGGAGCGTAAGAAGCTCACGTCTGCCTGTGTAAAACTAGGCAGCGTATCCCATTGTATACGCAAAAGCAGTTTACGCAAAGGGGATGTCACTAAACGATGGTTCAGTAATATTTAATTAAATCTCTTACATTAAATGCAGAGATCCGCCATCATCCCGCACATTAAATGCAGAGGCATGTTTTGATGGTCTGTTACCCTTCTGTGCATCGACCGCAGAGACGTGCCCTGGGCATCTGTCAGTATTTGGCACTTTAAATGCAGAGACGTGCCTTGAGAGCCTATCACCGCTCTGTGCATAAAATGCAGAGACGTACCACGAATCCCATACGAAGTACAACTTTTGACGTTGCAGGCGGTTTGTCTTCTGCGAAGAGTAAGG
Organism: Iris macrosiphon; assembly: GCA_036927795.1. Taxonomy (NCBI): domain Eukaryota; kingdom Viridiplantae; phylum Streptophyta; class Magnoliopsida; order Asparagales; family Iridaceae; genus Iris; species Iris macrosiphon. Next base: position 111,677,120 of record JAYESA010000013.1, read on the forward strand.
AGCTCTCATCTGCCTGTGTAAAACTAGGCAGCATTTTTCTCTGTATACGTAAAAGCAGTTTACGCAAAGGAAATGGCAGTAAATGACAGCCTGGGTTGCAGTGTCGCGCCATCATTATAGCATCGCCTGGATAGTCGAGCAGTATTCCTTTGTCAGAAGTCCAGACGTCAGGTTCATTCCAGGATCTGACAGGTTCATTTCGGAGAATACGAAGCATCCCTCATACACTTCAATGCTGTATTGAAAGCGGATGGGTTTTACTCCATAAAGGCGATGAAGCATCATATTTTACGCTGAAGCAGCCTGGACATGCTGCATTTATGCGGATGGTCCTTTGAGCTTATATTTCACGCTGTGTTCAGCGAAAAAAGCTCTGTTTGCACGCTTGATGGCTCTGAGATCCTCTGTTTATGCTGTCCTGCATCAACATGCTGCGTAGAGCTATCCAGCGTATTTTTATGCTTCTACATATGGTCGCCAGGTTCAGGAGATTAAAAGAAAGGACAAAGGTCGGAGAGCAGACGGGATTGCGCATTCATGGTCACGAGACATTACGATGTGGTGATCGTCTATATGTTTCCAATGGAGAGATTCGACAGGAGCTGATGGTAGAAGCTCATAGTTCAATATATTTTATTCATCCTGGAGGCACCAAGATGTATAGTGACTTATGACATCACTTTTGGTGGCATGGGGTGAAAATAGAGATAGCTCGCTTTGTGGCCAAATGTTTAGTTTGTCAGCAGGTGAAGGCGGAACATCAGCGAATTGCAGGGCTACTACAACCACTTTCAATTCCTGAGTGGAAGTGGGAGCACATCACTATGGACTTCATCACGGGTTTTTTGAAGAGTCCAAGTGGGCGAGATATTGTATGGATAATAGTGGATCGACTCACCAAGTCTGCATATTTTTTGCCTTTTAGAGTTGGCCAGTCTACAGAAACTCTGGCTGACTTATACATGAGGCAGATCGTGAGGTTGCACGGTATTCCGATCAGCATTGTGTCAGACAGGATTCGCGTTTTATATCTCACTTTTGGAGAAGCATGCAGGAGAGTCTTGGAACTCGTCTGAAGTTCAATACGTCTTATCACCCGTAGACAGATGGGCAGTCCGAACATACTATTCAGACACTGGAGGATACGTTGAGGGTTTCTATGTTGGACTTTGGAGGATCATGGGAGGACCACCTATATCTTGTGGAGTTTTCTTACAACAATAGCTATCAAGTGAGCATCCAGATGGCTCCGTTTGAAGCATTGTATGGAAGAAAGTGTAGGTCACCCGTGTGTTGGAGTGACATGGGAGAACGTAAAATTTCGGAGCCAAAGTTGGTATTCAAAAGTGTAGGTCTCCCGTGTGCACTAGACAGGCAGAAGCAGTGGTCAAACCTTCACCGTCGTCCCTTGGAGTTTAAAGAAGGCAATCATGTCTTCTTGAGGATATCACCTACTAGAGGCACTATTGAATTCGGAGGGCGTGGAAAGTTGAGTCCAAGTTATATTGGACCATTTGATGTGCTAATGCGAGTGGGAGAAGTGGCGTAACGACTCGCACTACCACCTTGACTCGAGGGAGTACATAATGTATTCCACGTGTCGCAACTTAGGCGATATATGGCAGATAGAAGTCATGTTCTCGACCACTCTGAGATCACCATTGGGGCGAGCTTGACATACCAAGAGCAACCCGTGGAGATCCTTGACCGTCGAGAGAAAGTGATGAAGAACCAGTCTATTCCCTTGGTTCGCGTGGCATGGAGGCATTGCGCGCCAGGAGAATCCACTTGGGAGCGCGTGGATGACATGCGCAAACATTTTTCGTATCTGTTCGTAGATCAAGGTATGAATTTACTTTGTTCATTCCTACCATACACCATTCGTAATTCCCTATCTTGGCTTAGTTTTAATTTCGAGGACAAATTTTTTATAAGTTAGGTAGAATGTAAAACCCTCAAATTTAAATATTATATCTATTTAATTAATCATTAAAATTAATTATATTATTTCTTAGTTAATTAGATTTTTTTTATTTAGTTACTACATAAATACTCATTTATAATTTTTGCTATTATTATATTTTTGGAATCCTTGTGGAAGAGTGATAGATTTTTAGAATTTATTTTCTGGATACAAATATTATTTTTCTAGATTTTTATACCTCATATATATATATATATAATATATAGTTATTAAATATAATAATAATAATAATTATAGTACTAGTAATAATAAAAACAAAAGAAAAATAAAAGGAGAAAGAAAAGTAAAGAAAAAGGAAAAAGAAAACCTAATCAAATTCTAAAACCCTTAATCCTTAAACTAACCATTAACACTTAACTAATTTTGTTAACCTATCTAATTCCCAAGCCCACACAACCCAACACCACTACTAACACTCGAACCCCACCCCCCACCCCCCGCGAGCACAGTACCGCGGCCCAGGAACAGCCAGTCCCCCGCTCCCACCTTTATATATATATATACATATGATTCTAAACCATAACCCTAACCTCTGCCACCCCAGCCCTGTGCCACCGACCCTTGACTCCTGTGCCCAACGTCGTCGCCGGAGAACCACCGGAGCCCAGTCCCGCGCTGCCGGCCACACCGACGTCACCCGCGCGGTCAACCGTAGTACCACAGGCAGCGACGACCCCTGTTTCACGAGCTATTTTTTGACCAGTCTCTCGATCATTTTCGAATCCGTCTTCAATGGTATGACCACAACCTATCCCTCTCTAAACCCCCATAATTAGTTTCCAACGAACAACGTTAAACACTAGGTAGAAATTGAAGCCAAGTTGAGGAAAAACCATATATTTTAAACTATTATGAACTATTTCAATGACCTATGTTTAGAGACTGATATCTTCCACCATAGACCTCCAAATTAAAATCTATTTTTTACTACGTGAAGTCTATATAACCAAGATCATTCCCTGTTAATTAGTTTATTTTATTTTGTGTTAAAATCAGAGATAAATTGGGTTGAAAACTGAGAAAACTTGTTTCAAAAAATATTAGAATTTGCGATACGGAGTGCGCCCCACCAAACGAGACCGCCCCATCACGTACTAATTGTTCCGAAAGGCGCGTATGGTATATCCTGATGTGTAGGCTTTCGCAAAAACTGATTTGGACGTGTGTGCGCGTCGGAATCAACCCGTATCCGTATAAAGCTCCTGTATCGAAATATTTGCAAAATATCCTGTCATTTTGTGTACGCTTGTCGGAATGTGACAAAACTTGCGCCATTAGATTCGTGGTATCACGCTGGTCCTGTGACCCAAGTTTCACACAATTTTGTGACAGTTGACCGAGTCACCTATTTGTGGGCCCTACGGTTGACTTTAAGGCGAATTTGTATTCGGCTCACCGGAATCCAAAATTGAACATACCATTGAGTTTGTATTGACGTTTAGAATTTGTTTGAACTATAACCTATCCCATTTAGAGAGCTTTACCTCTGACACACATTTCGGTGCAAAGTGGCCCATATGTGGACCCTACTTTGACCCAAAATTACAGTTTTGCTCCTGTGTCCAAATTGGACGAAAGGTAGTATTTTCTAGCTATCTCGGTGATTCTGGAAATGTTGGTAATATTTATTTCAGCATCCGGAGACGTTTATTCGGAGGCCATAGTTTCTGATCATGTGTACTTGACGTCTAGACGCTTACACTATGCAGATTACTTGCCAGGCAAGTATACCTTGCCATTGTACTATGATTTATATTCCATATGGTGCATGAATTTTATTTTTGTGATTTAGTTCATATATTTTAACTGTTATATAAACTGCGCGTCCAAGAATAACTTGGGTGCAACGACGGTGGCGTCGTATTCTATTTTTATTATATATATATATGTTGACCTAGTTTTATGAGACCGCTTCATTATCATGAGGCATTCTTATATTTCATTGGCCATGACACAGTTGTTACACGAGTGTGAGTCTCATGTAGGACACGGACTTTCATATTCGGCTGGCCACTAGTACGTATGGGACGTGCGACGGATAGGGATAACTATTGATAGAATTTGCATTATTAGAAGCCTTGGCAGTTCTTAGAGGTAGCATCGTGTCATGGATATGACATACTTAGAGCATGGGGTGGGGAGGACAACAAGTAAGGCATTTGGGCTCTTTTGCACTTTTCTTGTGTAACCCGTACGCTCCGTCGGAGATGTGCGGTCATGATGACCCCTATATTATTATTATTATCAGGCGGCCTCTGACGTTCAAAAGACGTCATACTTTGTAGGCTCCTAATTCTCCGAAAGAATCATGCCAATTCCATTTTGGCCAGATAGCCTACGTGTTGGAAAGTTGTTCTCAAAGTGCATTCACATAGGCGGTTAGACGACCCTTTGGATATTTATTTTTTTAGTACTTTATTAGCATGCTTCTATGTATCTTGTTACGTCCCTCTGAGGACCTGGTCCCTTTCCAGGTATAGACGAGCAGGATTATCCACAGGAGTACGGACCCGGACCTGACGCTTCATAACAGACTGAGGAGGTATTACCTTCAACGTACCCCTGATTCATCGCAGCTGATGGATATTCTAGTTGTTATTTTCTTTATTGACATTTATCTTATATTAGAGTTTGATCTCTTCTCTCATTTAGTTTTTATTATAGTCGATTGGCAGTGGATTTGTTTCCACCCGACTATCATTCTTTGGTACTTCATATTTGAGATTCAGTTATTTATTTCCTAATTATTTATTTATGTTATGGATGAGATATAGATTGCATGTGACTTGTGTTGATAGTATATTACCACTTATGGATTTGATATTCATGTACAGTGTACGTATGTATTACGATCTTCCAACTCATTAGAGTTATCGTATACTTACGGCTGGCATGTTGCGTATTCCTAGTCCTACGTATTTCGGGATTGGGACGTGAGAACTGCCCCATAAGCACATAGCCATATGGCAAAGCTGTTGCATGAGCAAGTTGTCGCATGTAGTGAGCTTGACATATCGCAACCTGGAGCATCGCACGACATGCGTATGACAATTCATGCACATAGTCAGTTAAGCGTTCAGTGTCAGGCGTATAGCGTTATGCCGCATGTACCCTCGGGCGCATGGAGAGATTAATGCTCATAGCAAGATCTGTCGCATGGCCCAGTCAGGCGCATAACACAGAGCGCGTATACAAAACAGTCATGCGCTTAACATCCATGCGCCCAGAGTGTCTAGGCGCATAGCGTACATACTGTGAAGGGTCTGTGGCAAGGGATTCGTACAGCATAGCATGTCATGCTTCATAGTTTCCTGCCGCATGATACTTTATCGTCCCAGAATAGCAATCACTCCATAGAAAAGCTCTAAAATTTATTTTCTTCCTAAAATACTCATTTTAACTCCAAATAAAGTGAAACAAAAGTCAAAATCATATAAAACTTAATTCTCTAGAACATGGAACAATTATTTTTGAAAAATACTAAGATTTTGGATATCATTTCCACAAAATACTATAAAATCCTAACTTTAAAACTTAGATCTACTCTAAAATATCCATCAAAATCGTAAATGTCAATAACTAAAGATGTATAGAATCATAATGTACACATTCTAGACTAATAATATATAAAAAAAATCAAAGAAATAAAACATGTAGTATTTTTTCATTGGTGCAAGATGTACTTGCCTAGCTCCAAGAAGAAGAAAGAGGAAGAAAGTAGAGATTGAAGGAAGAGAGAGAAAGAAAAGAGTTTATATAGGGTAGGGTTGGATGCTTAGCCATTGGATCAAGTCATGAATCCCTCCAAGAAATTCTAGCCACACAAAATAACTCATGAACCAAAGCTAAAGGGCAAACATGGGTCTAGTCTCAGGGTTACCTGACGATCATGCAGCAAGCTGTATACGCACTTAATATGTATATCGGGAATGGGGTGTGATAGCTTAGGCGATGTGGGATGCTCGTCGATGACCACCTCGGATGTCGACATGGCTACGATCGACCTTCACTCCGATACCACTTGTTATGGACTTAGTATTTTCCCTGCACTTCGACCCGTGCGGCGCACAAGCTTCCTCCTGGAAGACTCGTGCAAGCCTTCCCCGAACGAACTTAGTTAGATTACTAAGAAAAGAGAGAGTAATGGAGCAAGAATGGAACCTGAAATACTTTTATTAATATGAGGAAAGATTATAAGTTTTGGTGGTGAGGAGCAAATGAGTCTCCCCATTATTTATAATGTCTCAAAGGACTTACAAGAACTTTCTAGAATGAGATTATTCCAGAAAATATTATAGGAGTTATTCTATATTATAAAAATATTCCATGCATTATTCTAGCTGCCAAATATTAATAAAGATACCTAAAGAGCATCTAATCCACCTCGTCGGGCCATAAAATATTGTGCATGACACAATGTTATAGAAGCTCCCTTTTGAGAAACAAAGACAACACCATCAACGTCAAAACCGGCTTGCAATATCAACAGTTTGTGGTACCTTTCTAGCGTGACGTCTGAACGCGAACAAGATATTCCTCCAAATTTTAAAGCGTTAAGGGTAGTCATTCTCCAGACAATCTCGTACCTAATATACAAATATAATAAATTAATTTGGAAATTAATATTATTAATTTCTTCATGTTATTATTATTTGTTGAAACTATGAATACTACTAGGGCTATTTGATATTATCCCCCTCTTAGATTTGGTATATTGATATTACCCTTCTGATAGGTTAAAAGATGAGAATACCCCTTGAAAGTGTCATTAAAAACTCTTTAACAACACTTTCAAAACTCATTAATGACACTTTCAGGTTTTTAACGACACTTTCAGGGGGGTATTCTTAACTTTTAATCTAACATGGGATAATATCAATATACCTAATATAAGAGGGAGGTAATATCAAATAGCCCATACTATAAATATAATATAACATTTTTTTTATAACTAAAAAAAAAATTAAAAGTTGAGATTTTATTTCCATAAAATTTGTCATAAAATGTACAAGTCTTTTTTTTCGTTGTCCGTCTTTCGTCCAAATTTACTGCTCAGCTTCTCCTCCAATAGCATCGTCCAAAGTAAGAGACTGAAAGTCCAGCTCATTGATGTTGGTACTTTCATCTCTTAAGTGTTGAGTTTATTTTTTTCGCACGAACCGAATCTTGAACGCAGACTTCCAAAATATCTTGCTGCATCCTACTCCTCTTCTTGCTTAGCATCCTTGAACCTGTATAAAATAAGATTTTGATTCTACCGTGAACACCGAAACCATTAGAATATCACGTACTAAAGAAGAAAGTATATTGTATGTTTTTTCGTGTCTTTTCCACCATTCTAAAATTAAAAAATACGATCCAGAATTATCATCTTCTTCTTCATAAGAATTTAAATACAACATTCTTGAGTTTGTAGGGAAGATTTTTTTTGTTTCTTCTTTGCAGTATACTTTTAGCATGAGATAACTTAGACATTAAACCAGAGGAACTACTACCTTGAACGGTTGTGCCGGGTCGGCTCGATACAACTTTTTCTTCATATAAAATAATTAGATTATCTAAAACATCTTTAATTAACCTCAACATTCATATTGTCATTAAAATCGTCTAACAATATAAATACATCTAATTTAATCTTAGGATCAAAAGCCACTTCATCCCCCACAAGCTGACACGCCCTAGAGCAAGAGATTAGCCACCCCTAGAGGCCGACTACTTGTTGCTGGTTGCAGCTGCTGTTTGCCCCCTCAAAACCCTAAAAATCACCTCTAAATTGAAGATTTAACTCACATATGAAGCCCCCAAGAACCCACTAAAGTTTTGTGGAGGTTGGAGTCCGTTTGGTGCTCCAAAGGGTTCGTATCGCGAGAAAGGACCACGCCGTAAGCACATACGGGTAAGTCTTCCAACTTAGGTTATTTTTCCTATTGTCCATGAAACAAAGATTGTGTGACTCATGATAATATTAGATGATGAGTAGGAATAACTCCATGCATGACAAACCCGTATTTTTATGTAAAAACTATTCAAAGAAAATTGAAAAATCATGACACGACGCACCAATGGTAGACAAGGTTCAATGAATATTGTCATGATAAATATGTATAAAATAATTCCAAAAAATTATATATTATTAATTCATAATATAAATATTATAATTATATAATTAATCATATTTTATGCTAACGGAAAGATTGGATGCAAAGACTACTTGGCCAAGTTGCAAGTATAGCTAGATAGCGTAGTTGAGATGGTTGCATGAATGATGTGATATAATTATTTTTTATATATAATTATTATTAAATTTTAAAATATTAAATATTATAATTTCATATTAAAAATACTTTATTAATCAAGTTGGTAATGTTGCATGTACAAACTAGCATTAAGTTGCCAGAATACCTAGTCGACGCACAACATGACTTTGTGATATGATTCATGGAGGGGTTGATCTTAATAACTAAAAATGAATTAGTTCTGGAAATATTTATTTTAAATTTATATTTATGGTATTTGCATGTCAAACTTGAACCCTAAAAATAAGGGCCACTAGCCTATGTTTTGGGTGACTTTATGACATTGTTATGCAAGTAAATAGAGGTTATTTTGGAAGGAATAAATGGGTGAATATTTTTTGAGATTAAATCAGAATATAATATGATATAAAATATTTTTTTATAAATATAAACCATACTAATGGACTAGCAATGTCTCAAACAAGTTTCGGACAAAACTAGTCAACCTAAAGTAGTCATAATCTTGAAATATGTTATTTTGTCAACTCTGAAAATTAATTATTAAAATAAATATAAATTATATTTGAATCAAAATTATATAATTTATTAATAATTATGTTTATGTCATTTAATTGGGGACTTAAACTAAAATTTTGGAAGTTAAAAACCAAGAAACTAGGTTCCGATATCCTGTAAAAGTAAAGTAAGATGTTAGAAATAATATTGGACTTACTTGTACATGGAAAAGAATAAAATTATATAATTAAATTATAATTACAAGAATTCGTGATTGGACCCTCAAGAATATTAATTGATTGATAGGTCAATTTAATTATGAAGGAGTGGACACGGGATCTGTCACGACCCGCACCCGATATAGGAACACGAGTATGTGGGTAAGTCCAGCCTACGTCGCAGCATCGACGGTAGAACGTTGTCTAGGTTACAATACTATCTAATCAATCTCACACGAGTATATAACTCCATAAGGAGACATATATATCATAATATAATATGTAAATACTCAATCATAGAACTAAAGCACGATAAGATATCGAAGAAAACAAAGGTAATACAACAAAAGTCTAAACCAAATAATCTATCTCAAACAATAACATCCAAGTCTCAAAGTATGCCGGAAACAAATCATGTACCATAAACTGCTAAAAGAAACTAACTGAATAACTAGTGATCCCGGCTAGACCTCCCAGAATTACACCTGGCTACAAGGTGCAAGGCTGCAGCTACTCTCCCTTTGGTCCATAATATATCGGACACCAGTCCTCTAAGTCACAGTCTAAAAAAATATATCCAGTCATGATTGGACAGAAGTAAAACCCAAAAATAGTTCCACTTAATTGATAAGGACTATAAAATAATAATTAGATGATGCTATATACAGAGATAAATAATAAATAGAAGCAATAGAAAATAGTAAAGAGAATAGGCAATAGGCAATATGGTATAGTCAGTGCATATATGCAATGAAGAGAAGGAACTACAATATCATATACAGGGTAATGTAGTATATGAACTGAAATGGAGAACTGAACTTATTATAAGTGTTTGAAATAGTAGTTTCAATATGTGATCGGCTTGGGAACATGTACGAGTGCTATATGGCCTGGTTAATCATAAGTGAGGTATATGATTAACACTAACATAATTTTATACCGGTACAACAGGGATATGATCATATTTCTCACTAACAATTTTCTTGCCCCCAACTAGTACAGTGGATCCAACCATGACACGTTACGATACACGATCAATGTCTAATATATCATGTACAATGTCTAATATCAATGTCGTGTACAATATCAATACGATAACCAATGTAACATCTCATGACTACAGATCCAATCTATATACTAGTCCGTGTAGCACAGTGTCAAAAATCAGATGTAATATTTCTAAATACTTAAATTATAGAAATTATCAAATAACGGAAATTATCATAGAATGTACTCGCCTGTGGTCCTGAGCGAGCAATATCAATAGCCTACTCCCGAAGTATCGCAGAACGATCCAATGGTCCTATATATATAATATAATATAATATAGCATCAGCCGTTACACTAGCACACACGCAAACATAATTTCACCGAAGTCAGAAACTACTCTATGGGGGTGATACTAGTCAACTAGCAGGATCAAGTATGCATGTCTAAATACACAAGTGTCAAGTCCTCGAATACCGTACGTAGTAAGACGAATAACTGGCACTAATACATGTCAAATTCTCCAAATCTCGTGTAATACTAACACACGGTCTAGCTAGTATGTGAGGGTACACATGGCAGTGAGTTACCAAAATACTTAAATATAAATATAGTGCCTATACATATTACATAGTATCACCCACTACTTATTTATACTAATACACCTAGGGTCATACCTAACATATAGAAATATGTGATACTCACAACTTACAAATTAATTTCTAAGGAGTAAATACTAACACCAAATTCCATGAAGTAATTTATAACCCTAATTACTATTCAGTTAATTTTTAAACCTAATGACTATGGAAGTAATTACTATTAAACCTAATTTTCCATAAAGTAATTACTGATAATAGATACCAATCATACATGCACATACACACAATAGTCACTAGGGTTCACCTAAATGCAGTGTCATGCAATAACACAACATAAAAGAAAAGAGGACAGGTTTAAACCTTGGTGTGCGCTTGATCGAGTAGGGGCGACGCTCGCTCGTGGTCCGTGGAGGATCAGCCCCCAGGGATGGTGCTCCGACGGGTGGACAGCTGCGGCAACAACAAGGTTGTCAGCAGGTGATGGGGATGCCGATGGTGGTGACTGGTCATAGTGGCCGGGCTGTGAGTGATCGAGGTGTGAGTGGTCGGGAAGGTGATGACGATGGTGGTGATGATGATGATGATATTCCGGGGATGGCCGCGATGGTGACTCAAGCGGTCGAGTCAAGGGAGATCGACTGCTGTGGAGTGGTCCGACGGTCGGGGTCTTGTTACGGCCCAGTCCCAAAATACGTAGGACTAGAGAAATATAAGCATGTCAGCCGTATGTATATGACAACTCCAATATATAAAAACTATAACACATACGTACGCTGTATTATGAACAATAATTCCCAAGTGGTATATAATTATCACAAGTCACAGGGCATAACTAAATCTCATCCACAGGATCAAATATAATTGAATAACCAATCAACTATATAACTAAATCAAGTATAAGATGCTTGAAAGGAACATGTAGTTGGGTGAAGACAAATCTACTACCAAACTAGAATATAAAAGAAATAAAATAAGTACAACAACTAATGACCAGAAAGGCTCGAAGAAAAGACCTCCTCGAAAAAGATAACGAAGCAGCAAGTCCTGATCCATGCTCCTACAAATAGTCATGATCGTCTACACCTGGAAAGGGACCAGGTCCTCAGAGGAACGTAACAAGATACATAGAAGCATGCCAATAAAGTAATAAAAAATAAACATCCAATGGGTCTCCTAACTATCTTTGTGAATGTCGCTACCGTATTTCAGAATAGGAGTATTTTCGTCTTTTTATTTATTTAGTTGAATGTGTTGATATTGCATGATATTTATTTATATTTAAATTGTCATAATTTTAATTGATTCTTGTACCTTATCGTTGCTTCGATAATTAGAGTGCTACACTAGCCATTGCATTCCTACAAATTTTATACCCTTATCCTAGACATGCCAGCCTCCTATTCTGATCCTTGTATAACTCATAACTATGCCCTGTTGTGCTTTACTTTAGTCACATAACATTTATCATAAATAATTATATTTATTTCTATATAAATCGTTGTGTGTTCCAATCGAAATTGGAGACACAATCTTGATCCATTTTGTGCAACCCAATTAGAATAATATTCTACTTTGAGTCTTCCATATTTATGACACTTTGTACCACCTAATTTTAGCCCCATGTACTTCTAATAAATTTTAGAAAACCAGTTTTGTTAATTCTAATTAAATTAATCCAAAACCCAACTTTATGTAATTTCCCAATTGTTGGGCACTTTTATACAAAAGTGCATTGGGGTGTCCATACCATTGGACATAACACAGGAAGAAATCTATTTCTCCTTCATGTGAATTTTTCTATAATTTTGGAGTGTGTAACACTTAACACCAACCCTCATCAAACCATAACCCTCTATTTTCAAACAATGCAATCCTAACCCTCCAATTATCTACATGTAGAAGTCAAGCCCACTTCAAGGAGGATGTTGACTAAGCCCAATTTTCTAGGTCAACACTCAAACCCTCTTTTATATATATATATATATATATATATATTATTATTTTTTATATTTTATCATCCCCATAAACCTAAATCTACATCCAGCCGACCCCCCCATTTCCCTGTTCACCATCTCCTTCCTCCGCCAAGTCACGAGCCTCGACTTCACAGCCACCCGGTCGTCTCCACCCTGTCGTTCTCCCCCGCCTGAACCGCCGATCCATCCTCGCCTGAGCATATCCCGACCCCCCTGTACTCGCCGGAGCAGTCCAACCCGATCGCTGATCAACTCGCCTGAGACCCGCAGACATCTCTCGATTGAACGCCGCCATCCTCCACCTCTGCAACTGCCGGAGCCCGACGAGTAGACCCCCACACCACCACGACCTGCTCTCCACCTCCTTCCCTGAACGGCAGCACCGTCACCACCTGGCCATTATTCCCGACCTCTCCCACCTTCCCTCGACTACTGACCTCCACAGCAGGCCATCTCCCCCCGCCATCCTCGCCTGAGTGAACCCAACCCCGCTCGCCTGCACCGAGCCAACAACAGCCTACGGCTATCTCTCTTCCGTCGATGATGGCACGCTGAACCGCCAGACCTCACGAGCCTAGCCTGAACAGTATCAGCAGGAGCAGCCCACCTCGACACGAATACCCCATTCACGCACGCGCATGTTCGATTTATTCCTTCATATTGTGTATGTTTACGTATGTGTGAATGACGTTAGATCTAGCGTATTTCTACATAACAAATTCATTAGACGTTGATTGCTAGTCATTGTAAAGGAACCCAAACTCGTATCCGTAAACGTACGCGTATAGGTATATTATTCAATTTGTATATATATATATATATATATATATATATATAGTATATGTATATTATTCAATTTGGTATGCATATAATTATTGGTTGTTATATACATATATATATATGGTATATATATATTATAAGTAATTAAATGCTAAATGTTAGTTAGGACTATGAATATTATATATATATATATATACAGTATGCCCTAGTATTAATTACGGATATTCCGTATTTACCTTGACCATGTGACCCTGAAAATTGTGAGTAGACTGCCTTATGTACACTGACGTACTGGCAAGACCTATGTACGTTTGACTCTCTAATTTTTGTACAGCAATTACAGACGTAATATTCGTACAACTAGATGCACACCCGACCCTGCTAGTTGACCAGTGTCATACCTAGCGTAGCCCTGACCTCGGTGTATTGATGATTGTGTGTATGTTAGTGTAATGAATGATACAATATTATTATTAATTAATGTCTATAGGACTGTTGGATCATTCAGACAAGACCCCAGAAATAGGACATTAGTATTTCTAGCAGAGGACCATAGGCGAGTACATTCTCTGACAGTTTTTATTACATTGATTATCTCTATGATTCTAGTTGTATAACATACATAATTCTGACACTATGTATACACGAGTTGGCATTATTGTCACACCCTAGTCCCAAAAATACATGGCACCAGGCCACGTGGCAATAGCCAGCTGTCACGTCTCCGAGGATATCCCAATTTAATGGATCCTAACGAAGAGTGCTACGCTTTCCTAAATAACAAACAAGTCCAATATTAACATCAAATAGGTAATCTAATCTCATCCATAATATAAACAGCAAGAATGTACTAAAATAAATATTGGAAGATAAACGCCAGTCTCAAAATATCATAGTACAACCAAGAAAGTCTGGTGGGGACAAACCCACTACTATGACAAAATAAAAGTACTAAATGACAGATAAAAAAAAAGAGTAATGACTAGGGCATCGGCTGACTAAATAAAGATGCTCCCAATCCTAGGCAGAAGGCCTACTAACTGATCACAGAAACTCTGACGGTAGCACCTCTAGCTCCTCAGTTGTAGCGTACCTCGTCTCCTGTCCTGGGCCGTACACTGTGGGGTAATATGCCTCGTCAAAATCTGGAAAGGTACCAGGTCCTTAGAGGGACGTAACAAGTTACATAAAAATATGCCATATGTATAAATACTGAATAAAATAAATAAATGGTGTACTAACCATCTAAGTGAATGCAATATGAGGACAACTTTGGTACGTATGGGTAGGCGTAGGCATATAACGTCCAATACTCCGAAGAGAGTGGCAGCATTATAGTATATCATCTATATCGCTCCGAAGAACGTGGCAGCAGTGTAGTATATTGTCCATATCGCTCCGAAGAACGTGGCAGCAGTGTAAAAAAATCATTGGATTCGTGGCTCCTCCGGATACTACCGATTCAAATGTGTGTATCCCACATGCCTACTAGTTGTCGTCCCCACCTAATGTAAATATATACATTAAAATACTCGATGTGCATACCACGTATCTACATGCCAAGACTCCAATAACTATAATCCTGAAATACATACTAACCGTGATGCATATCACATGCACCGATAGCTAGTCGAGTACGCAAACTCGTATCACAATATGAATTTGTCACAGTGATACGTGTAAGAGTGTCAGGCCTCAGATAATATGAGAGCATCCTGCTAACTGGGGTGAGTCTACTAGTGAGTTGGTCAAGTACACTAATCATCCACGCATTTGTCGACAGCACCCGAGTCAATCTCGGACGCGCACAGTCATATGAAATAAAGCAAAAAGATATCAGACAACATATGCATAATTTAAATTAGACAGTAAATATGGCAAGGTATCTTGCCTGAGTCCTAAAGCTGTGAATGCCAATAGCCTGCTCCTGCAGTATCTCCTGGCTGGTCCAGTGATCCTAAACACACAATATAATATATAATCTCGCATCAGACACTAAAGTAATACATACACACAACTTACAATGCTACTCTTAGTACTGACAAAAGGATCACGGTTGGTCGACTACAGAGTCTCGTGTGCACGTAGCTAGGGTGCACACGTGTCCTGTCCTCAGTTACCGTATCTCTTGCGATAATAAATTACCGAAGTTATGGGTTACCAAACTATTTATGTTTTGTACGAATACATGTCCTTATTTTTCATGTTTAAGTGTACTTGGTTAATGTCCAGGTTTTCAGGTGAATTACTAGTCTTTGATAACAGGTCATATATTTAGGGTAATTATTAATGTATTTATTATCATCTAATTTAATTAACATACATGCATACACATCTATATTATTATATATTAATTGGTTTGTGTCGAAACAAGACACGACGGCACGACGACTTGATGATACAACTATACAATGATACTATGCAAGAAGAGAGCTAGGGGACGAGTACCTAGTTGGCAGGACGAGGGGGTCTACTTGTTGACTGGCCGTCCTCCGGCGTGGGGGCGAAGCTCTGGTCGACGGCGGCAAGCAAGGCAGCAGCGGTAGCGGCAGCGACAGTAACTGCAATAGCTGCAACAGCGGCGACAGCGGGCTGGGGACGGTACTGGGATGGCGGTCAGGTAGTGGGGGAGGTCGGGGTCGGCCTGGCAGTGGTGGTTGGCGGTGCTGGAGTCGATTGTCCGGTCTGAAGCAGTCGGTTTGGCAAGGGGTCGGGTGATGATGATGAGGGTATCGGGTTTGAAAAAGGGGATGTTGATGATGGTGATGGGATGGTGGGCAGGCGGTAGTGCAGACGGCCTGGGAGGGTGGTCCGGCGACAGCGAGTTGAGGTGGTGATAGCGGTTTGAGGTAGTGGTGGTGGGTGTCAAGTCGGGAAGGGCCGGGGGTGCTCGGGATAGATGGAAGAGTTCGTCTAGGTTTATTTGATGGTGGTGGTGGCGTTTATAATTTTAGGGTTCTCAAGGAAGCAAATGTGTATATATATGGGAAAGGGATTTATGGGATGACCTCGAAGTTTGGGCCTGTCTGGACTCGTTGTAGTGGGGGCTGGTCCACATGAAAGGGTGTACATAGGCTTGGTTAGGTCATATTTTGTGTAAAATTGGCCTCTAATTAATTAAATTAAAATAATTGCACTTGTTGTTCTGCTGTAAATTAAAAACACATGGGATTAAATTTTAGTGGGCATAAGTGTCATAGGCGTAGCAGGCTCAGAATAGGTTAATAACCTAATTTGGGTTATATGGAATTGGGTTGTGGTTGTACCTCAATTTCAAATGGAAATAGGAAATTATGAGAAATTGGGTTTATTGAAAATTTTTAGGGATGTTCGTAACGAATATTGCACAGCTAAAATGAAGCATAATATTGAGTATTTAAAAGTTACACAAGGGTCAGATAGGTAGTCTGGCATGTCTAGGAGATGTGTATTTAATTAGTTTGAGGGTAACTACTAGTGTAGCGCTCCAAACGTCGAAGCAACGGTGGTGCATTAAGACACATAATTCTTGTACATTAATCCTAATTTTATCCAAATTAATCCTAGTCTCTCCATTTAAGTTAAATAATCCTAAATTTGGTCGAGGGGGATTACAATCTGCCCTCCTTAGAGCATTTCGTCCTCGAAATTAAAATATACGTATGGTAAGAACTACTGACTGAAATTAAAATACTACTACATACCTAGGCCTTCGAAAAATGGGGATAACACTGTCGAATATCCTCCTCGCATTCCTAGGTCGACTCACCTGGGCATGATGCCTCCATACGACACGAACTAGAGGAATAGTCTGACCTCACAATACCTTCTCACTTCTGTCCAGAATCTCAACAGACTCCTCTTGGTATGATAAGCTCGGGCCGACTGTGATCTCTGAATGGTCAAGCACATGACTCAGATCTGGCATGTACCTCCTCAGTTGAGATACATGGAAGACGTCATGGACTCCTTCCAATGTCCGTGGTAAGGCTAACCTGTAAGCAACCTCTTTGATGCATTCTAACACATCGAATGGTCCGATGTACCTCGGACTCAGCTTTCCTCTGTCTCTAAATCTGATAGTCCCTTGAGTAGGTGAGATCTTTAGAAATATATTATCTCCAACCTGGAACTTTAGGGGTCGTCGATGCGCATTTGCCCAATGCTTCTGTCTATCCTGTGCTGCTCGCAGGTGCCCTTGGATCTTCTTCACATTCTCCACTGTACGAACAACCAACTCTGGCCTCAGAATATTCCTCTCGCCTATATCCTCCAATATACTGGGGAATGATACTTCCTTCCATACAACGCTTTATAGGAAGCCATCTGGATGCTCGCTTGATAGTGGTTGTTGTAGAAAAATTCAACCAAATGCAAATATTCCTCCCATAATCCTCTACAATCAAGCATGCACGCTCTTAACATATCTTCCAATCTCTGAATAATGTGCTCGGACTGGCCATCTGTCTGCGGGTGATACGATGTGCTAAACTTCAGGCGGGTACCGAGACTCTCTTGCATACTCCGTCAAAAGTAAGATGTAAACCTCGTATCCCTGTCAGAAATGATACTAACTAGCACTCCATACAGTCGCATAATCTCCCTCATGTACATATCTGCTAAGACCTCTGTAGATTGCCCAACTCTGAAGGGTAAAAAGTGAGCGGACTTGGTGAGTCTATCCACGACTACCCATACTGCATTGCGACCACTAGGACTCCTCAAAAAGCCCGTAACAAAGTCTATAGTGATGTGCTTCCATTTCCACTCTGGTATAGAGAGCGGTTGAAGTAATCCTGCAGATCTCTGATGCTCAGCCTTGACTTGCTGACACATCAGGTACTTTGCCACAAAGCGAGCTATCTCTCTCTTTATTCCATGCCACCAGTAGTACTGCCTTAAGTCTCTATATATCTTCGTGCCTCCTAGATGAATAGAGTATGTTGAACTGTGTGCTTCTGACATTAACTCCTGTCGAAGTTCTCCATTTGGAACATAGAGACAATCTCTACATCTCAAGGTTCCATCTTCATGTATATGCAATCCTGTCTGTATTCCAGCCTCTGTCCTCTGTCGAAGCATCTAAAATATGGCATCTGTTGACAAAGCAGCCTTGATCCTCTCCACTAGTGTTGATTGCAACTAAAAACTCGACAACTGTCCGTCTACTCCGGGCATAACAACCTCTATACTCATCTGCTCTAGATCTCTCAACAGATGTTGTTCGGTAGTCCGGAAGAATGTCATGGGTCTTCTGCTCAACGCGTCAGCTACTACGTTGGCCTTTCCCGGATGGTACTGTAGTTCGATCTTAAAGTCTGTCATTACCTCGAGCCAACATCTCTGTCTCTGGTTAAGGTCCTTCTGGGTGTAGACGTACTTCAGGCTCTTATGATCAGTGAATATCTCTCACTACCATATTTCCACAGCAGGGTATTTTTATTTTTATTTTTATTTGGTTAATTGTGTATTTATCATAAATATTTGTATTAATATTTAATTGTTTATAGTATTAATTTTTATTAGTTATTTTAGTATTTTGGCTAGCCTGGACCCATGTCAGACCCTAGTGGACCCATGTCAGACCCAACTAACACCTTTGTTAGACTTATTTATTGGCTTGGAATAGTTATTTATATTTTAATTAGTTAGTTAGAGTGATTAGGGATTAATTTGAGTGCATTTGGAACCCCAAACCCAAACCCCATTTAGGATGACTTGATTTGGAGGGCATTTTTGTCATTTTGTCTAACCCAACCCTAACCCTAACCAATTTTCTACTTCCTGGCTGATTAGGACCAGCACCCCTATTCCATTCTTTTATTTCCTTTCTTCTTCTTCTTCTTCTTCTTCTTCTCCACTCTTTTCTTCTTCTTTCTTCTTCCAAATTTCTCATCCAAGTAAGTTTTCTTCACTTTTTTCTCTTCTTTCTTCTATTTTCTTCCATCAGTGCAACCCTAACCCTTTGCTTTCCCTAAACCTAGGTGTGTAGAGCTTAGAATTAGTGTTGGAGCTTGGGTTGGAAGCTTGGAAGCTTGGTGTGGTGAATTTGGGGCTTTTTAGAGACTTTGGCTTGGGATTCCAACTCCCAAGAGGTAAACTCTAATTTTTCTCCTTGTGATTACTATAATATAGTGTAATTAGTACTTTAGAACCTTCCTAGACCTTAGGGCTACCCGTGAGAGGAAGTTGGAGCTTGTTTGGATGTGTTTGGAGACTTTGACATTAGATTTTGTGTTAATTTTGGGTGAAATCCGAGATTAGCCCAATTTTTGGTGTTGTCCTAGGTTAGACGGACCTAGGTAGACGTGCTTGGGTGTCTTAAGGATAAGTACGTGTCTTCGTTCGGATACATGAGGTCGTGTCGCAGAGATTTGGGCATTTCAGACGATTTGGGGGTTTTCGTTATCGTAGGTTCTATGTGCATGCGTATTTTTGTCACGGACCTAGAATTGGCGAGTTAGCATTTTTTGTAGGTTTTAGACATCGATTAGAACTCATGGGTAAATTTTGGGCCAATTCTGAGTATGTTTGGTGTGTGTTTCACGAGGTTTCGCGAATCGCACTCCACGTGTTCGTCGAAATAACAGAATGACAATTTCGACTTGGTTTCTAGGTTTCGGGTTTGTACGCGCATTGGTTTAGCTTCGGGGAGTGTGTACAAGAGTTTTTGAGTATATATTTATATATATATAT